>JABFDZ020000138.1:3893219-3903296 GCA_019775955.2 Pollimyrus isidori | reverse complement strand
CCCCCCCCCCCCCCCCCCCCCCCCCCCCCCCCCCCCCCCCCCCCCCCCCCCCGGTACACTCAACTTCAAATTTGCTCGCGTCTGGTGTACACCCAAAACTAGAGAAGGATCCAGCTGCAGACGCTTGTAGAGTGGAGCTCCAATGCAAACACGTGACCTCAACTCGAGCGAATAAACCCTAACCCTAACCGGTGCTCCACTTTCTGCTATTAAAGATCATGTGCTTCCTGTGGAGCTCTACTCTGCAGGCGTCTGCAGCTGGACCCTCTTGAAAAACTAATGTACGACGTCGACGTGAATACGCAGTGACATCTGGCATTTAACTGACATTGTGAAAGCAAATGTAATATTACACCATTTTTTTCTGTTAAAATACCGTAAAGCACTGCTAAAGTAGCTATTTATTTTAAATCGTTATACATCTACATTGATTTTTAACCAATTCGCGATTCATTGATACATGTCTACTGAAGACTTCTGACTTTCTTTTCCTACCTGTTCCACCAGTCCACTTCTTTTCTTAGGTTGCAGGTCACCAGACCCACACTGACAAAGTTCCCGCTGTAGCTGACAGACACGCAGAGGTTGTTCCTCGATTCTCCTCATTCTCTGCCTCTTTGGAGTGACCAAGTGGAAAGCTGTCTACCTTGTTGCAGAGCTTCTTATTGAAGATCCGGAAATGCCCTTTGGGTAAATCCCTAATGCCAATGTGGGGGGAAAAAATGTTTTAATCACTTGTTGAGTTGCTACAGGATGGAATTCCAGGCATCTCAACCAAACATTGAGTTTTCAGTATTTAAATATCCTGAGGGTTCTAGTCTAGACTCAAGCATATGTTGTCTTAGGCAAGTCTTTTTTTTATTATATTTCAATGTATACTGAGTTGCTTGAAGCACTGATTTATCTGAAGAAATTATAATAGCTTGTGCTTTTCTCATTTGCATTTTTTGTATCAGTAGTTTTGGTGAAGCATCTATCCAAATGCTTGGAAGCAAAGTTTCTTCTTTAAACCCCATTCTTTAAATCTGTTGCGATAAGTGGCGGCATTAATTGACGATAAATTGACTAGAGTTCCTTGACTTCGTCATAATGTCTTGTGAGGTTTCCTCTATCAATCCGGAAACATACAGTCAGGCTAATTGGCTTGTATAGGGGTGGCGTGTGGCTCAGTGGATCAGGACACTCTATCTGTGATCAGATGGTGACTGGGTCAAATACCATGGTCGCCAAAGTGAAGTCACCATGGACCCTTAACACCAGTTGATTCAGGGACTGGCTGACTCTTCTTTCCTAGTTGTATGTTGCACTGAATAAAGCTGTCTGTTAAATAAGTAAAATGTAATTATAAACTGGCCTTAGGGTATGATTGGGTGGATTTGAACACCAATGACTGCCACCCTGTCTACCATGCTCTCCAGTCCTGTGCTTCCTCTGATAGGCTCCCCCCCAAAAAAAAACTTGACCAAGATAACCATTTGGCAGATGGATGTGTCTGTATACATATATAACTTTTAAAAGCTATGTGTGATAATGTATAACATAAAATTCATACACAAACAGAACTTAGTCCTTGTCATCATACTAGGCAAGAGCAGTATCACTAGGGACTTTATCAACATCATTTATGTTTTCAATACCGTCTACTCTGGACATTAAATATTTATCCTAGCCTTGTGTTTCCCTGTTCAAACCACGGCGTGTAATGTACGGAAACAGCATA
Source organism: Pollimyrus isidori (assembly GCA_019775955.2). Taxonomy (NCBI): domain Eukaryota; kingdom Metazoa; phylum Chordata; class Actinopteri; order Osteoglossiformes; family Mormyridae; genus Pollimyrus; species Pollimyrus isidori. The sequence continues at coordinate 3,901,576 of JABFDZ020000138.1, read as the reverse complement.
TTAATAGGGGAAGGTTCATCTAGCAGATATTTAATAAAAGCACAGAACGTCAGTGAGGATATGCAGCTTGCGCAGTACTCATGTGGGCTGGCGAGCAGGCAAGTTTACAGCCCATAAGTGAGGTAATTATGGCTTTCCAGTTTCCCCCCTTCAAGACGTATGCATTGTCCCCCATCTGCCTTCCATTCCAATACTTCCATATAAAGAAGGTACTGTTTTTAAATAAGAACCGCGGTGAAACCTGGAAATACATTTACAACTCTGTCTAGGATATCCGGACGTCGGACTTATAAGCGCTTAGTCCACTGTGAGACGAAAAATGGTGGACCAACTTCCCTTTGGGACAATGGTTATTCTTATAAGAAATGATAAGATAATGTTACTTAAATAGTTTTATACAATAATTATGTACAAGGTTTGTTATTACCTTTTATTTTTGTCAGCATTTATTTGGATTTGACAAACCCACAATATAATTTCTGCGATACGATAACAGTGATCCTACAGCTACTAATACTAATAGCATTGTTGTTGTGTTTTATTGTATAATTTATTATTACTTATCAAATATTGTTGTTATTTATTATTATAGATTGGAGCATGGATAGTTAAATATAAGCCGTATGTAATATAATCAGTTGTGATTAATGCAGGTGGAATTTCCATAATTAAAAATAAGTCACACTTTGCCTGTCCTCTTTCTGGAGTTTGGAAATGCACAAAGCAGCAGTGTGATTCTGGAGTTTTCTTTGTAGCTTTATGTCAATATGTGCCGACAAAACAGTTCAGAAAAAGTGTGAGGAGAAGCAGTGGGGGTGTAGGGTTCCGCGTTGTATCTGGCGTGATAGAAGCCAAAACCACAGGAGCCCCTCAGACGTGTGACCCAGGGGATCACGGCCTGGGGATTATATATTTATTTGTTTGTTTGTTTGCTCATTTGGCTGATTTTGAGAGCCTGTGGTAGATAGTTAGCTTTGTCCTTGGTCTCCTCAAGCCGAAAGGTGACGGATTGCCTTTGGTGCCGTTGGGTAGGACGTCGCTCCCAGCTAGGAAGAAGCGGAATGGGGGGGCTGAGCGCATCCCTGGAGAAGCAGACGTGACAGCGAGCGATCGGGCGTGATGAGGCGTCGAGCTCAGCTAGAGGGCCTAAATAACGAGACGGGCGGGGGGGGCGGCATCGCACTGCCGAGGTACGGAATGGAAAGAAACATCTGTGCGAAGCGGCAGTAGACTTCACTTGGTTGGATGTTGAGTCTCAGGTCGTGGGAGTGGGACAGTGATGTACTGCAGTACGTTACCTATCAGGAGACCCAAACTGTGCCAAGAACACACGGCCTACGCCGACACGGCACAGTTAGGACCCCGCAGGCCAGGTGCTGCATGGTCCAGGTGTTTATGTTTATTCATCAGAGATGCACAAACTGACAGCTGCATCGGACCATGTTACATTGCTCCCAGCTGGACTGTCGAACCAGTAAACAGGGCAGGTGGGGGGTGGGGGGTGGGGGGGTGTGGCCTAATGATCTTGCTTAGATTAATGATCAAAGTTGACCTGTGGGTGTGATCTAGTAACAAGATTAGGTCAAGAGCAGCGGCCCAATCATAAACATAGGCACAAGTCAGCAACATGCAGAGTATTTTTCTGCATTATCTGGCATTCTTCATATTAAACCCGAGGTTCAGACTGAGGCACTTGTTAATTTATGCCATAATACACTTTTATTAAAACTATCATTAGATTCAGATTCCTTAGCAATTCCAACTTCATCATCTCTGTGCATAGTAACTGTGGAAGGCTATTGATCTCTCTTGCTTTCGTTAGACCTAACTCCCAGTAACAAGGTCCTGAAACAGAGCAGCGACTGACACTTACGGGCCGGATCCAACTGCTTTAACAGGACTGATGTTTTCAGTGCGACCTAATGGCACGAGCAGTCGTCAAAAGCTATTGGAGTAGCTATTGTACTCATTAAAAAAAGTACAGCGGAGAGGACTGAGAATGGACAATTTCAGGGCAAGTTTAATACACAGGAAGCACAAAATCGTACTGCATTTCAGGACCAAATAATGATAAATGAGGCACCCATCCATCTAGCCATCAAGCCTGGAATCTGCTCCAGGGAGCACGAGACACCACGGACAAGATGCCAGTCCATCACGGGTCTGCCACATATAGTGATGCATTATGGGTAATTTAGATACACCGATCCAGCAACCGTCATGTATTTGGATTGTGGGAGGTGACTTGTAGGCACTCCAGGAAAACATGTACCTCTAGATATGTGGGGGTCACCCTGTGCCCCAGTGAGGAGCTATTTTGGAGCTCATCACAGGCTAGTACAGTGCATTAAAAAACAATGCTTTTTTAAAAAAGATGCCCTCTTTACTTTTGCAATAGAACATCAGACCGATGAGGAAATTAAATGAGAGGATTTGAAATTAACTGAATTTTAAAAAGCAACAAAATGCGAAGCTGATAAATTAGGCTGGAATATTGGCCACAGCTCTGATAGCAGGCCCACGCACGATATTCAGACTATGACTATGCTTTCTTTTAATCTTGACTGAAGGATGAAAGGGTGCTGCTTGGAAAATAATCATCTCCTCATGTAAGGCCAAACAACCTTTTGAAGTTCGCCTGTATGAAAGACGGTCTGTTTTGAAGGAGGAGTACAAGTGTGGAAAGTTTGAGGAAAACATCCAATTAATCAGAGATTGAGCCTAAATATAACTAACAAATGTGTTAATGGAACTTTCATTTGTCTCCCTTTATCCACCCGTCAGGAATTCGTGTTTAACAAATGCAGTGCATTTGATGTTTCTAGTTTAAGCAGATTTTGCAGTTTATTTTCATCTCGACTAAACTAATTATGATCCAAAGAAAATGAGGAGCGAAGGCACTATGAATTATCACTGAGGCTTTGTGGTACAATGTATCACTTCACGTTAGATTAAACTTAACCAGATCAAAGCTAAATTTTACACTAATCAATCTGAACAGTGTCATTGTTACAACAAGCATTCGACCACGTTCTGCCTGAATGCTTCATGCTCTGATGCGAAGGAATGATAGAAATTAGGAGAATTACAAAAAGATGGTGGTGATGGACACAGGTGGACGGAGAGCTTCTTCATCTCACCAAAACTAGAAGCTCATATTCTACTAACAAAAATATGTGGGTGAATCTCAATATGCGTACTTGTCGGTACCTGTGATTTCCTGTACTTGTCTTAGGTCATCTTTCATTGGCAGTTCCAAAACTAAAAACAAGTACAGAGGACGCTAAAAATCCCCAAATGTTGGTCTTGCTTTACCCCAAATATCAAGGATACATGAGTTGCATCCTTGCTGAACAACACCAATCCCATGATTCATTGTGCCCCATTTTCGTTCTTGGAAGGCAAGTTAGCAAGGCTGGTCTTGCCAAGACCACAAATAGCGTTCTTGGTATTGAGACTGCGTCTTGTAAAAGAAATCATGTTTGCACCGGAATAGTTAACTTATTTATATTATTATATTTATATATAATGTGTTTGCACCAGAATAATTTGAAAGAGGTTGTTAAAGTTATTACCTTTAAAATTCAACTTGTGTGCTTTGCAAAGGCCCCCTCTGCTTCCTTACTTGATAGCGCTGATATTAAACTTGTAGCGGGATGAGTTTTTTACGGCCCCCACCCAGTCTACACATGAACAAACACACATTTGCAAACACACTTAATCAAGGTGGTTCAGATAATTGCAATGAACGTCCCCTACAGGGCATACATATACCCAGGAATAATGTACACTAAGCTGAAAGCATTGCTCATCGCATTGGTCAATGTCAGGAACTGCGGGTAGTGAATTATAAACTGTGCGCCATCGTAGATCCTGCTGCGTCTTCACTGTAGCGTAACGGCCCCTGACGAGCAGCAGTGCAGCGGCTGCATCCGTTTACAGCACTGCAGCTGCACGGTAAACCCAGGCTACACATTTACAGAGGATCGCTTCCTTATGCGGAACGCAGTGCCAGTGTATCCTGGATGAATCTTTCACACATGGAGAATAAGAATTCCAGCCATTGTGTTTCCGAAGAGCAGTGCCATGCACTGGCTCGACGGGCTCAACGGCAGGCTGAGATGGCCCCTGGCGGTGTGAGCCGTGGGTTCCGGCGTGGCGTACGGAGTGGAGGCCCGGCGTAATGGGTCAGTGTTCACCATGCCTGTTAGCATGTTTTTGGAATGTGTATATTCACACATAAGTACTTTTCATGTTTATTTTCATTTATGCTGTATGAATAAACATATGCCCTGGAGCCTATCCCAGACATTTTAAGGAGCAAGACAGAGGTTCACCAGTCAGTCAATCACAGTGTATACACACACACACACACACACACACACACACACACACACACACACATACACACAAACACTATAGGCAATTTAGACAGGTTTTCTAACTGCATGTATTTGGGCTGTGGGTGGAAAATCTCGGAGAGTATGGAAGTTCCAAAAACAGAGGGTAGGGGGCAAGATTTGAACCCCCAAACCCTGAGGGTGTGCGGTGACAGATACTGATTGCAAGACCTGAATTTCATTGCAGGCATAGAAAAAAAAAAGATATTAAGAACAAACTGAAAAGTCATTGTATTGTCTGTTTAAACAAAATAAATAAACATTGATAAGCAGAATGTCAAACACATTGTAAGACTGGGATGTAATGACCAATGAAACAGCCCCCAGTTGCATTCTGAAACATTTTAGCTGATAGATTTCGCTTGATTTCCTGTATTGTGTCATGATGTCTTTAGCATACAGACAATATCACTGTAATGGAAATAAGCTTGAATCCAACATATTGAAATATTGAATATTCTTCTTTATACCCAACAGGGATTGAAATATTGATATTATAATCTAGAAGTGTCAGTCACTCTTTTAAAGATACGTTAATCAATAAAACATTAGTTTAAACATATAATCACCTTAATTTTAAGTCAGAACCATCAACCCTTAAGAGATCTATAAAACAAGGATGGCAGACAATGGAAATTTATAAGAGCTTTAGAGAGGAAGGAAACTGGTGCTTAATTAGCATTCAGCTAAGAGCCGTGTGTCGTTTTTAATTTATTTCTTACAACGACTATCTTGGCCTCTTAGTCTCTCCCATTCAACAATGTGACGCATTCCTGTTGATCTGGCAAAAAAAAAAATCTGGAGGTGTTTTACACTGTTATTACAAGACCGTGCCTCGTTAATACAACACAACAATGAGATAATAAGGAGAGCTCATTTATAATAATGACAAAATTACCTTGTCATTATGCAGTTCCTGGCTTGTACAGGTGGCAGCAGGATGTCTCCTCGGTGGTGCGCTAGTTTAGCTGGGAAGCCGAAACAAAATAGCTTCTGTTTCTAGAGGTAGGCCTCCGCTAGTGCGCATTATAATATGACCAACCGTTTAATTGTTACTTCTGCATGAACATGTCGCAGATGTAGGATGCTGACTCCTGGCAATTAAATTGCCAGCGTAATGTAAGGAGTGTTGCATGTAACGAGTAACTGATTTCCATACCGTGAATGCGTAGTTGTGGAAATGCCGTTAACGACATGGTGAGAATTAGCATTAGCCTGCTGAGCTTTAGCGCCGACGTCTTAATAAAATTCAAACATTGAAAGTGTTCAGCGTAGCCAACAATTTCCATTATAGGAAAGTATAATTTATGTTTTTTTTACCCACAAACTAGTTTTTCAATTTGGGACGTCGATGAGTAGGGGTGCTGTAAAGGTAGTGGGGGCCGTTTGGATGATTCCAAAGTTCCCTGAGTGACAGGAGCCATAAAAAATCTGGAACGTAATATGATTGGATCTGGGTTGGGGCCCACTGTAATATACTTTCATAGGGCCCAAAATCCCTAATCACACCCCTGTTGATGAGGCTTATATAACAGATGAAGCTTTTGAGAAAATATCATATTTTTTTTACCATGATGTCATCTGATGTTATGTACCGCGTCGTCTGTCCTGTTCCAGCCCTTCGTGTGCCACGCCCACCTCGTTACCTCTTGTGATTTCCGAATGTTTCCACCTGTGTGGTGTTGCTGCACGCCGGTCCCGTGATTCGTCTTGTTTGTATTTAGGTCTGCGTCTGCGTCTCTCCGGCAGACGCAGCATAAAAGTGTTTATGTCTGTGTGTAAGGGAATAAAGCTTCGTTCGTTCTGTGCTTCCGCCTGGACTTACCTCTGTTCCGCTTGCACGAACACCGGACCATCACAGTATGCTGCGTCTCTGAAAACCCACGCAGCAGCAGAAAGCCTGCAGGCGGTTCAACCTGCTGCAAGCCTGTGTGTGCTGGCAAGCGCAGCCAGAGGTCCAGGAGGACCCGCTAGCCCGGGAACTCGTTACCCGGAGCCTGGAGCTTTTAGAGCCTGAGCGTCCTCCCGGACAACAGTACCCGCTGGAGCGGGTAAGCAAGTACCTCCGCCGCTTACACAAGCGGCTGGAGGAGACAGCTGTTCTCTCCGAACGTGACCGGAGAGACAGCGAGCAGAGAGGAGTGGACGAGCAGTCGGCGACAGCTCCCTTCCTCGCTGTGGGCACCTGCTCGTTCCTCCCGGACATAGAGAGTGAGGACGAACACGGAAGCACCCCGTCTCCCTGGGCGACAGCAGCCGAAGTCCGGCACTACGTGGGCGATACTGACAGGCTGCCCTGGGAGACGTGCCCCTACCGCCCGGAGTGCGTAGAGAAGGGGCGGATCCGCCCAATTCGTGACCCGATTCCTCGGGTCAGGAGGAGCCTTAAAGGGGCGACGCCGGCAAGTAAGGTAGGCGAGCTACCATCAGTCCGAGTGCTTGGTGCAGAGGAAGAGGCGTCTCTGCCACCTTGTCCGGTGGCACCCCCAGTCGCCCGGCTGCACGAAGTGGTGCCTGCCGCCCGAGTAGCTCCACCTGCCCCTACCTCCACCCTGCCTGCAGCCCACCACACAGTCACGCAGACCGTCACAGCCGCTCCAGAGGCTGTGAACACGGCCGCTGCCTCCCGGCCCGACGCCTCGGAGACAGCCGCCTCGCCCGGCGCCTCGGAGCCAGCCGCCCAGCACTGCTCGCCTGCGCCCTCCGCCGACGCCCCAGAGGCCGCGACGCCCGGCGCCGACGTCCCAGAGGCCACGACGCCCGCCGGCGACGCCCCAGAGGCCGCGACGCCCGCCACCGCCGACGAGAGCGCACCAGCGCCAGCCGCATGCGCATCGGGCGCATCCGCCTTCGCCGCAGCCACCCAGAGCTCAACCGTGCCCGCCGAGGCCTCTCCTGAGGCCGTCACGCCTACGCCCTCGGCCCCGGTCGCTGCTCCAGAGACTCTGACCTTCGCAGCCTGCCACGGAGCTGCACCCCTCGCTGCCGCCCATGGGGCTGCACCCCGCGCAGCCGTCCACGAGGCCGCCGCCCAGATGCCCGGAACCACTGCTCCGGAGATCGTCTCGCCCTCAGCAGGTCCTTCCTGGGGCGAGCCAGGAGGGCACGCCTTGGGGGAGGTGTGTCCCGCAGCTGCAAGTGCCCCTGTTAGTACCGCGGTCGTGTCTGCGGTACCTTCTTCGCGGGCCAATCCCGCATCTTTCGTGGTCCCTGTCTGCCCTGTGACCCCGACTAAGACCTTCGCGGTCGCGCCGGTTTCCTCGGTCGCGCCCGGTCATTCGGCCGCTCCCTCGTCCGGTCGCTCGGCCTCGCCCAGTCACTCGGTCGCTCCCTCGTCCGGTCGCTCGGCCTTGCCCGGTCACTTGGTCGCTCCCTCGTCCGGTCACTCAGTCGCGCCCGGTCACTCGGTCGCTCCCTCGCCCGGTTCCTCAGTCGCGCCCGGTCCCTCGGTCGCGCCCGGTCACTCGGCCTCGCCCGGTCCTTCGCCGTGTCCCTCGGTCTCGCCCGGTCCCTCGGCCGCGCCGGGTCCCTCGGTCTCGCCCGGTCCCTCGGTCACACCCTGTCCTTCGCCGTGTCCCTCGGTCTCGCCCGGTCCTTCGGTCTTGCCCGGTCCCTCGCCGGTCCCCTCGGCCTCACCCGGTCTCTCGCCGGTCCCCTAGGCCTCGCCCGGTCTCTCGCCGGTCCCCGCGGCCTCGGCCGACTCGGCTCGTCCCGCGGCCTCACCCGACTCGGCTCGGTCACGTCCGTCTCGTCTTACCTTGTGGTGGGTCCACGGGGGCCACAATAGCGCCGTCCCCAGTCTGGGCTCCCTGCTCCCCACCTCGGAACCGCGCTCGGAGGGCGTGCCTTGGAGGGGGGAGTGTGTTGTGTCGCCGTCCTTTAGCTCCTGCACCCGGCCCGCCTCCTGCGAGGCCCTCTCCTCCTCCTCCCCAGGCCCCGACAGGGCTCGTGAGGGGT
>JABFDZ020000138.1:3862906-3874450 GCA_019775955.2 Pollimyrus isidori | reverse complement strand
ATACCTACTGAAAGGCAGCATTACACACACTATACCTATTGAAAATAAGCATTACACACACCGTCACCTACTGAAAGGCAGCATATTACACAGACTTTACCTACTGAAAAGAAGCATTGCACATGCTATACCTGCTGAAAGGCAGCATTACACACACTATACCTACTGAAAGGGCAGCATTACACACACTATACCTACTGAAAGGCCGCATTACACACACTATACCTACTGAAAGGCAACATTACCCACACTATACCTACTGAAAGGCAGCATTACCCACACTATACCTACTGAAAGGCAGCATATTACACAGACTATACCTACTGAAAAAAAGCAATGCACATGCTATACCTGCTGAAAGGCAGCATTACACACACTATACCTCCTGAAAGGCAGCATTACACACACTATACCTACTGAAAGGGCAGCATTACACACACTATACCTACTGAAAGGGCAGCATTACACACACTATACCTACTGAAAGGCAGCATTACCCACACTATACCTACTGAAAGGCAGCATTACACACACTATACCTACTGAAAGGTAGCATTACACACACTATACCTATTGAAAATAAGCATTACACACACCGTTACCTACTGAAAGGCAGCATATTACACAGACTATACCTACTGAAAAGAAGCATTGCACATGCTATACCTGCTGAAAGGCAGCATTAAACATGCTATACCTACTGAAAGGCAGCATTACACACACTATACCTACCATAAGGCACGCTGTACCTTCTGAAAAGGAGCATTACATCCCATGGGATTCAAACCAATAACCTTCTTATAACAGACACAGCATCCTATTCCACATCCCACCCAACATTTATCCGTGACTCCATTAACCAGCTGTCCCTCCCCTGGTGGAGTCGGTCCCATGCAGCACAGGGTAGGATCCATTAAACATAAATAAGGTTTTCTATGCTCCATCTCTGCTATACATGACTTTTAAGTACAAGAATTGTTCTTTCATTACTGAAATGTTTCCTACCGTCTCCTCATTCACTTGAGATTAGTAAATTTGTCAGAAGTAATGCACAAGTGAAACTATTTTTTTTTCTCTTTGGTCGTCTTTGTCGTTTCTTATTACAAACCAGACTTGGAAATTGCATTCGTACAGAAACAATCTGCAGGCCGAAAATAAATCCTAAACAAACTGTCTCATATTGGATGTATTAATGCAATTAGCGGGTGAGCCCGGCCTCTGTGATAAAGAAACACAAATGCTTAATTAGGCCACTTATCAGAGTCTTGTGCTTTGTCGCACTTATAAATGGAAGTAAGACGGGTGCAGAACTGTCAAGACTCTGAATGAAAATGTCAGAGATTCCTTTAATGGCTTTTGCTCTCCAAATGAAAAGGAAGTCCTCTTTTGAGTTCACAAAAAAAAGAAAACTGTGCCAAAAAGAGAGGACAATTTATTTTGCATTCCTCTCTCAGTGCTTATATGATAATTCTCCTTATGATGCAAATGCATCTCTCTTTTATGTGAATTATATTAATAGATTTTTTAATGGCTTTTTTTTTAATTCTGCAGTTGCATCACTGTATTATTCCTGACCAGGATACGCTGCTACAAGACAGACAATGTGGATCAGTGAATTCCGTTATTCTTTCTGGAAGACGGCCCATTGGTTTGTTCTGCTCTTGATTAATAATTTTGTTTGTTGCGATATTTCTGAGAGCTAACACAAAGGAGAGTGCGGGCTGAGACCCAAGTCACCTTTGTAGATGGTATTTATGACTGGAAATGCACATCAGAAAGACATTCCCCTGAGAAACATATACTGTGAAATGTATAAAAGCGATGGGCTGGCATCCCATCCAGGTAATTTCCCGGCCTTCTGCCCACTGCTGCCTGGGATGAGCTCCAGGGCCCCCCTACGCGGGACAGCTGACTGGGAGATGGATGGTGATCATATACACACATCATCTTAAAGGTGTTTCATGGTCTGTTAAAATTCAGCCCAACTTTCAATTCTGCGACTCGCTTCACAAACATGGCTGTGCAACATTCCACAATCTGACCTACTCTGTCGGCTGATAAATTCTTAACAAGCATCCATGACAGCAGTCCCACCTAGACACCAGGACACCCAGATACCACGTGCATATTGCATTTAAGTTTGTATAGGATGTGTAAAGTGATTTCAGTAGTTATAGCATGTGTAGCACTGCCTTTAAGTAGGTATGGCATGTGTAATGGCGCCTTTCAATAGATATAGTGCATGTAATGCTGCCTTTCAGCAGGTATAGTATGTGTTATTCTGTCTTTCAGCAGGTATAGTATGTGTAACGCTGCCTTTCAGTAGGTATAGTGTGAGTAATATGCTGCCTTTTAGTAGGTATAGCGTGTGTGTAATGCTGGCTCTCAATAGATATAGTGTGTGCAATGCTGCCATTCAGTAGGTATATTATGTGTAACGCTGCCATTTAGTAGGTACTGTATAGCGTGTATAATGCTGCCTTTCAGTAGGTATAGTGTGTGTAATTCTGCCTTGCAGCAGGTATAGTGTGTGTAATGCTGCCTTTCAACAGGTATAGCGTGTGTGTAATGCTGGCTCTCGGTAGATATACAGTAGTGTGTGTAATGCTGCCCTTCAGCAGGTGTATTATGTGTTATACTGCCTTTCAGCAGGTATAGTAGGTGTAATGCTGCCTTTCAGCTGGTACAGTGTGTGTAATGGTGCCTTTCAGTAGGTATAGCAGATGTAAGCTGCCTTTTGGTAGGTTTACCATGTGCATTTACCACAGGGCCCTTGAGCAAGGTCCTAGACCTCCAATTTCTTCAAGCATCTTCTAGCAGCTGTTAATTAAAATGTAATATTTTGCTTCTGTCCATTTAAATGGTTGCAATTCCAGTTAACTGTCTTGCATAAGGTTATTGTACCAGGAGTTCTATTAGGATTCCACCTGGTATCTACTGGGTCTCAAGGCTGCATCCTCAACCATCACGCCACCTACTCCCCTGCTTTAATCAACGGTCTATAGCACACAGTGAGCCTGGATGCTTTCCTATCTATTGTGGTGTTTCTAATAATACTTGTTACTTCCCCAAGCAGGCATTTAAAGGGTAACACAAACGTAAGGAGAGTACTTGAGCTTTCATAGCAATTGAAGACCAAGGTTACAAGTTTTCTTGGAATAGCACTGCTGTTTCCTCGTCCCATTGACTGTGTGTTTGTGCAGCCCTACAGGAATGCTTACTGTCAACTGGAAATGACATTTGTCTGATGTGTTGGTCCAAGGCTAGATGATTCTACTAAATTGTTTGAAAAACCAAGGCTGTGTTTTGAATTATTGTGATCAGCGGTTAGAATATGAAAAATGCAATATATACACTAATTTAATTACGGTGATCCACAAGGTGCATAATTTAAGACATTACTACCAAGGGCACAGTGAATAAACTACATGCTCACTACATTCGTATGATTAAATATAAGATGTGAACTACCAAGGTTACTTGTATGAAATCCAGATATGATCTCTATTATGGATCCTTTTCAGTCAGTGTAAGACCTTGCCCATAAAGATATGAGTATTTTTGAGGCCCAGTTCATGGAAATGGTTTTATCTAGAACCTTTCAAAAATAAAATACCTTTGCTTTGTATAGACTATAGACCTGTGGTGTAATGTAAGGCAAACTACAGCTAATAGCTGTTTTGATTTATTTAATAAACCCAGTGACTGTTTTACCTTTTTACAAGCTGTCATTCGACTGTCAGGTTCAGTGTCCATCCCTCCCTCTATGTCTTCCTCCCATTTTGGCCAGCAGGTGTCGCTGGCCATCCTGTCCTCTTCCTTGTTTCTTGCCCTTCAGCCCCAATGTGTCTAGTGTGTTCTCCCTGTTCCCCAGACATCTGCATAGGTCAGTGGCTGAGTGTGTGGCTCCAATTCTGTTTCCCCATGTGGTGGGTTCAAGGCTGGCTTGAGATCAGTCTCACCTGGAATTTTGTTCTCTAGTGTTTACTTCATGTTCTCTTATTCTACAGTTTCCCCTGATTTATTGTGATTACTTCTGTGTTTTCTTGTTTCGAATTTTTCCTTGTGGTCTTTCCTCTAGTCCTTGCTGTAGATTCTTAGTCTGTTTCTCATTGCTGCTGTGTCTTCTTGATTGGTTCTTTGATTAGGTTCCGCCTGTTCCTTGTTTTCCCTGGAAGTCTGTGTATTTAAGTTCCTTCCCTCACTCTGTGCTTTTGTAATGTCATTCTGCCATTGTAATGTCATGGTGTAATATTACCATGTGTTTTGCTCCTTGTATTCCGTTCCTGGTTCTGCTCTCTGCGTTGTCCTGCTCCCTGGTGTGTTTCCCGTTTGGTTTTTGTAGCGTGTTTTTAGTATTAAGTTCTGTCATAGTTTTCTAACCTCTCCTGGTCCTTAATTTTGTGTGATTCCCAGTGTTCTGTACTTCCCTTAAATATACCCTATTTGTTGTGGAGCTGCAAGTGAATCGTCCGCCTCATTTCCTGCCTGCACCATGACATTTCACACCTATCTGGACCATGTCATAGTATAACAACAAATACCTTGTTAGGCTTCACCTAACTTTCTGGTGCTGTAACCTCACTCAGGATCAGTAAGATCTTGAGTGACCATCCCTGTTGGCCATATGGTTTGCCTATGTGGGTACTCAACTCCAATCTGTTATACATTTTATATACGGAATACTTACTGGTGTATTATAAGATACTGTAGGGATGCCAACTTTGGTTAGCTGACTGCAGTGAGATTTCTAGTCAGTGTCTGCACAAACATTGACATGCATTTACATGTATGTAACAGGTTTATTACCTTGTAAATAGCCTGTAAGGTTTGCAAACTACCCCAATGCTTTGATGCAGCTAATTGTAGGTTCAAAATGGAATGATATAGATTTGCTGTAAGATTTCTCTCATGAGCATGAAGGCCTGGAAGCGTGAATGTCAAGCCCGATGCATGAGAGTGGGCAACCCTGATACTGACTGATACATCAATTGCATTGATTTGGCGATGCATGTTTTGCTGTAGAAACAACTGATACAAAATGAAGACGATATAGCTTTAGTACTACATAAGCCGCAATTTGCTTCTTATGAAAGTGTTTTCTAAGCTAATGAATGTCAAGGACTAGTGCTCCCCTGCCTTGTGCCCTGTGGTTCAAGGGCTTGGTCCCAGTCCCCTGTCACCCTTTACTTAAAAAGCGTTTGGAAGCTGGACAAAGGCATGTAGCCATGTAGTGAAATTATGTGCTAACCCCCCCCCCCAATTTTTTAATGACCAAACAGACACATAGCCTGGTAGGAGACTTTGCCAAAAAAATCACCCCATGAAATTTATTTCTGGCTACAGGCCTGGCCGGACAGATGGATGCATAAATGCAACTTGTGACAGTCTGTACCCAGTTGTTCAAAACAATCAAGCTTTTGGGTAGCTAAAAGGTTAGGCTGACTTACGTCAACGAATATTTTCACCTCTGGCCTCCAACCATGACAAATGTAAACATATAGACCAAGGCATTGATATGAGATTTCTTACCCTGTAGTATAGAGGTATCTGCCCCTGGGAATTGTGGTGTTTTAAGGGCTTCACAAACCACAGGCATGGTGAAGGGCAGAGCTGGAGGTGAACTTTGCCTGAAAGATTGATGCTTATGAAAGAGGGACACTTTTCATGCCGGGGTTTTCAGTCGTACGTGCTTGCTGTGGCACCCTACATGCTAAATTCTCACTTACATGATGTATTTTGCCACAGTTGCTCAGTTTATTTTTTTAAGGCATGATGAGGACCATATGGCCCTTCAAGGCTAAGGAATCTTATAAATTGTGCTTTATTTTTCCACAACATGGTCATCTTGCTTGTTTGAAATCCGTGCCAGGAGGAACCCAACTAAAAAAGTCAAGAGTTTTGCTTCATCAATCTTGCCGTTGTAGTGATATTAAAAAACAAAACTACTAAACTACAAAAAAACTACTGTTTTTGAGTGTATGGTAGATTGTAGTGAACTGGAATACAAGGCAAAAGTTTAGAACAAAACGTTGACTGGAGTTTTCTTTCACTGCTAGATTAAAATTTCAAGGGCAAACTATTTCAGAAGCGCAACATTAATTATCCTAATCTGCTACTTAAAACACCCCCCTTCTAAACCTTTTTAAAATTTTATTATGGCTTTATGCAGATCTAATGATTGATAAATAAGAAGCAATGGTCCATATCTTAGTAGGAAAATAGCCACCACACCTATTTAATTTAATCATGTTAGGTTAACTGCTAGGAATGTGGTCTCAACGTAGTGTTAAGTGCTGTGTTAGAACAACAGGATGAAACATATGTGCACCTTAAGGATGTTTGGAGATGTCTAAAAGCAACCTACACCTTCTCAGTTGGGGTTACTTAGCTACATGCCATTTCATTTTGTGTACAGCAGGAGGCAATGTGGAGTTTCTTGTTTTGTTTTTTAATACCATTGTTTTTTTAAGCAAGGCAGATAATAGCCCAGCTATCAGCAAAACAAACTGTGGAAAGAACCAGACCCCAAATGCAAGTTTTATTTGTGTATTTTTATTCAGGAACTGTATATTTACCAAGAGAAGGCCTTACTGTGTTGACTGTGTTGACAATTTGAATTTCAAAAAGTAACTGTCAGCAGGTCTCCAGTTTTCAGTGTTTAAACACAAGTCAGATTTTGACTGTGACCTTCCTCATCAATTAGCGTGCTCGTTACTCACAGGGAAAAAAAAATTAGCCACTTTAGTTAATGCAGATATAAACAGGAAACTGAAAAGAGCGACAGAAATTAAGCACCACTTCAATATTTGAGTGTTTGATTCCTGAAAAAAATAAACTGCTTTCAGTATTATTGAGAGTATTACAAATGAACACGTGCTATTTATTACACTGAACATACTTCATATATGTCAACAGAGAGCATAAAAAATGGTTCTGATGATCTATGACATGGCATTAGTCAATTAATTGTTATATTAATAACTTATGAGGTTTGATACTAAAACACATTTTCACATTTACAGTAATATAAATGCAAAAACCACTAACTTAGATATTTAATTTATGTGGTCACATGGTCTATAATCAGTACATTAATCAAGCTTTTACTGAAATTCTGTTTTTTGTTACCCATGCATTCTAACCCACTTTTAAAGCAGATTTTAACCTAATGCTTACACTTTTTGCATATTAGCCATAGTAGATTAATTTAATGTTTGGAGAAATAAAAAGTGCCACATTTTTACATATGATTACCTGCCCTGCAGCCCTGTAGCCTTAAAACAACTGATTTATTCAAATAAAGCCTGTTGTATTAAAAGTGCAAATCCCCTCAGCATCCATGTGCTCCAGATGTCGATTAAACATCGTAATTACTAAAAGACTCTTCATATAGCTTTCTTCATTTATTTTTATCTCTTGCCTACAGTCACTCGTATGAAAACTGCTGACAACTGCACCTTTTTTTAAAGGAGAGAATGGCCCCTTGAAAGATGTTACGCTTTAATGTTTTTACATTAAATATGCTGATTGTAAGTGCCATTATTTACCGGCTGCACTGTTTACAGTTCTTTTTGTTCCGCCCCCAGCTCTCCGCATGTGGGTCCTGTACGTAATGCACGGATTTTGCAGCTTCTTCCGATTCCTCCCACAGTCCCACAAAAGCTCCTGCCCGCCCAGTCTTATGCTTCTTGGAAATAGGGTTGTGATCCTCGTAACCCTGAAAGGGATTCCAAAATATAAATCTTTTTTCTTAATACATATTATAAAAAGGATACACATTCTGTCCAAAAAATAAACAGGCATAACAGATAAGGACAATCATTTTTTATTCATAACAAACTAGCAAACTAAAGAGTGATGAGTGAGCGATTTTAAATAAAAGTATGATTAAAAGAATAATTAAAGCATTTTGCTCAGTACTCCCCCTTGCCAATATGATCTTTACCAGCACACCAGCTTCCACATGGCATTTTGCGGCTGTACTTAGTGCCCATAAATCTAACGTTCCCTAATCAAAGTGCTGACATATCCGAAGATCATTTATAAAGAAAGGCACACGGTTGAGGGATAGATATGCGCTTAATCCCATGCCCTTAAAACCTGTCTTAAACGCAGCTGAGATGCTGTTCCCAGGCCAAAACGATGGGTCAGATCCTGTAAAGAAAATAACTGCAGCCCAGAGCGTTTAATGGGTTACAGCAGTGAGAAAAACCATAAAATTCTTTGTTGAGTTCTCACGTGTGCAATCACCTGTTTGTTTGGGTTGTGGGGCTGTGTGTTGCCCCCGAGCAGCTGGGTCGGCCTAAATGCAACACAGACCCAGTAAAATCTGATAAATACATTTTCTATGCAATGTGACCTAAACAGATGGAGGCAATTTTAAAGGGTCACCATCTTTTTTTTTTGGGGGGGTGAGGAGAATTTGGTGGAGTGCTTGCCTTTTCAAATACTAGCTTCATCTTGCACATTCTCAGCAAGCTCTGTAACAAAGGGCAGTCTGTGTTATACATCTCCGACACAAAGTCAAATAAATTTGCGTGGCTTTTTTTTTTCCGTGGGGCGCTGAGGTTTATATAAATGAGCTGGAGGTTTCTTTTGACGGGGGGAGTGTGCCGGGTGAGTTGGGCGGGAGTGGGACTGGATGGGTCTGGCAAAGTCACGCAAACCCTCTTTTGGATAGGGTACAGACTTTGGCTGTTGTGATTAAACTTTTGATAGCTGCAGCAGCTGTGGTGCTGGTTACGGCGCTGGACACAGAGAGGCCTGCTGGAGACCAGCGATCCACCCAAGCCAAACACAGGTCTGCAGGCGGCCTGCGGGCGGCCTGGCGGACGCAGCGCTTGCTACTAGCTAGGCATGTTCGATAGCCACGCGGCAAGCTGCATTGTGACATTAGCCATCACACATGACGTCTGCGCATCCCAAGCATAAAAGTTTTAAAAAACCTGAGACAGAGAAATAAGAAGAGCCGTTTTAATATGACTCCTGATACTGATGTTTTGGCTAATTGCATAAATTTTTGCTTGGTTTTGAAGCTTCCGCATTAGAGATATACTCATACATTTATAAAGCGTTAATCGGCAAGTGAGTGTAGCGATAAATATACTTCAAGTACAGATGAAACCAATAATAGGAATTAACTATAGACTTCTTAGGGAAAATCAAGTTTACCTTTGAAGTCTTAAACTTTAAATATTTCATTATAAGAAAAAGCGTATTTTGAACATGCTGCATAATGTCTGTCTGTCCTCTGTACCCGCTTGTCCTAATGAGAGTCGCAAGGCCTGGAGCCATTCCTGGAGACTATGGGTGCAAGGCAGGGATCAACCCAGGATGGGACGCCAACCCATCACAGGGCACAAGGCAAGGAACAACCCAGGACGGAGTGCCAACGCATCACAGGGTACAAGGCAGGGAACAACCCAGGATGGGGTGCCAACTCATGGCAGAGCACAAGGCAGGGAACAACCCAGGACGGGGTGCCAACCCATCGCAGGGCACACGGCAGGGAACAACCCAGGACGGGGTGCCAAACCATGGCTGGGCACAAGGCAGGGAACAACCCAGGATGGGGTGCCAACCCATCGCAGGGCACACGGCAGGGAACAACCCAGGATGGGGTGCCAAACCATGGCAGGGCACAAGGCAGGGAACAACCCAGGATGGGGTGCCAACCCATCACAGGGCACACGGCAGGGAACAACCCAGGACTGGGTACCAACCCACCACAGGGCACAAAGCAGGGAACAACCCAGGATGGGGTGCCAACCCATCACAGGGCACAAGGCAGGGAACAACCCAGGACGGGGTGCCAACCCATCACAGGGCACAAGGCAGGGAACAACCTAGGACGGGGTGCCAACCCATCGCAGGGCACACTCACACATACTATTCACACCTACGGGTCATCTGGTAACTCCAATTAACCTCAGCATGTTTTTGGGCTGTGAGGAAAAACCGGAGTACCCAGAGGAATCCCCACAACAACAAAGGGAGAACTCCACACACGGAGAAGCCACAGCAGAGCCTTGAACTTGGGTCTTGGAGGTGTGAGGCACCAGTCCTGTTACATAATATTAGAATATAAAAATTACATGAATTTAATTACTATCCCTTTGTAGCATACTGAATTATATTGTTGCCTAGTGTAAAGAATTTATCATTACAGAATTACCATGCATATGGAGTAATTTGATATCTGAAATAAACAGAGAATCTTTTAGAGAGCAATCAACATGCAAATAGACCATAGAAGAGCCATTTCTTTTCAAAGACATACCACTTTAATTAAATGTATTATTTACAAAGATTATATACGTTAAAGCTGACATCTTGCTTTTTTGTATCATTGATGCATATTACGTATGTATATGTCTATATAACAACTTGCATTTTTATACTGAAATATATATATATACATACACACACACGCATAATGCTTAATTTCAAACTATGATGAACCTTTGGCAATTGCTTCTAATTATTAAAGCAGACTTGACTTACTGTAACACATTACATTGTTTTAATTTACATATATTTAAATGTAAATTTCATATGTACGTTCACAAGGCATTTAACCACGAGGCATCTTGGGATTAATTGAACCAAGAAGAAAGTGTGAGGTGTGTTTTTTCTCTGGGGGACAAGTTTATGTTGCAAGAGCTTTGTAATTGAAATTACCATTATGTAATGATGACTTCAGCTCAAACGCTTTTCATTGTTATGTTTGATACTACTGATTAAAAAATACTTGATTTCTCCCATTAAGTTATCACTATATCAGCCTTTATAGCATTTGACCACTGATAAAATGTTGAAATAATATAAAGTATAAAAACTACCAATTATAAAACAAAAAGTAACAATGTACATAAAAGAACAATTGCAATTAAACTGCTGATATTAACAGTTCATTTAAGAAACATTAATGAATGAGGCTAGGGTGGGCAGCACAGGGTACAAGGTTGGGGTACACCCTGAATGGGATGCCAGTCCACCACAGGGCACAGGGCTGGGGTACACCCTGAATGGGATGCCAGTCCATCACAGGGCACAGGGCTGGGGTACACCCTGAATGGGATGCCAGTCCATCACAGGGCACAGGGCTGAGGTACACCCTGAATGGGATGCCAGTCCACCACAGGGCACAGGGCTGGGGTACACCTTGAATGGGATGCCAGTCTATCACAGGCACACACACATCACACTATAAAATTTACAGATTTCATTTAGGTTAATTTGCTGGGGGTTGGTGTAAGGCTTGAGGGGGGTTAGGCCTCAGTGACTGTGATCAGATGGTTGCTGGCTTGAATCCCGGGCTCAACATATCTCCACTTGGCCCTTGACCAGTGTTGTTATTGCACTCAAAAGCACCCCAGTGGCACTGGATAGACAACTGACCCAAATCTTTACTTTCACCTCTCACATATGTGTTTGTCTTTAAAAAGAGACAAGAATGGGATATGTGTCACGTACCGCGTCGTCCGTCCCGTTCCAGCCCTGTGTGTCGCCACGCCTACCTCATTCCCTCTTGTATGATCC
>JABFDZ020000138.1:3824365-3857954 GCA_019775955.2 Pollimyrus isidori | reverse complement strand
GTACTCCAGTTTCCCCCCACAGTCCAAAAACATGCTGAGGCTGATTGGAGTTGCCAAATTGCCCATAGGTGTGAGTGTGCCCTGCAATGAGCTGGCCCCCCATCCAGGGTTGTTGCTTCCGGGATAGGCTCCAGACCCCCCGCCACCCAGTAAGGATAAGCAGTTTGGCAAATGGATGGATTGGCCAAAAAGCAACATCAGGGAAACATCTCCTCCATTTTGTTCTTGAGGATTTACGTGTTGATTGTTTATACTGAGAATGACAAGCTGGCTCCTCCTTGATGTTTACAAGCCGCAGTAACATCACTGTTTGCCCATTAAAGTCTTTAAAGTTCTTTTAGAGTTCTTCATTCCAGTCTGTCAAAGAGCTGCAATGCACTCCCACACCTGCAGGGCTGTGGGTTTCCTGCAGGAGTTTGAATGCTCTCCAGAAATTCCACCTCTGAATCGCGGTCACCATCCACAGCCCAAAGTCATGGCTTAGGTGGCTCGCTGATCACTGTGATGCACTGGCTGCCCGTTTTGTGGTGCACCCTGGGATACATGCCTGCCTTTCTTGAACCTGCACTGTATTAGTGGTTACTTAAAAATCAATGTTAACGATATTAATCAATAGTAAACATAACAATAATATTTGAAGTACCGCCAATCATAATTAAAACAGAATAATAACATGGAAAACTTTAAGTATTAAAAACTTGAATATTTACATGACAATGAATATTTAAGTCATATTGCTGCATTTGAGTGCTTTTGTGAATCCCACTATTCTGACACCTGACATGACCCTGGATTAAGTGTTTTGGATTCTATAAGATTCTATATGAAAGCAAATATAAAGACTTACTTAATATTTCAGACACATGTACTGTATTAGGGCAGTGAGTAAAATGATTTTGATTATTATATATGATTACAGTATTTTATGGTCTATCATAATGTATAAACCAGCTATAAACCAAACCATTATTGACTGAAAAAAGCTTCTCTGGTAATGACACGCCTACTACTTATTCCATAGTCATATAACAAAATTTTCTTATACCCAAGTAGAAACTAATAGAGTAGTTAACCATATAAATTGTTCTAATTAAGCATCAGTTTTGTTTTACTCCAGCCAGAATTTCCTTGTCAGCAATGGTGAAAAAAGTAAGCCAAAGATTTTTTTTTAAGATGTTAGAAACCTAACGAGACCAACTGAAGATCTATTCAGTGCCAGAACTGTATTTTTTAAATCCTTTAGTTAATCCTAAATTAGGGACAAAAGCACTTGGACAAAGTATGTATTTCACCCCTCAAGGCATTATACAATACATAAAGCTCACACCACGATATTTGGCCGTGCTAATTCAACACCCTCGGTGTTTATTTCACCGCCCCCCCCCCCCCCGACTTATAAAGTTGAATTAACACTGTTGGTTTGGTTATGCACAGTTTTCCGTAAGTGCAGTCCTTCAAACAATCACCTTTTGGATAAGTGGGGGAAAAATGTTAAAATTGAATATTTCTAAAGAAAAAAATGTTTGTTTTTTGTTTTTAAATTGGAAAATCAAACCCATGGTGACAACTGGAAAAACAGCCAAGATGGTGGATTGTGGATTGTGGATTGCGGCTTCATTGTTAAGCTACTCATGTACTTCAGAGAATCGCCCTCTTTCTAGGGGGCCCCATGCACTCTGCCGGGACCTGTGTACGGGTCATAGGCGAGTTATCCATCACAACTTCCGCTCACTGCAGGATGATAAATCGTTAAGTTGTTGCACAACAAGATTGTGTCTCTCCCACTGCAAAATGCCAGGCTAACTGGACAATGTAATTGCACACTGCCCCGGTCCAACAATTGATTTCTTGTTGACAATGCACTTTGCAGGTGATGCACACTGAACTGCTGATAGTCAGACGTACATGTGTCCTTGTAATTTCACAAAATGGAATTCTGCGGCACCATACATTATTCTGTGTATTATATGTAACTAAATGTGCTCTAGGCATTAGTTTTATAGCCATGATTGTTGTTCATATAGCAGTAACTGACAGTTAAATGTTTTCATGCCTCCATTATTTTCTGCGGGTCTCCCCTAGGCCTGTTTCGGGAGTGGCTGCTTCTGTCAAAGCGTAAATTGTTGCCGCGCGCCATGTTCTTCATTTTGGCTAAATCGAGTTAAATGACATTATCGCCTTTTTTTCCCTTCTGCCGCTAAGTGTTCTGCTGTATCTTGTGACAGCTTTATGACACACGCTAAAGACATTTTATGAATGAAACTAGTGTTTAAATTCGTTGTCCCGCCTCATTATTGGGAACAACAGTGGGACGTGACGCATAATGCAAATTGAGGACTGGCACTAAACGAGGGCGAATCGTTCACACGGTGACAGTGATACAGATTTTTAGTCGCCCTTCTGCGTCATCTCAGCATTTTGTTCTCCAAGGAAATAGTGCAGTGTTTGGGTTTTATGTTAATCTTCTGGAACCTACAAAAATAATTTACAGTAAATGTTTCACATAAAAACAGCAAATGAAAGTGTGTGATACATTTGTCAAAAAGACTAAATAAAATATGGTTCTAAAGTAATAGAGACTGGAGGCATCAGTTCTGTTTTGAAACTGTCGCCCATATTATTTTTGAATACATAAAACTGATTAAACTTTGAATGTTTGTATATAAGGGTTTCATTCTCAGTTTTAATATGTCCCGTATATCCTGTTAGTTTCAGAGGCTATAATATAATAAGAAATAAAATGTCTTTGATTACCCTGGAATAAAAGTGCTTTATATCAATATTGTGGCGCCGGGCAGACCAGGCATCGTGAGAGTAGACAGAGACACAGAGACTTGCTTGCCGGGGAAATCATGCTCTTTATTAGCAGTCCTGAAAAGGACTACGACAGGCACCCAAAGAGCACGGAACCCAATGCACAGATGGGAAACACAAGGTTGTCAGACACCAAACTGCTGACTCACATACGCTAAATACACGCGAGAATCAGACCGGGGGCCCACAAGACACGGGCAAACACACACGCAACAATAGGGAAATACAACCATTAACATTAGCAACAACGATACAAAACCAGTGCTACACTGCCCCCTCCTCAGAGGTCGACAATCCCGGCGACCAGCACCCCCAGTCCCCACCTCAGTACCGACGCGAGTCCCAGGGTTTCGCTGGCAGCCAATGGTGCATCACCTCCGATGACGGGGCAGGTCACTCTTCGTGGCGTTGCCTGCTGATGGCTGGTACCTGCATGTCAGATCCCCGCCGGCACTGACCCTCCTTCCTCGCCTTAAGGGGACCCAGCACAGCTTCCAGGGGGCCCACAGCCAGGGACTCCCACACCCAGGGTCCCTACTCCCAGCGCAAGGGGCTGCTGGAGACTTCCGGCAGAGCGGGCCACTCCTGGCCCCGGCCCTCCTTCCTACCTTGCTTGGGAGGGCTCTGGTGTTGTGGGGCAGGCTGGTCCAGCCGCGGGGCCTCCTGCTTGCAGGGTTGGGTGGCCTTGCCCGGTAGCTTGCCCTACTCCGGATGGGCTGCCAGCCCACCGCGCTCCTGCGCCAACTGGGCCTCCAAGGCATGGCACACCTCCCCCCGGCCACGCACCGTGACCTCCTCCATGTTTCTCAGCCAGCTGGGGCTCCTACCTGCGACATGCCTCCTCCTGGCCGAGCAGCACCATTTCGCAGCCATGCAGTGCTGCCTCTGCCACCTCGGCCAGGCAGTTCTGATGGTGGCGCTGGCTGTTCCAGCCCCTAGCGCTCCTGCCCCATGGGCTCCCCGGTTGTGATGGTCCTTCTCCTGCTGCTCGTCACGCTCCTACTCCCGGCTCCAGCCCAGCAGCCTCTGCTGCTTCACAGCCCAAGTCACATTGTGGCTTCTTGCCACTGACAAGTGGGGAGCTCCTGGCATCCAGTGAGCTGCTGGAACCCTCTGTGGTGCCCACCCTTCTCGGTTTCCCAACATGGTCTCTGTCAAGGTTTTGGCGGGCAGGCAGGAGCAGTTTTAGGGTGTGCTGCGCGGGTCCGGGGCGTCCTGAATGAAGCGGAGGATGCCTCTTTTTCTCCAGCGTCCCCTGCTTGTCTTCCGGAGGCTCTGCTGCACGCTTCTCGGCAGTGCCAAGCCCGACGCCCTCCTCTGCTGCAACACCAGCAGACGAGCGTCGCACCTCACCTGGGCTGCCGTCGCTTCTCTGCTATCTCCAGGTCCGCCAAGATGGAGCAAGTTTGCCAAACAATGGTGATCATGGCTTCCAGGATCGCAGTTCTGACACCAGCGTGGCTCCAGGCAGACCGTGGGAACAGAGGGAGACACAGAGACTTGCCTGCTGAGGAAGTCGTGCTCTTTATTTGCAGTTCTGAAAAGGACGACCACAGGCACCAAATACACAGATAGGAAGCACAAGGCTGACAGACAGCCAACTGCAAGACGCACAGACGGTGGGAGATTCACACACGCTCAATACACGCGAGGACCGGACCGGGTGCACACAAGACACGGGCAAACACACACGCAACAATAGGAAAATGCAACCATTGACATTAACAACAACAATATGACAAGGACTATTTACAATTCCATGTGGGGCATGCTGGGAAATATGCCCTGCCAGTGCAACACTATCTTATTTTTGTCAAAACGGACAGTTATAGTTGCTGTCAGCTCAGGTTATTAATTGAAGTGTCATACTATATTATAAGACACCTATAATACAAATACGTACCATTGTTTTGGACCTAGCCGGCATCATTAAACTTTTTATTTTTTACCTTGGCACAGCTTTTAATGTCCCTGAACATTTAACAGGTTACAAAGCGCAGGTTTGAATGAGTCTTGGACCTGTCAGGGCCTGAGTTTAGTTAATTAGTCAGCCTCCTACCAAGCAGAAACACAGCAGTAATCCCTCACACTTATCTGAAAAGGCATTACACATTAACCATCTTAACTTTATTTAATTCCAGTCCCAGGGTGCTGAGCTGTGTTCTTTGTTTGCTCACCTTCATGAAATGTTTACATTCCTAAGTAATAGTCCGCTTTACCCGGGGTCACGTTTCAGTTCCGAAAGCTACAGGGCGGTTTATCCGGATCGCCTAGGAGTTGGTCTCGAGCTCCTCTGTAGGTGATGCGAGTTGTGCTGATGAACTCAGCGGCAATGGTTCTGTCCCCAATGAGATCATGTAGTGGGGCTTAAGTGACTCTGTTTGCTGTGCGATTTACTGTTCTGTTGTCTCTGTCTTCCTCGTGATCGGGCTCATGTCCCAGCTTCTTGACTTTAGACACACAGCCCGCGGTTCCTCCTTCGTCTGCCAGTGGCTCCACCTCCTTCGTCCGCCCGCGGCTTCGCTCCTTCGTCCACCCACGGCTCCGCCTCCTTTGTCCACCCGCGGCTCCGCCTACTTTATCCGCCCGCGGCTCCGCCTCCTTCCTCTGCTTTCTCCACAGCATTTGCATTTCCAGGCCGTTTCCCCACTGCCGTTTTCATTTGGAGCCTCTAGTTTCTCTTTCGGACCTGTCACAAGGCCCCGGGTGATTCCCTTTGCTTCTTCTGGTTTTTTATTTATTTCGTCCTGCCCATCAAGAAATAAAACACCCTCAATACTGCAGCTCTCAGGCATGTTTTCCCACTCATCGCAGGCCTGGAGAACGGCAGGGCGTCCAGTACCCGCGCTGTCACTGTAGATCCTCTTCTGGGGCCAGTTACTGTCAGAAAATAAAACCTTTCTGGGTGCAGTCGCTTTATCCAGCCGCTTATTACCGTCACCTCGTGGTTGGAGCCGCTTTTCGTAGGTTTTCCAGTAAGAAAGTAAAGCTGAGAATTGCAGTGTATCTTTTCCTGAACGTTGCACTTGTGGCTAAAATGGCCTTGGCCCCCCACCCATGACCATTTTTACCCCCTCCTTTTTTCCGTCTGAATCTTCGACACCTTCCTCTCCTTTCCCGAAATAAGATGGCGTGTCTGGCTTTAGACGGGCCGGCGGAGAGCGAGTTGCGGTAATCTGTGTGTGACTAGCCGGTTTCACCGTCTTGCCTTTCATTACGAGATGGGATGCCAGTTCGGTGCGATCACACATCATCTGTGCTATCTGGCCTCTGGGCCTGCCTGTCGCTCGCTCGCCTGCCGCTCCTTCTCAGACACACCAAATTAGACCCTGTCATGGAGACACATTTCTAGGGAGACGGGATTTTTATTTTTTTTTTTCGGCAAGGGGCTGTTTCTCTTAATCTCCCCGGCCACCTTCCTGGTTCACCTTCACTTTACATAAAAGTGTCAGGGGCCAGGGCCGGGGGGAGACTGGCGAGGCTCATACGTTAATCACTGCTCCCTCCTCTCAGGGCTGTGGTGACGGCTGCGTGCATTTGCATAGGACCAGTCCCACAAATTGGGGGTGTGTGTGTGGGGGGGGGTTGCTTTTATAGAAACAGGGGTCAATGACAGGCGTTAATAAAGATGATGAAAGAGGGTCCTCGTAACCCCATGGAGAGTAATGCTTTACAAAATACGCTTCTTGTAAGATTTGCAAAAGTATATTTATAGCATTGATATGCATAAATCATATGCAGTTTAGGGGGGCGGTATCTCATGATCATGACTGCTTTAATGTTTGTCTAATATAGCAGTATGGAACAGAATAGGGATATATGAGTCAGTCCTAAAGTAATATTAAAAAAGGCACACGTTGAAATTGCGTCAGCTTTTTATGATTTATGCATTTTAATTAGGCAAACGTAGCCTAACATACTTCTCTGATTTATGTTTTGTTTTCTTTGTCTAACCTTCATTTTCAATGAATTTTGTTTCGTTATTTTCTTAAATGATAAATGTTTGAAATATTTATGCGTTACTCTGAAGAAAACAGAACAGAATGATTATGGTTTTTAATACTAATAAAAAATAATGAGTGGTTGTTCTGCCTTTTGGGGGCGTAGTACCTTCTAGAAGGACCAGCATGTTGTCGCAGTGGGAGGTATTATTGCTTTCACACCTTTGCCTCAGGTGATCCAGTGACTATAAATTGCCCCGGTTTGTGTGCAGTCGTGCCCCGTGATGCCCCGCGCCCCCTGTTATGCCCCCCTGCTTTGCGGAATTGGCTTCGGATCACCGCCGCCCTGTCTGGATAAGCAGTTTGTGAAAACAGACGGCTCATTTGTCCTGCGGTTCAGTATATTTCCCGTCAGATACACATTCGATACAAACTAATATTTTGACGGCAATTTAGCTGTCAAGCTTCTGCCGTGATGGTTAGGTGCTGTGATGAGACGCAGATAGAATCGGCCTCTTCCCGGGGTCACGTCTTTGCGATTTTGTCATCTTCGCTGCTAAGTGTTTACCAAACCCATAAGACTACCGGACGCGGATATGGAGGGAAGATCTCTTTCATTCCGTGATTACAGATTGCCCAAACAAGGGGGTACAGCTTGGAATCAACATGTTAATTGTTCAATACTGCCTCCTCTCCCTCTCCAGCCTACTGTGGTCTAATTGCTGTGTTAGTGTAACGAGGCTGCAATATGTTCACAGAAATCACATGATAATATAAACTGTATACAGCACAACCCCCCACCCCCCGCCCGTTATTATCCACCGAAGAATATCCTGCAGTCTTGCAATATTCTATAAATTATGTACAGTACATTGAGATTTGCTGCATTTCAAAATAATCTCATGCTAGAAGCCTGACAATACAGGCACAGAGTGCTATGCATTATGGGAAAAGACAGTTTCACATTAAAATGGGATGCTTGAGCGGATCCGGCATGTGATGAGCGCCGTCCGGGCCCGGAGTGATTGTTCTGCTCCGGTTCCAGCTGCGATGACACTAATGCTGCCTCCAGGAGTCCTTCTTTTTGCATTCCTCAATTTTAGCCCACCACGGTATAAAACATCCATCCCATAATGAACGACCTCTGTTGTTCTGCCCAGCCCAGCTGATTCTTCTCTGTATTCTCCGCATGAAATTTCAAAATGCAGCCACAACATTTAATTTTTTCTGCTGATTTATGCTTAAATGAAAACATGTCTAGCTTTTTGAAAAATAATAAAAATTGGAATATTGAAATCCTCTGTTAATCAATTTATATGGGGGGGGGGGGATTATTCCATACAGCACAGGGCGTAACATTGGGATATACCATGGATGGGATACCTGTAACAGAATTATTATAGCAAAGGACTACTACAGGCCAAATATATTCTTTGTTGACAGAAAATGTTATTTTCTGAATTTTTAGTAGTTTATTTTTAGGGGATTAGGATTGTTCTCTTTGTGACTGTCAGGTAAAATAACCAAAAGTCAGTAAGTTTTCACTAAGCCTGATCCTGATTGGACTTCATTATGACCATTGGGCCGTGCTTTACCAGTAAAATTTGAATGGAAGTCCGTTTCTAGCTATTAAAAAAAAAATCAGGGGCTAAGTGAACCTGGGGCTTGACATTTTATTTGACAGAAGCAGGACTGGAATCGGGGCTAAAATACTCGGGGTTATTGCCCTGAGTGATCAGACCTAAGAGCATCCATAGAGTCCTTTTGAATCTTTGTTCTCTTTAGCTTTGATTGCTACTATTAATCTCTAGTAGTTGTGCCGGTTGCCGTTGTGTCACGTTGTGAGATGACATATGGGCACAAGGACAGAGACACAGTATACCAGGGTTCAAATGTCTTTACTGTCTTTATAAAAATGGCTTGAAGCTCTTTAAAGGGGCTCAAATGTAACACTAAAAAGACTTACCTAAAAACCCATAAAACCAAAGCTATTTAAAGAAAGACCCTGTACATCCATCTGGTCCATCCTTCACCTTATTTCTCCTCCAGAACAATTCCTCTCCAAATACACCCAGCTGACCCTACAAAACCCCTAACACAGCAATTAGCCTAAACAGAGCCAGCTGGGTTCCATTAACGAGTTACCTGTGGGCATGCAAGACAGGGACTGCTAATCAATCGCCGTGGAAATACCAACAATCACCCGAATCCGGCCCCATGCCCTCGCTGTGCCTCCCACTGGGTGAAGCTACACCATAAAACATACAAATATTCAGCACTGTCTGGGTTTGGGCCAAATTGAGTGCTGTTATGCAGCCTATGGTGAAATTAGCCTGAATCGCTTAACGATGAACAACTCGCTAACTTGCTGTATCCGAAGCTCGACCTCCTGCAGCCATCTCTAAACTCCGAAAGTAATGAGCCATAGCTACCTGGCTCATCCGGTGTGCTGACACACCTCTCTCTCGTGTAAGAAATCAGCCAGTTTTTTCACTCATCTGTGTATATACGTATCCTTGACGTACGTTACTCTGTTTTAAGAATTGAGAAACTAAGTTTTAGATGTGTTATATTGTTTGTGTTTTAATGCCTTTCCATTGTGTTTACATCACTTAAATACTAACTGTAGCTTCAATAATCACAGGCAGGTATTTTATCATTATGTTGTAATGTCTTAATTTGCTCAGTTTTGTTGTTTAAAAGTCATGACTGTTGCATACAGTAGTATTTGTATTTATCGCTTTTTCTGCCCATAATCATTTGATCATCATTTTCTGGGTATTTATTGAATTCCTTTTTGTGTATCGGCAGGCGGATACTGACAGAATGTGGAAGGTGGGATGCAGTGAGTGATGCGTAAATCTCACAGGTAAGTGCTCTGTAAACCGCACATGAATCCAGAGATGGCTTACAGGCTGCTCAGTAAGTATGATTCAGCGACTGATGCTGGAATGGATTATACGCAGAAGGCAGGTGAGAAGGGCCAGGCAATATTTATCCTATTTAATGTATAGATCATTTTTTGGATCACACTACTGCTTTATGGTTATATATTTCCATATTCGTTCTTGGCTGGCAGCAGAGGAGCGAGAGGTGGGGTAAACAGTCCAATTGAGATGTAGTGTATATACAGTGACCAAAATTTCACAAAGAGTCTTTTTTAC
This sequence comes from Pollimyrus isidori, assembly GCA_019775955.2. NCBI lineage: Eukaryota > Metazoa > Chordata > Actinopteri > Osteoglossiformes > Mormyridae > Pollimyrus > Pollimyrus isidori. Next base: position 3,848,035 of record JABFDZ020000138.1, on the reverse strand, counting down.
TAATACAAAGGAAGGAGTGACACTGTGAAAATGAAGGATAGCAATGGAAATAAAAGGAGAAACATATGTTTGTTTTTGTCCGATTGGTGACAATTCCCATTACAGAACAGGTGACAGCACTACAGCCTAACACAAAGTATACTCCCCTTTGTGAACAAGTGCATTCCAAGTTATTTGCATTTCCATTTATGCATTTAGCAGGTGCTTTTGTACAGTGAGGCAAATCGCAAATCACCAAGATATATACTGTACTGTTACAGTGGTGACTGGCTATTAGTGCAGCAAGGCTGAGCATCCCTTGAAGGACTAAGTGTAAGTGATCGGTACAGTTTTATATTTTAATTTAAGATCAGTTTATCAGTCGTGCTTATAGGTAAAAAGGACATACTGTGACTAAAGTGTTACAGTCATCAAAAACAGCAAGCTGTAAATGCCACAGATCTAGCTGAAGGGTTATGGATGCAAAGCAGCCTTCATTGATACAATGCTGGTGTCTTTAATCAGATCCTTCATTAAGCCGAACCAATAAATTGTGGGAATAAAATTATAACCACAAAATAAATAAACCTGCCATGGGATATAATATACATTTTGGACAGTTGTTAGTCAGCAAAAAGCATTGCAGTATAATTTGTACAATTGCGTACTGAATGTATTATCATGAATAAAATTCATATGTGACTGTGAAACTCTTGTATCACAGAGATTATTTACTTAGGGATACTAAAATAGATCCATTATGAAAGAAAATGGTGGTATTGTATAATTGCAGACAATGGGAGATTATTATTACTAATATATGTTTTTATTGAAGGTAATATCCTCCAATAGAAAAAAAGACATTACAATCATTGTAATGCATCATAAATAAAAATAATCATTAGGAAAATATTATCAAGCTAAAGGGCAAATAAAAGAATCCATCCATCGATCCATCTTCTGTCTGCTTATCAGGATATAAGAGAATCAATCTAAGACCTGATTTGCATAAGAAGATCATGGAAGAATTAGTTACGCCAAGAGAAAATGTATTCATAATTCATGTATGAACCAGAACATTTATTAACGTAGAATACAGTTACGGAGTCAAGGAAATCATTTTATTGGGGGGAGGGGGGAATGTATACAATAACTGGAACATGATTCAAAGCTCCTAATAATGATTAAAAAAATGATGGTGAAATTCTTCACGCTCCTGACGTTTTGTGTCTCCAGCAGAAGACTGTCTTTATCTGGGAGTCTCCAAGCCTGCGAGGAAGTGTTTACGTGGTGCAACAAAATTGTATTGACCGTAAAAAGAAAAAAAAAAAAAAATGCTCCCCTTATTCCCATAGCAACAGCCCGTGCCTATCAGAGGAATTCGCCTGTGCCTAGCTGGCGCTGTTCTCCGGTCCGTGATCAGAGACTGCAACTAGGTCAGACCTGCATTCCTAATGACGGCACGGTCTGTTGACCTTACCGTCCCCGTCTGTCTGCCCTAGCCCCGTAATAACCTCAGTTGCCTGGTGACACGATGACACACTACCCCTGTAAGAGTACAAGTCAAATCAGTTTGCATTATTCCAGCCGGAGCCCCACTGACAGGACTCTGGGACCCTGGAGAGAGGCCAGCATCAATCAAGCAGTCATTCAAGTCTTACCCGCGTGACTCTTTCACTCCAGACAGGCCCCTATATTAATGACCCACTGTTAGAGTAAAAATACAAACAAAATTACATCTGCTGACATCCAGGAGCAAGCCAGCCGCCCGCGTGCTGGGTTAGGGGCTCATGTATAATTCCTCTTTTGAGATTATAATGACGCTGGTAGCTGGGCATGGGAGTAAGGAGCCTGCCACTTCTTTTATGATTAAAATGAAAACTCTTTCGGGAATTTAATATCTACCTTCCAGTGCGGACTTGTTTTTCTGTTCTGGGGTCAAATATACTGTAGACCTTAAAGACTGTTCTGCATTCAAGGGTTATATCGGTCTTGTTTGGACTGATCTGAAATCCAAATGTCGTTCCACGCTTTCCAGGTCGTTCTGCTTAAGTCCCTGTCTACATTGGTGCTGGCAGAATAGAGCCGGGTCCCATGTCACCAACTCCCGTCCATCTTCTGCTTTGTGTGGCCTCTTGGCTAATCTTTCTCAATGCTCATTTCTCCAAATGAAGCTGCCGTTCTGTGTTTTTTTTGCTGTTACTTCATACAAAAAGGATTTTGTCACTGATCCATATGCTGTTAGCAGTACTTGTTTATTGCAGCCCACAGATTCATGTTCTAATTTATCGAATGATGTGATGAGCGTTTTTTTCTGCGTAGTGATTCGTCGTTAGCTCATTCTTAGCGACGAAGCTATTGGCTAACTCAACAGACGGATAGAAACCATCGAGACGCTGTTGACCAGGATGTGAGGGTGTCCTTATTAAACTGAAAGCTTTTCAGTCACAAACTGACTCAAAAACCACTGTCAAATTTCTGTACACAAAATATACACTATAAGACCATTTACAGACCTAAATTTTCCTTCATTTGCATGGTTGCATTAAAAAATGTGTCAAAATTTGCTGACATTGAAATTTATTCAGATCTTCACTGTAAAACTCTTGATTCTTCCGTATTTATTGATATTATTAATGATAATTGCTTTTCAGTATTAATGAATAATCTTCTGTATTCAACTTATATATAGGTTAATTTGCATGCTCATACAGTATGAATACATATGGTGAAATTCTGTCAATTTTTTCCTGTTTTTCACAACTAGTTTCCTGGAATTATTAATGTTTACTCCTTTGTAGTCATCCTCTGTATCAGTGTGATGATGCAAAGTCAGCAGTTATTAAGATGTACCAGTTTTTGTATGAAAAATATACCAAAGAAAGTTATCACAATATTAGCTTTGCGGGTGGTACATATTATTCCATCCAGACCACCCGTTTTCAATTTCCACTTATAAAATCATCCGTCACCAAGAATTTAGAGCACAGGATGTAGACCCTGCATGGAGCCCCTATGTGAAACAGAGTGATAATCCTCACAGATATTTCACATGAAATATGCACAGACAGAATGCATTTTACAACCCTGAGCAGCTTCACATCATATGGACACGTGATCTCTGTCAGACAGTTTGATTAGCTCCCTGGTGGCGTCAGAAAGAAAGCCTACAGTATCTTATTGACACTTTTCCTGACATTGGTGCAGCTTTGAATTCCTAATGTGCATGATATTTAAGTTTTCTGTTGCCACCTTCCTGGAAAGTGCCCACACCGATATGTGAGAATTAATATTTTATACTTTGCAAAGGAGGCTGGGCCACGAGTACGGACATCTGACAGAGGGAAGTCTCTCTCACCTCCAGAGGCAGATAAGTGCTGGTGACAGGTGTTCTGGGTACCTACATGGCACTTAATGCACCCACTACCCTGACAACGATCTTTAAGGCTAGGAAATTATAACCAAGTGCCCTAATGGGTCGCCAAGGTAACAAGCCAGACACAGTCACCTGTCCTCATTTTCCATAATGGTGATTAAGAAACGGGTTCTCAAGTACTTGGAGGTACCGTTAACCTGAATTTCTTCAGGAAAAAAAACAAATCTTCAGAAGCACTTCAAATTTACGTTCAGGTTCTGAAGATAAGTATATCCGAAGCTCTTAGCACTGGTATAAAATGTATTTTGAAACATATTTAGATGTATTTAGTTATATAATGTACCACTCTCCATGCCATCCAGGGTGTACCCCAAACTTGCACACTGAGATTCCTGCGGTAGCCTCCTGGCCCTCTGACATCCTGACCAGGATAAGTGGGTAGAGAATGGACAGATAATGTAGCCATAAAATTGATACCAACATTATTACAGTTACAATTTCTTGCCAGTTCTGAATGGTACTGCTTTATGCTTGTTGTTTCCACAAATATTATATTTAATCTCTCACTTTCAGTGTTACTTAAGTTGCCTCTTTCCATCCACACATGTACCTGCTAACCACTTTTCCTGGTTCAGGTCATACCAGGTCACATTTTTTAAAGTTTGATTGGATAATGTCACTGAGGAATTATCATTATGATGTAAAGCGATTAAATCAACCAATGTGAACTGAATATTGTGATGAATTCATCAACAATGTCCATTTTCAGCCACAAAATGATTTGTGTAGAACCGAAAATGTTCAAAACATGAACATGAAATTTATCGTTTTCTGTGAATTGCTGTAATATTCTTGAACACACAATAGGGCGATTCTTCCCTATTACACATACTGTATATAGTCACAGGTGGTAAATGGAAATAAAGCCTTGTTCCACTAAAACAGAACATTTACCACAAACAGAATTTGTTCATTTTTTAGTGCCAATTGATAGCCCAAGTTTTCGATATATTGTTCTGTTTGTTAAGAGTTTGTTGTAGCTCTTCATTCAAACCACGGCGAAGAAGCAGTCAGTAAAATGAAAAAAGTGTGCCACTTGCATTTTCATATCTGAGGATGTAAACTGCTCATGAATATGAATGCTTTAATCTGAACGCTTTGGCCAGAGTCTTTTGATATGCCTGTGTATTCAATACAAAATGATTCGAGTTTCAAATACAGTGGCGCAAACACTTTCAGGTGTGAATTTGTGCATGTTTTACTAGATTTAGTTAATTTCATGCTTTTTCGAGGTTAAAATAATGTCAAGAGGATGACATTAATGTTAGAGTAATAACTTCTGAAGATGTGGTATATTTTATCATAGTCTTTTTTCACTTATGCTTTCAGTCACTGGAGATGCTTAGAAGCAGCTGCAAAAAGACATTGCTGGACATTTTCTTTCATTCAGCAAATAACCCTTTTTTAAGAAGCAGTAGCTGCACTAAAACACTATTTCTGCACTGATTCTCCACTATGAATGAAAGTCACATCTATTACAGTTATATCACAAAGGTCTCGGTTTGTCCGTACATCACTTCCTGTACGAATCAAACTAAAGAATCCAGACCTTCACTGACACAGCAGAAGATATGTTCTTCTTCTCATGCTGGTCTGCTTGTCATATGGTAGCAGACTGTTGGAGGTATCTAGCCAAAGGCCACCATGTTCCAAAAATGGAGCAAAGAAGACTTGAGTATGGGGCTGGATCTCAAGCTGCGAGAAGTTGTCAGATTCAGCAAAAAAAAAAAAAAAAAATCCCGACCAAAATTTTAAAATCTTTATCAACTGCCATCAATGCATTGACATTTTCCCAGCTCTGTAATCCAGTGCCACCCAACTATGTGGCTTAACCTCATTTCAAGCACATGGAGGGAAACCAGACATATGGAACAGGAGTGTTCAGTATCTTTTTCCAGTGATAATAGTAATCAATCTTTTTAGCTGATGCGGGGGCAAAAGTAAGATTTAAAATGCCACGTCTATCAATAAAGGGGGTGGGGGCAAAGGGAACTTTTAAAAGCCACCGCTTTAATGACCCCATCTGGTTTGATGATGCAATCGTCCGAAAACCAAGGATCCCTCCAGTGTTGCGCTATTTAAAGGCGTTTCGTGAGTTTTGACCAACTGCAACAGCGGGTGTGATGCCTTGTGACAGGAAGTGATGAGGCGGGCAGGAGAGTGAGAATGGGCTGTATTATTGCGTGCACACAAACACGCAGGCACGCGCACACGCAGAGGGTAACAGGGTAGAAAAAAAGCTCTGCCTCATTGCCCAGAGGCTGCACAGAAACAGGTACGGACTGATAGATTGGTCACCGAAAATAAATAATATACAGACAGACACAGATGGACATAGAGCTGCTTTTTTTGGGAACGCCACGGTAAGGCTAGTTCAGGGCAGAGATGCATGAGGATGGAGGCTATAAGTGAGCCCCCAGACACTCATGGGCTGCCCCAGAACAGGCAGAAGGCTCCCGGGGAGGTAGCCCACTTCATCCACTCTGACAGATTCCCCCTAACGCAAGGTCCAGGCACCCGTGTCGCCTCCTGTTCGACGCCCGTCCTCGCGAGCGTGTCCTTCTCCGGTGGTAAATGATTCCCCCGCACAAGAGCTGAGCCGGCAGATGCAATGAATGAAGCAATCAAACAGCCCCGGCTGCCGGTTCTCCGGTCGCTCCCTGAGGTTCCGCTTTTGACAAGAGGGATGCATCACGGCGGCGCGCTGATCCATCTCCCGCAAAGTGCTAAATGAACCTTAGCCTGCCAAGCGGCGGGGATGGGTGCAACTCCGAGCGTAATTCCACACATGGCAGGGGGGGAAAAAAAAGAGAGACAAGTTTGTTCTTTCTTTGGCCGTCGTAGATGTAGATCCGAAAACAGGAAGACCTCTCCGCTCTCGTTCGGCACCCCCCCTCCCCCACGGTCCTCCAGGACCTCTACCGTGTAGAACATCTCCGGCTTGGCGAGGTGGTGAGCGGTGCCCAAGCGTACGGCAGGTGTCGGGGGATCGGGAGCAGCTGCCGGCTCTGCGGCGGAGAGCGTGAGCCGCCTCGGATGCGCACTCTATTGTTTTGGGCTGGAGCGACGCGCCGACTTGCAGGTTCTCCATCCAGCAGCGCCGGGGAAGCGTGCGAACGAAGAAGGAAGCACGATAGCCGGTCGCAAGAAGGAAAAAAGGGGAAGCGAGGCTCTCCGTGTACACGGGGAATCCGCCGACGTTCCCACTCAGCCCCTGCTCGTCGCCTTCCAACACCCCTCTCCCGGATTTTTCGCCGAGCAACGAGCATGCAGCAAGGCAAGCCCCCCGCTCCTCCAGCGACGCCAAGCCCTCGCGTCCTCGTGACAGTTGCCCTGGCTCTACCGGTCAGCTGGTATCACACGGGAAAAATCACAAGAGAAGGGAGGGAAAAGTCAAGCGAGGCATGCTCTCTCTCTCTGGCGGACGGCGGGGGGGGGGGGGATGTCTCTCATCTCGCTCTTCCTTTGGCGTTCGAAGCTGCAGATCAGCGACTAGGAGGATGTTGTTGTCAGCCCGAGTAGCATTAGGCAAAGTGGAACCATGTCATTCTCAGGAATTATCTCCCAATGCAGAGAGTGAGCAATGTTCATCATGTGTAAAGATATATATAATGCTTCCCTTCCCCATATCTGTGCTGTTTCAGAAAAACTGGTGTAGATATCTTTATATAAAAAGGTTTGTTGTTCTGCAAAATAAAAGACCTTAACTGTAATCTCAATCCCGCTGGTGAAATCACATGACTGATTTAGGTGCGATGTTCCTTTAAGAAAATAATCAGAGCATCTTCTTAACAGACATGTTAATGTGATTTTATGAATCTACTCTCCTTTTTTTCGGGGACGATTAGGTTTTGTACTGCGACATACTGTGAATTTAAATTACTCCTAAATAAAATGGCTTTTGTTGCCTGGTTAATGGCTTTCCCTTTAAGACAGATCACTGAAGGATTGCCATCGTGTGTCTTGGATCATGTGTCTCCGGTGGGGGCGGGGGGCTTGGGTGTGCACCGCATGCTCTGTTTGATGGAAACTCGTGTAACTTGAGGACAAGGCTGTGGCACAAGGAAAAGGATGTTCAACATGATGGGGATGCCGCCCTAGAGATAATGGGGTGGGGGGCTGGGGCTTGTACTGTACATGCAAAAGTTGACATAAATAAAACAGCATCCAATGCGTTCAATGTACATCTTCTCTTGACATGCCTGTGCATGACTCGTGTGTTGTTGTCAGGTGTATGAAATTTGGTGGTAAATGTGAGCATTTGTAGGATTTTTTTTTATTATTATTACTGTCATATTTACAAGTGATTGCTAACTGAGGTAGTCAGCATTATTTTGGGTAATGACTGTCTGTCTGTAGCTAAAAGGGCCCCTCCAGTAGTCTGGGGCCCCATGGTTTGAGTGCAGAAGGAAAGCCGCCCTTTTCGGGGGAGTGACGTGGGGGGGGGGGTACAGAGACGGAAGAGACTCAGGTCCGTTATGGGATGCAGAACATGAGGTTGTGGGCACGTGAAATTAATCAGCACACTAAACCAGGTCACCTGGTTCTCCCAGCAGGTCAGCTTGTGGATTCCGCCATTTTCATTTACAAATCACATACAGTACCTGTGTTACATCCAGGTCTGTGCAAAAATGCACAGATCGTTTGGAACATGGATGTCCGTGTTTCTCAGGAGACGAGCATTATTTGCAAACCTGTGACTGACGATGCTGCGGACACGGCCTGGGAATCACTCCATGGGCGACCTGCTGTGGATCTCTGAGACCTGTGTCTCAGGGCACCATGCATGTGGAAGGTGCTAGACCTGGGTCCCAGTGAAGAAAACACACGCACACGAGTGCACATGTACACACACAGCCTCCTTGTGATTATTCCGGTTTGCTCTGTGGCATCTTCCATGAACAGGTGGTGCTCTAGCGGATCCTGTGAGCTGGTGCTGCGTAATCAGTCAGGAGATGGATGGTTGGATTTGTTATCGGCAGTTAGTCGGGGTAGAAATAAATGGATCAGGGGAGCAGAGTGGATGATGATGTCATCTCTCCGAATCATTAGAATGCATGGTTTTCATGTGATGACATGATAAAATGCATGATAAAAACCCATGTTTTTACAGATTTGCAGGAAAATGTGAACAATACAGAGCCTTGATTCTACAATATACATCATCAAATTAGCCTATGCTAATATCACCTTCTCATCTCATTCTAATCCTGAAACCCCAAAACTTATCACCGAAAATAATCTCTTGAATAAAATCCCACAAACTGAATTGTGAAATCAGTTCTACAAAACCGATGAATCACCTCTGGTCTGTAATTTTTCTTCAATGTAATCATTTGTCTGTATGATTTTCCTAGATGATGTGGGATGCAGAGAAGGTTGTGTGAAGAACATCCCGAGATGATGAAGAGTCCTCCTTCACCAAAGGGAATTTACTGTTTGGTTTAATGGTGTCACACTTTGGCTCACAGGAACCCAAAGCCTCTTGTCAGCCGCTCAACCTGAGTGCAATAATAATGTCCACAAACAGTGTGAAATGGCCACCTGCCCTCTATCAGTCCATTAGCGTCTGCTGCTCTCTTAGACCTCAAAGTAATGAATCATTCCATCCATTATTCATAAAGCCCAGCTATTCCTAAACACCATTTAGCTAAAATGCTCATTTCTACACAACAAAACACCTATATTCATTCTTCATATTGTAGCTACTTGTAGGACAGCAGCAATAAAGTCATGACTGCTGCATGCGCTAAATCAGCCCAGGAACGTTAATGAAACTTTAAGGTACTGTATACATTCATCCAACTAAAGTCGTATGTTACTTTTCGTTACAATTTATAGGAAATTGATTGCAGCCATTTTTGCTTTTAATTGCATCCTAGGGATAATTGGCGAAAGCGATAACCTTATCGTAGTTAGACGTAAGCGGCAGAAACTGACATACAGGGCGGGAAAGATTAAAGTGCACTTTTAAGCGACACCCCAGAGTGGGCTGATGTGCAACACATCACACATCCTCTCTGCTCTGGATGTAAGGTGCGGGGAAAGAAACCAGCGCCATCAGTCAGATCAGAAGTTAAATTAAAACAGTTAATAAGCTTTACCCCAGGAATGCTGCCTTATTCATAAATATATTCCTTAATGCATGGAACCGGCTATTTTTTTCACTGCGTAGTGAGAAGTTTTTTCACCTGCTTCCAGGACTGAGCTTGAAAGTCAATATGTAATATAGAGAAAAATAAAATAGTATAAAAATAAGATAAAAATAGCTCTTAGCTGAATTTCAATAGAGTTCAGTGCCTTGTATGTGCTATGTCTGGGTCAGCAGGTTAGGATACTGATCAGAAGTTCATTGGTTTGACTCCGGCAGAATGGGTCTTGCTGTCAAGCTCTTAACCCCAATTGCTGATTCTACTTTCTCCAAAAACAAAACCGCTTTTGCTGAAAGTGGCAGCTAAAACAATTTAAACGATTGTAACTTGGTTCAGGCAGGGAAGCGAAATCACATAATTTCACCATTTTTCTCTCTTTTTCTCTCTAGTAAAACAGATCACCAAAAACAGTCCTTCGGCGATGAGGGCTTACATCATGTCACAAAAAAAAAAAACAAAAAGCGACGGGGTTTCACATTTAATTGGTAAGAGATCTGTGGCAGTATATAATTAATTTAGAGGACCCACACAGGCAGAACTGCAGATTAATTATTACCTTTGGTGGCAGAACCTGAGATACAGCATAGCTGATGCCACCAGCACTCGGTCTGACTCCATCAGCTACCAATAGATTCAAAGGATTCCATACAGTAGCTTCATTGTCTTTTGCAAATATAATACAATGAAATACTTTTTTGTGCCCCGCCCTGTAGACTTAAACAACATGTAACAATAAAGAACAATAAATAGTAAATAACAGAATACTGCATAGTAACTTACATACAATTTACAATAACATACAAGTAGGACAACAATGTGCTGAGGTTACAATGGCCGTGGTTAATAAATGGTCGTGCTGACTGGGATTACAGTATAAGTTATAAGTGGGTGTTTACCATGCTTTCTATAATATCAATATGGTGTTTCTGAGCCCTGCCGTCCAGGTCCTGATGGACCTATAGTGTCTTCAGCACTCTATTTATAATGTATAAGCACAGCATTGTTCTGAAGGATGCACAACGTTTTCGTCATTTTTTCTAAGGTCTGCAATATTAATGTCCAGGCATGCAAAGGAAAGGCGAGCAACCCTAGTTATTTTTGTCTGTATCGGTCTCGAAATTGGGTAGTATCCATCCATCTTTCAGCATCTTATCGAGGACGGGGTTGCAGGGTCGTGCTCAAAATAAAAGCGGGCCCTTCTGGGTCTCAGCGGCGTGGCGGTTCGGCTCGGAGAACCTCCACGCTGGGATTGGTGACTTGAGTGCTGCTTGTGAGGGTTTCCTTTAGCCATCCACAGTCTGAGATGCTCTTAGGCGACTTGGTGTCTTTAAACTGTCCGCAGTATGTCTGAGGGGCTGCATTTGGGTACTACCCTGTCCTGCTGCCTGGGATAGACTTCAGGTCCCCCTACAACCCTTTACTTAATAGCACACAGAATGGGGGAGGGAGACTAAACCCCCTGAATAAGCAAACATTTTCACAAGCCAAAAATACAAATGCAGATCTTGAGTGAGAGAGAACTTGTGCCCCTATGAGCTCCACTTGCCAGCTGGTTTCCTGACTTCCCCACTTTGACTGTAGGTGGCGCTAAAGAGCAACTTGTTAAATGCTTTCCTTTCGGCTCTGATTGGCCAGCAAATGTCCTGTAACAGGAAGTGAGCTATAACATTTATTAGGGATGTTTTCCATGTTTCCTTCAATTAAGTAACTTGTTTCCTGTTTTGGGGCCGCTAGACACGATCATGACGTCAGGTGGGTTGCCTTACTCTAGCCCTTCTCTGTATGTGTCTTTTAAAATAGGCCCATTCCTACAGATTTTTAAGATGCGTCCAGCTGTTAAAATCAGAATAATGTATTGTGATTTCCTGCTGTTTTGTCACCTGTAGAATAACCTGATTAAGTGCAAAGGAGAAGCTCATGTATAAGTACTGATATTTATACGGCTGTGTCTGTGTGTTTGGATTTTATGAGAGGCGTTACCCAGCTCTCTCTATAGATGTTATTCTTGTTCAAGAAAAAAAAGACGCAATTTAATATAGAATATATGCAAATAATTAGTAACATGATAACATAAAAGAATGTCTTCTGTTCTCCAGTAAGTCACCACTATCTTATTTAATTAATTGAATTAGTTTAAAAAGTCAATGAGGTATTGATTAGCCAAACATGGTATGCTAGTGGTTGAGTAATAATAATAAAGGTATTTAGATGGTTGTATCAAATACTGGGGTGACTTTAGGGGAGGGTTCGACAGAAACAGTTTTGCACAAATGTGTGTTTGTCTGTTTGTGTGGGGAGAGGTTATGTATATGTTACATTGTGGGGACCAAACGTCCCCCAAATGTGATAAAAAAAAACCTGTTAAGCACATGTTTACAACATATGTGTGTGTATGTGTGTGTGTGCGTGTATGTACAGTATGTATACACACACACACACACACACACACACACACGTATGATTCACATTCCCTTGTATATGAGTGTACGTAATACAGTCATGTACTCATATAATTTGCCAAAATAGAAATTCCTTTAATGTAACATACCAGCATGATAATCTAACACCAGTAATGCTACATCTTATTTCAGCAGCGGCATGTTTGGGGTTATGCTTCATGTCAGCAGTTTGTCTGGAATTTGAGCACCGTGTCAAGTCATTTTTATTTAAGTATCTGTCCAGCTTCTCAAGACATACGACTGTGTACATGTGTCATTGCGTATATAATGCATAACTTCACAGAGGAGCCGTGACATACAGTTAATTCACACGTGCGTGTACACTCACTGGCTGGATGTGCAGTTAATTTGCACACACATGTACACTCACCGGCTGCATGTGCAATAAATTTGCACACGTGTGTACACTCACCGGTTGTACGTGTGGTTAATTTGCACATGAGTGTACACTCATGGGCTGCACGTGCGGTTAATTCGCACATGCATGTACACTCATGGGCTGCACGTGCGGTTAATTCGCACATGCATGTACACTCACTGGCTGGATGTGCCGTTAATTTGCATACGCATGTACACTCACTGGCTGGATGTGCCGTTAATTTGCACACGCATGTACACTCATCGGCTGCCCATGCAATGAATTTGCACATGTGTGCGTATTAACCGCACGTGCAGCCGGTGAGTGTACACATGCGTGCAAATTCATTCAGTGTATACTCACTTGCTGCACGTGCAGTTAATTCACACACAAGCTGATTGGCCCCTTGAGTGCCCCGCCCCTGTCACTCACCAATTCAAAACATATCATTGACTAATGATAAGGTTGGCCCCACTGCATGAATTATGGGTCCTCTTGTGCCCCCCCTAGATCCTGCCTCCAAAAGCTTCACCACAAAACAACGTGTCTCTGGGAAAGCACGCGATTTCCAAGGTTTTTCCAAATGCGTTTAATTACTTAATAATCAGTCCAGGCCCAATATCATTGCCGATTAAGATGCATCCCCCTACATCCAGAATTAATGAGCACGCATGTGGAGGGAAAATATCGCATATTTGAAATTATTACAAATAAAAGGATTTGCATTTTCATGAGAATTTAAAATCCTCCCCACCCCTACCCCCAAATATCATTTTTTAATCCCTAAAACTCACAGTGCTCCTCTTCCCCATCGAGTTATCGCTCCGTTTTCATGGCTGGCTCGCCACTACCAAATAGGTTCAAAGAAGACACATCTGTTGGGATTTTCACCCTAAAAAAAATCGGCGGACAGATGGGAATGGATATTGATTTTGATTTTAAGCCTGTTCAGTGAACAGTACTGAATTCCAGATTGCCTTTCCCTTCTGTTCCATTGATAGCTCTGGCCGACAGTTCCTGCTTGTATAGATTGTGATGCTTGGAGATCCTGATGCTGGTGGGGAGATGTCCCTCAGTTATTTTGTACACGAGCACCTTTTTCCAGCAGAATCACCCTAGTGGTACTGATTCCATAAGTCGAGCTGTACGGTAAGACTTCGCTTGAAAGAACATGTATAACGCAATATTAACTGTAATGTGAGTTTATTATGTCATACGGATAAGGTTTCCATCTTAAGTCCATCCATCCATATTCTGACTGTTGGTCCAGTACAGGGTCGTGGGAGGGAACTGGACTGGAGCCCTTTACCTGCTTCGCTTTATATGTATCAAAGATTTAAAAACTCCAGCCATTTCGATTCACCTAATTTTACTCAAAGGCATAGAGGGCCTGTAATCTTATATAAAAATGAGTGAAAGGCAAGGCTGGCCCTTCTCTGAGTCTTCACACTGGTGCTTTTCTTGAGTAAGGGTATTTTTGTATTGCTAGATTAATCTCGTGACGATGTGAGTCTTCTGCCGATGGTGTCAGGTATTGCTTTTCCTGTCTACCTGGATGAGTAATCATCTGTTTTTTTAATCCCTGTCCCCAGCCCAGTTGAGCCCCCACTTACAGGTAGGACCCTTGTATAGTCTGATGAGCAGGGATAAATACCCAATTAAAGGTTTCCCTTGAAATGCCAGGGATTTGCTGGAGAACGTTTATAAACGTGGCTAAAAAGGGTTGCCAGACACAGACCTGCCATGTTAGTCTTTGGTTATTTTCCATTCTTTTCCAGATGTAATTGTCATGGTTACTTTACCACGGTTACACCACAGTAAGAGTGATTATGGAGTTATATACACGCGGTATCTAAGAGGAAACAATTAATTGACTTTAATTATTTTCAGGCCTGGACTTCTTTCATCCCAATCTGTGTATTAGTGCGTCCATTCTTTCAAACACTGCCTCTGAAGTTGAGGACATTATTATTTTTATCAAGGGTCCAAAGCACAAAGTGCTTATGTACCATTATTGTTTTTCTTAGGATTATTATTATTATATATTTTTCTCTTTTGTTATTGTTGTTGTGTTGTTGCCCATTGAGGAATGCATTGTCTGATTAAAGTCTTAACAAAGTTTTCCTGCCCAATATATTCATGGTAATAAGCCTTTTTCTTTCCAGTTTTTCCTTCCAGTCCTTTCTTCTTCGTGAGTCAGTACAGTATCACATTTTTTTTGCTGTTGTATTGCTTTTATTATTTCAGATCTCTTAAAAGTAATTCCTCGCCAACCTGAGCCTCAACCGAGCCCCCGTATTAACATCCCTTCATGAAGGGACGCCACTTGGTATTTGCCAGGTTTCTATAGCGACCGTCTCTGACTCAACATGAGATGAAGGGAGGTGGCAAGACCCCCCGTGGGGCGGACTGGATCTCTGTCAGTACGGAGGCTATAGCGTGGATGTGACACAGCCAACATCATAGGCACCATCCCCCCTTTTTTAAAAAAAAATACTGATGCACATATGTACCATGAATTTATACACCTGTCTGGTTTAAATCTGTGAATTAAATGTGCATATAACATTAGCGAACGTTAGAGTAATATTATTAGAACTCTGTGGTGGTTAGATCATGATAGGATTTAATGAAAAGGCTAATCCCCTTTCAGCCCCTAGACCCTTCTGATCCAAGGCTCTCGTCTGTGAATCTGTAATTAGCAAGTCTGAGGTTCCGCTGTGTGCTGAGAGCGCTAACATCCACGCGGCTCGTAAACAGCCTCTTCTTAATGAATATCCGAAATTAAACCATTTACGGAGAACGCCATTCTCGGGAGCATGAAGAGAACTGAACGGGCATATTTTCCCGGAACATATTAGTTCTGGAAGTTTCCTCTTGTGAAGCAAAAGATTTATTTTGGCCTATTTATACATGCAGTGTATATGTTGATAAAAATGTATTGATTTTTCATAACTGGCCAGGTTACAGCATCAGTCTATAGTGGTGTTTTGTATATGTGATTATATAGATGAGTCTTCCGTAGTCTAACTGAAGAAGTATGTTTCCTGTTGAAGAGAGGGGCATTTATTATGGTTTAGCATTAAGGCTGTATAATTAGTGTTATTTGTGTATGATTTGTATGGTGTTTGTCATTTTGGAGTTCATTAGCGCTGGGCAGGTGCATACAGGACAGGCAGAGCCCCACAGCGCTGCATTCCACACACGAGCGTCTGGCATCCCATCCAGCCAGGATTGATGGTTGCCAGGCAGCCTCTGTGTCATTTAACACCTCCGATATGAAGTATGGCCCATTTAAAAGGGCCGGCTTGGTTTATGGTGTTCGTCCTGAGCTTGGCTGGATGACCTCTTTCTGCGTGCAGCGCCACCACAACCCCCCCCCCCCCCAGACAACTGTCCCTTTGGATATTGGCCTCTTGGATATGTACATTATATTATAACAAAATCAAGCTGCCAACTCATTTTTTTCTAATTTATGTTTTACATAATTCAAAATTTTCTGGCTACCCTTGACTCTCTAATGCAGATACAGCATTACTACTTTTATAAAGAAAATAATCTGGAGAGCTTCCCGGGGGGTTGGGGGGGCAGTAACAGTTGTCAATTGGGGTGGGGGAGAAGCATCGTATATAGCTGACAGTAAAAACCCAGTTTCAGAGTGTTAAGTTTCTCTCCAAACCTGCACAAAGAAGGTCAGTGACTTTACATTTTCCAAGTGACTCACCTTAATGGGATATGCAGGTCCTATAAGTAGATCTGCTTTGCTGTGATTTGTCCAATGTTTTTATTCAAATTGACATACATTTGTAGTCACCCAATGATAAAAAAAACACTCTGCTGAGCCTGGGATTTTAACCAGCAACCTTCTGATCATAGACAGAGCAGTGTAACCCACTGAGCTGCTCTTAGTAGTTTTTTGGCACTCTTTCTCTCTCTCACACACACACACACACCCACCCAGTACTCTAATTTTTTATGGGTTTTTGGGATTGTCCGCACGTGTCTATGGTCATGACCCTAAACCAGACTATGACAACCAAATGTCCCCAGAATGTAATGTATACATAACCCCCACACACACACACACACACACACACACACACACTGGATCACCTGTGACACTGTCTGTCATTTCTCTGCTGCATGGAAGGGAATCACACCTGAATGTAGGTGTGAGATTCCCTGTTCTCCCATTAAGACATCAAACTGGGAGTCATCTGATTAGACTCCCCTCTGCAACTTTGTTGAAAAACTCCACCAACAATTTAAATTGCAAAGATTTTAAATCTAATTAGTACTTTTCATTTATTCGACTGATGCTTGCTGGGTGATTTATATTTGCCATTCGCAAAGACAATATAGGTTTATATATTTTGTGTATATTATTTCTAGATTAAGTTCTCATTTAGTTTATTTATTCTGTAAACATTTCAGGCAAATCACGCTGTTTGCAACTTAAATATCATTAATGAAAGCATTATACCAGAGACACACAGAATAATAATCCTAAATAACCAAATAAAAATTCAGACACATTTCTTGCCTTTTTGTATTTTGCATTATTAAATTCCAGAATAATATCAATTCTCTGCAAAAGGCGATGCTTAGATTGGCATCGATCGCTGTCACTTCATTTTGATTTGTTCATTTTTATTCTAGGTGTGACACCAGGTGTATCAGTTCAGCAGATGACACTGTGGCTTCACACCTCTGTTGCTGTGGGTTCCATTCCAGCTCCGTGTGTGTGAGTCTGCATGTTCTCCCTGGCATTTCAGTTTCTTCCCATATTCCAAAGATGCGTGGTTTAGGTGAACAAGTGTCTCTGAAATGTGCGTGGTGTGTGTGTTCCCCTAGCACTTCCCAGAAGCAGCCCTCGGATTTCCCTCACCCTTGTGGAAATTATGTGGCTGGATATTTCAAGGAAGCAAATAAGTTGTCTCTCTGTCTCATTTGCCTGTTTTTTTTCAATCTTTTTGCCTGTTGTGGAAAAAATGAAACCGGACTGAGCTGACAGTAGCCACCCCAACCCAACCATCACCTTTGCAAGGCTTCATTGTCATGCACAATGTGCTTTTAACTCTCCTTTCATTTGTTCTCGTCTTCGGATTTGAGGGCGGTTGCTTTCGGAATTGCATTTAGCATTTATGTAACCGTGCTGCATTAGATAACCCGTGTGATTTATTTTATTTATCGGAACATTGTTATTCTGTGGCCCTTGCGTCCGTTCACTATGGCCTAGCTGCCTGTTATCTTCTAAGCATTTGTTACAGCAATCACTTTGCGGGCAGCTGAAAAGCCTCCACTCAATTATTCTGTTGTGAGAGGTGCTGTACCGGCGGGAGAGGAGGGGGCAGGGGGGATAAAAAGAAATGTGAAAAAAAAACTTTGATTCTGTGAAAACGATAAAACACAAAGGGTCCCGTTCATACGTGTCTCTCAAAGAGTGGAGGACAAACACAGACCCTAACAAGAGACAGCATTTCCAGGCAGGTACTTTCCAGGCATTTTTCTGATCATCTTCCTCCCTGTGCACTGAGGCTCAAAGAAAATAGCTGGGCACACCCTAATACTACCGCCCCCTACTGTGGGGCAAGGAAATGGCAGAAACCAAATGAAATGTATATAAGCAATGTGTACTACTACTGTTGATTTCACATAATTTTTGCCCATTTTGCAAATAGAATTACAATTTTGGCTTCTTCCTTTAGCTTTAGTGCTCATGAAGCAGAGTAGAAAGTAGTTCTGTAGCCCACAGGATGCAGATGCAAGAGGGATCCTTCTGGTAAAACCTTTTAGAAGTTAGCTGTGAAGTATCTAGCTGGCCGGTTTCATAACTCCCCAGGGGTCAGCCTCTTAGCGGTGCTGAGAAGGACATTTCCCACAATGCCTTGCGTAAGCTGTAAGTCACAGATCTGACACTGTCTGCATGAACTCTGCTGATAACTACTGGCTGTCAGCGTGAGTGGGTGATTTGGGATGATGGCACTTGTACATGGATATACAGCACGTAATCGCACGCTGGTGCCAGCTGGCTTCCACCGCTCCCACAGAGCTGAAAATGAGGTCTACCGTTGTACGCATACGCCTTAAGAACTCTCAAAATTGCTGCTACCATACTTTTTAAATTATATATATATATATATATATATATATATATATACATACATACATTTTTTTACTGAAAAAAATGTATATATATTTCAGTTTCTGCATCTCTGATTTATCAGTAACAGTAAACCAAGGGTAGGCCTACCCATGGTAAGCAGAATATAATTAAAATAAAAATGACTTTTTGTTGAAAAATATATAATCATTGTTAAATGTGTATCTGATTTTAACAGTACCAATTAAAGGAAACCGTTTAGCTTTTGGCCCCCCCTGAATAGGACAAGCGGTCACAGAAAATGGATGAATGAATGTTTAGATTTAAATTTTTCTATTAGTGTGAGTACATAACCTTTTTAAGGTAACCATTAAAACTGTTGTTTGATAGGCTACATTTTAGGGATATGAAGAAACAGCTTAATATATAGGCCTATTCAACAAGGCAATAAGCTTACGTTTGGTGTTTTTTATAATACACATCTGCCAGACTGGTGAATGTGCTTCACAGAGTACTGAATCATTTGGTGAGTACCAAGTGTGTAAAGCTAAAATAAAATACCGCTATGGTAAATTGATATTACACGTGTCATCGCGGTAACTGCATTCGCTCCGCTGCAGCCAAACGCTTTAAAATGACGTGTGTTTTAAAAGTTCCTGCGCGTTATTTAGTTTACTGTCTACATTAGTATTTAGTCTACATTTATGTCTGATTGAAATACGCCAGTCGTACATGTAATGCTGGGAATCATTTGGATGAAAACCGATCTGAAACCAGGCGTTGGGCGCCAAGCTTTAACCACGGGGCTTTTAGACTGATAAAGCGTCTTGCGCGGGAGACGCGCTTTCGAAGCGCGCAACCTTGATGCGTCTTTATTATAAAGGTGTAAATTCCAGCGTAAGTAGGGAAGTAGGGGTCGGCCGCCCTCTTCTTCAAATAAAGTCGGAAAGTGAATTAGCAGAAGAGACAAAGGGGATTTTAAAAAATGTGTGCAAATGCTCGTGGCACTTCTCACTAGTGTCTAAAGCGAATGTATGTCAGATCCATCGTAAGGAGAAATCGGTTTGGGATAATGTTATGGTTTGCAATGTTCACTGAGAAGGCGTATTATGCTATCTAATAGCAATATAGTAATGTGTTTTATTCATTTCTTTTTTATTTAAAGGGTGTCCTTTTTGGTGGTGGTGTGATACACACCTTGTGACCTTAATCTGAATTTAAACTTGATTTTCTGACTACTAATGTTCTCATTGTAATGCTCATTGTAAAAAAAGGCATTTGAATAGACAGCATGAGAGTAGCTATTCAGTTTTAAATGGCATCTTTTAATACACCAGAGAAATACAGTTAGGCAAATAGGTTCCAGGAAACCAGATCGTCCCCGTTGCTGTTCAGGCTCATGATGATTATTGTCACTGGTGCCTTGTCTCCAATTATCTATTCGGCAGGGCAGAAAGACCGGCTCTTTAGTTTGGCTTTTGAATATACTGCTGTGTAGCAGTTCTCCGTTAAAGAAGGACTTTAACTATGCCGTTTTCTGTTATGAAAGGGCAGACATGGTTAAAGCTGTGGGGACATGCAAACATGTGGTTAATTCACATGCAAAAGGATACTGCATTCTATTTGATTACTTTTGTGTATTATTGATGCATATTAATTTAAGGGGCTGCTGCACAAATGGGTAGGTATTATGCAAATTAAGTCATCATAAGTAATTTGCTTTAAGTAATTTGCTTTAACAAACGCGGCTGAGGCTTAGTGAGACAGAACGAGGACACCACAGGGCTGGGATTTGACCCAGTGGGGTCACGCTTTTCACAGATACCTGGACCGGGATCTCAGATATGACTTGACTAATGACAAATGTGTTTGTAATATGGAACCTACCCATCTGAAGTAACTATCACCTGGCAGCATACTATTGCAAATATGTCTACATAATGAGTTACAAATCTCATTATTTTTTGTTGAGCAGGCACTTTTATCCAAAATGGCATACAACAGAGAAAGCAGGGTCAGCTAGTTCCTGGACCAATTGGGTGTTAAGGACCCTGCTCAAGGGGCCAATGGTGACATCACTCTGCTGATCACAGGATTTGAACTGGCAACCTTCTGATCAGAGGCACTGAGTATTAACCTAAAGACTTTGAAAAGGAAAGCAATATGCCATATTCTTTCCGAACATGGTCACTGTCAGGTACTAATGTGAGATATGAAAAAAAATAAATAACTCAACAGGAATAGCACATGTAAAATTGTTACTGAATAGTAGGACTTAGTTGTTAATGTTTGTGAAAACAGGTATCAGTACAGGTATCCTTTGAGATATGAGTCTTTGACCTGCTTGCCAATAAGTTGTTCTTATTTAAGGTACCAGTAATTATGTCCTTGACTTATGAAATTTCACCTTACCAGCCTGTTTCCAGGAATGCATAGGATTCTTATATAGGGGGATGCCTTTATGTGACTTGGATTCAGATCCAGTGACTTATGCTGGAATCCCAAATGTACATATCCATCCTCAACACTTGTGCAGACTTGAATAAGATCGATGTGAACAAGTAGATTCAGATATTTGTGTCAAAATGTCCCATGTGGTAAAACAGCAAGCTATTCTTGCATCATCAAAAAGCAATCGTGAGCAGTCACTTTCACTAGCTGTGCATCGTTACCCATATAAGATTTTTCCACCTTTATTTTCTTCCTCTAGTCTCTGTCCTCCTCTGTCATATGCATTCAATTTGTGTTTTGTTCCCCTTGCATCTCATGTCTTGTAGGCAAGTTTCAGTTGTAGATTGGATAGATCCTTTCAATTCTCGACCACTGGCCATGCCATGTGTTCATTGATATAGAACAGAAACCCTCATCCCATGTCTCTCTTTATATCTTTAGGGATCCTTTATAGTTTGATCTACACCACACAAATTTGTTCCGCGTTTGCGTGAAGATCACGTTTTTTTTGCTTCTCCCAAACAGTGCGCTTCGAACTTGTAAAACGCTGTGCTGATTTACAGTCTGACATGTTGGTTAGCCGATGTATGCTTTGGGTTTTTAAGGACGCCCCTGGGCACTTGCTGTGATATCTCGTTAGCATGGTTTGCTAATCGATGCGTTTTATCACCGGCATCAGTGTAGCTGACCTTTGACACTCACTGTGTGATGAGATGGGCCTTTTACCTGATCTGTAATCACCTGACGCCCTTGTGATTTATACCATAAACGCTTATCGCTGGGGAGACATTTCTATGGATAAATGCTGATTACTTGATGACTTTCCTCTCGGAACCAAATACATAATCAGCATTTATGGAATTTTGTTTTATGTTTATGGGATGTGGAAATAAGATCATGTGTATTTGCATGATGGATTTGCATGACACGTTTTATTTTCATTCAATTTATTAGTGAGATGAGAATTGTAAGCGTGCATCTGTTTTACAATCGCTTCACTCCATTTTTCCTCTGCTAGTCTACATTTTTTATCCACTATATGTGGTAAACTGTTTGATAATAATGTAGTGTTGCTATTGTAGCAGAATAAACCAATCCCTTGAATGTATTTCCTGGTATATGTAAGTAGCATACCCCTGCTAAAAAGTGCTGGTTACCACGACGCCCCACTGCCTTAGCTACCTCCCGGAATCTTCTGGAAGCTCCTTCCCTGAGACTGACGCAGACCCCTGTGAGCCTCCGCCTCAAAGAGCTCTCCTTTCTTTCTCTGACTTTTATGTAAGTCTGACTGCAGACGGACCCCCGACCAGGTCTGCCAGCCACCCGCCACCGCACTCCTGCATCGGTGCTTCCCGTGTGTGCTGTGGCAGCAAGTCGGGTGAGTGACAGGGATGCAGTACCGGCTGTGTGACTCCAGATCACTAAGAAGTATACCGTGACACAGCTTGGCCAGGTTTCACCTTGTAAGAAGATGCCCTGATACTTCATGCATCATATCCGAAGCTGTGCATGGCTCAGTGGGTTAGGCTGCTGTCTCTCTACTCTCTCTGAAGGTTGCTGGTTTGAATCCCATGCTTAGCCACATAGTCATCTTCATTGGTATGCATATGTAGCAAATTCCTAAGTGCTTATACAAATGGCTAATACTATTTAGTCTTCCGCTATAGCGATTAACAATTTCAATCATGATGCTAATAATAATCATTTATTTTGATTATTACATTTAGTACCCCATGACCCCTGGCTAGAAGATGGATGGATGGATTATGTTCAGTATTGAATAAGAAGTCCCAGACATAAAATGGAAATCGTAATCATATCATTATGTTTACAGACGCTCCTCTACTTACCAATGAGATACGTTGCGAACGGCCGTTCATAATTTAAAATGCTCGTAAGTCTTTATTCAACATCATTTTAAGAGTATATGCAAGTACAAATTTGTCTTGATGGGCTGAATGATAGGCCGTAACTTTCTTATGTTCAAAGAGCTAGGATGCCGGGAGTAAACACGCTACGCTGCTGCGTGGTGGGAGTGGTGACTAGAAGTCGTACTAGGTGGAATTGGTGCGCAGAAAAAAAAAAAATATATATATATACACACACACACGCACCAAATTACTGTTTCTGACAGAGATCATGGGAAAGAGATCATCCCCTAACTAAAGGCAGTGGTCAATTACATTTGAATTTTATTCTAATCAGAAGCAGCTTTCCTTGGATAAGAAGCAGGGCCCCCATATGTCTTATCAATTCCAGGCCAGGATTACTGATATATTCTTAGAAATGACAGCAAAAGGGCTATAAGGTAGATAAAGTATGTATAATGGGTGGATTTGCATTCAGTGTGGCCTTTTTGGAATATTAAAATGCATAAAAATATGCGCTGCTGTTTTGGAATGTAGAAGAGTAATCCATCCATTCTGACGTTTTCCAAACCATTTACCCAGGATAGGATTGTAGTACCTGTAGGGTCACCTATTACAGAAGCTGTTTACCTTTCGATGATTAAAGCTTCAGCAAGCTACCATTTGATGCTTTTCCACATCTTGTTGATTGAGTGATAATGTATGTTTGGGATTATAACGCTGCCACTTTTTAATAACATCGCCGCCCAATCAGAAGATGCTTTGAAAATCAAGCAAAAAAAAAAAAACAGTGGGAGTACAGGATTAATAGAAAAAACCCATTACTGGCATGTCTGTAAGGGACACAGAATTATGACGAACCAG
>JABFDZ020000138.1:3809723-3824265 GCA_019775955.2 Pollimyrus isidori | reverse complement strand
CCCCCCCCCCCCCCCCCCCCCCCCCCCCCCCCCCCCCCCCCCCGCCCCCCCCCCCCCCCCCCCCCCGCCCCCCCCCCGCAGAAAAACTGGAAATCTTTTCACTGCATGGCATTCTGAGAGTGCGTAGGAATGACACTATCCTTTTAAAATGTACGGTTATGGTCTCAAAATATGTCTACCACTGTTTTGTAAATTAATGTATTTCGCATTTATGTTGAGGCTCATTATGCTACTCAGGGGTGCGTCCAGGTGTTCATTACTGTACAAGAGAATTTTCCCTGATGCAAGCATTGTTTAGATATATCCTTCAGCTAGCAGGTGAAGTATTGGCACTGTGGCAGTTCTTTAAATGGGCCTTTTAAAAGTAAGTAAATAAAATAATAATGAAACACAATTACCCTGGCCTGTATCGCAGGCAACATGTTCCTCGACTGTTCATTTTCTTCTGCTTTCATCACTGACCTTTTGAACATTGGGTTAATTGAAGTACATTCATTCTGTAGCTGTAATAGGAGTACAGCTATGAGGAGGGTGTATTTTCCTAATGTGATACGCTGTCTCTCCTTAAAGGCCGTTTCCCTTAATGTCCTCTGACGCCACAGAAGCTGGCGCTTGGGATGATGAGTTTGCTGTGTTTTACTTCCTTCCACTCATAGCCAACCTCTATAAAAGCCCGCGTACCCTCACATTTACACGGAGGCAAGCAGCCTTTCTGAATCGGC
This sequence comes from Pollimyrus isidori, assembly GCA_019775955.2. Lineage (NCBI taxonomy): Eukaryota > Metazoa > Chordata > Actinopteri > Osteoglossiformes > Mormyridae > Pollimyrus > Pollimyrus isidori. The sequence goes on along the minus strand of JABFDZ020000138.1, from coordinate 3,823,543 downwards.
GTAAATGTCTCCGTCTCCGAGCGAGCCAACGCGGTAGGTCCCGTCCCCTGTCCTGACCCTGAGCTTCGGTTCACGTCGTCGCTTACAGACACTTATCCCCCGACGAACAACCAAAAGACACTTCTGAGGAACTTGTGATGTGCATTGGAGTGGGGGGAGGGGTGGAAAATGAATTCCTAAGGTTCCTGCTCAAGGAGCAGTTCACATACATTGACAATTGACATTTAACAACAAATAACAGTAGTAACATTTTACTGGAGGGGGCACATGTAATGCATTAATTAAGCAGTAACTAAGTGGTAGTTATGTACTGATCCCATATTCATTCATCAGTAATCAATCTCGTGTTAATTCATGTAGCACCTTGGTCCAAGAAAACACGCTGTTTCATTTTTAACTCTGTACTGTACTCAACTGTGCATGTTCAAAAATGACATTAAAGGCCTACTTGATGATTTCATGCTGGAATTACATTACTCCATGATTTGTACTTCAGTACTAACTGAACTACAAAGTTATTCATGCCCCCATAAGTGTTACCATAATAAAGAGTTTGCTGTTTAGCACTGACTCCTCCCTGTGTCCACACTGCTCCCATTCCTTGTATATTTTACCGAAAGATTAAAATCAGGTTTAAGTCATTCTGATCTGAGATCTAGATCCTTCCCTCCCCCTCAACCCCTCCGGAGTGCTCCCTGTACTCCCTGTAGTACTCCAGTGAGTACACTGAAGCTGGGGCCCATTGAATGTACAGCAGTTGATTTGACACCCCCTTCTTTCCCTGGCACCAGGACACACGTCTCTGCTATCAGCTGTTGCAGGCTACATGTCTTTCAAAGACAGACATGTCTGCAAAGACAGACAGCAGGTCTTTTCTCTCAGTGTAGTTTTTGATTAGACTGCCAGTTTTTCCACTTATAATCGTAATTGGGCATCACAACAAATCTGGTGTGTTTGGCAGTCCGACTACGCATCATCTCTATATGAGGACGTGCGGGTAGATGCTTCCCTTTATAGCAGGTCAGGTAATCACTGATCTTACAGCTAAACTCATTCTGCTGGAAATATTTACACTGGTGGCCAAAATGACACAAACCACCTAGAATTTTTGGCATTACGCTTTAAAAATTATTACACAAATATTTGCGGTAATGTTTATAAACAATCAAATATCATACACTGAATGATTAAAAAGGTAACTGGAGTAACTGGAAAAAAGTTCTGCAATCTCTAAAAATCTGAAGTATATCCACAGTTTTGGCCACTAGTGTAGACCACCGTAAGGAGGTCAATAAAGCAGAGCAAATACATATCCTGTTTGTGTGATTGCGTCAGAAAGCACCAGAATCACAGAACTGCAAGTCTGTTCGTACGAGCCGTTAATATCAAGCAGGAAAAAAAATCTCCAGTACAAAGAACCTGAGTACTCTACTTTTGCTGGGGGGGGGGGTGGCAAGTTGAAGTGGGGATGTCAGCACAAGGTCTTTTTAGTGTACTCGGAGAAGGGTGGGGGCTCCAGTGCTTTAACCCTGTCTCCCTGACCATCTGGGAAGCTGTCAAACTGGGTGTAATTAAAGGTTATGACAGCAAGGCACCCAGCAGGGGGGATTCCCGGCTGCAGAACCCTGTGCTAACGCAGCCTGACATCCGTTCAGAACAATAAAAGCCGGGCCTTTCCTTAGGAAACGTGTGCCAGCACCGCTCCGAGTCCAGCCATTCGTCGCCAGTGCTAGGATGAGCACAAAGCTAACCAGGATGGACTCATGTAGCTTAAAATTTGCTAATTCCCCTCCATGAGATTTAATGGCATGTGAACAGGCAACATCCTTGGGCTATCCACATAGGTCACTCCTGAAAAACACGGGCTGCTGCTGCCAGTGTTTGATATCTTGTTTTCCAGGGCCCCGTGTGCCAAAGTTTGTCGGTTATCTTTCGTCATAGCGGCTCAGCTTTGTTAAGTGGCTAGCCCACGCAGTATGCCTCGTCCATGGATGGTTTCCTGATTTGGCCTTTTGGAAGAATGTTTTTTTTTTGTTTCTTCCCAGCAAATGACAGGATTTACGTAATTTGCATATCAACAAAGGTTTATTAGCAGTAGTATTACATCCTGGTATTATAGATATTAAGCTGTCAGATACTTTCGTATGGCAAAATAGCATTTAAGCCTTTATCATGAATATGTATGAACATTTATTTATTTGGCATAGGTACTATGTTGTCGGTTATGTTTCAGTTATGTTTTTATGTATGATTTATTCATTGGTATCAAGTGAGGCAGAAAATAGATAATGCCAAAGGACTCAAGTCTAGGTGAATCATTATAGTGACAAACAGCCGAAAGAGACCCTGAGACATATTTTTTGAATTCAGAGCTTGCTGTCCGGACAAACGGATTTGTAGTTAACGTCTCAGGATAACAACACAACAACAAACATGGCTGCTGCGGAAATCCCCCGGTACCCCCCACCCCTCCTGGGGCAACCCGATGTCCGGCATCCCGAAGCTAAATTTCAAACGTACACAAATAATTATTATGACGGTATAAATCTGTTCCAGAAAATTCCCCGTCCAGAAAGTGTTGGTAATTAATCTCAGCTGTATATGTTGTCCGCGTCTCCTAAGGAAAAAAAACAAACTGGCAGGAATTCTGACAGCATGCAACATTAAGGTAAGTGGAGCGCACCTCTTTAGCGTTACGAACTTATAAGTAAACTGTTGAGATACAGCAAATTAAAGCGAATTTCAGGCGCGACTCTGCTAGCGGTTACCGTCGGGGCGGGGGCGAGCTGCCAAATCTGGATTATACCGTTACTGCTGGCCCTGCAGGACCACGGGGCCTAGTGGCGCATGCATTTGCCAGGAATCACAGTTGGCTTGGAAGGAATTTTAGCACCTCCCTTGAAACACTTTTTAAATCTGTCATGTAAAAAACTAAGTGCCCTGAATATTCCCCAGCCCCCGACCCCTCCGGCCGGTTCACGAGGGTGCTGTACGTGAGCCCCGTTTCCACCACTAACGACCTTCGGCTGCCCGGGTGCTGATGGTTTAATCAGCTGGCTTGCGAGCGCCTTTCCGAGACTGCTGGATCAATTCCAGCGCACATATCCTGCCGTAAACGTCTGCTCTCACAGGTGTTCGAAACGTTAACAAGCTCATTATTTTATTTTAAACTAAAGATTAACTATTATAAATCTGATTACGGATACACCGATTAATTCTTAAAACATCGCAACCTGGGTGAATATATATTATTTATAATTGGCGGCTCTTTAATACTTAAAGCTGATAACTAAATAACACGCTTGGTTGTGTTCGCTGTTCTGAGTTGCAGGCAGCCAGCGTCGGTGTAGACAGCTGGCTGAGCGTGTTCCTGAAGCTCACCGCGCCGGTGCCGAGCAGGGCGTAGCTCGGTCACAGCAAAAGAAAAACATTTTTATGCAAATGTGAAACCTTTCCGTCAAATGAAAGTCATTTATGCCTGTCAGGCACTTCATTACACATTCCTAAATTAACAAAATTCTTGCTTTTCATCACTATTTAGGAATGAAAGGGGTTTTCAGCACAAACCTGAATGGCAATGTTAAAACTGCCGCCAAAGGCGGAAGGGGCAATATAATTACTACTGTATTAAAGGTCCAGCAATTTAACAAATAGCTAATAATCAGTCTAAAGTAATCCCAAGGACTGGCTTATGAGCACCAATTGTAAATGCCATTTTAGGTGCAGGCCGGTCTTCACTGACGTAAGTATTTCGTTCCACAAACCCTTACATAAATCAAATTTTTATCTACGTCAGGTTAACCTTTCCACACCAATCAAGTGATGTTGTAGCAAAAAAAACACATAAAAATGCTAAAAATACATACTAAAGAACACATGATGGAATCCTTGGGTTCCTTTAAATAAGAGCTAGATAAGATTTTAACAACTCTGAGCTATTAGTTAGGTTCTCCCCAAGCGAGCTTGATGGGCCGAATGGCCTCCTCTCGTTTGTATAGTTCTTATGTTCTTATTTGCGTACAGGTGTATGTTGACTTTTTGCATTAAGGTAACACTAGAATTGCCTGAATGTGCATTTCGATGGCCTGAATTTTCTCGGGGTGTGTGTGTGTGTGTGTGTGTGTGTGTGGGGGGGGGGGTTATGATTTAGAGTGTTAGAGTGTACCCCACAAATGTATGGCTCACATCCATGCGGCACAGCACTGTCACAGAGCATGTTCATCATTCTGGTCACATATCTGGTTTAGTGGCAGCACCGGAGCAAAGTGTTGATAGTTAACAGGCTGCTCTATGATCAGAAGCATGGGGAAGAGATGATAAGGGTGAACTATGACATGTGGATCAGAAACGATGAAGGCAATGCACCCGACTTGTGTTATTCCTGGTTCTCTTACACTCTGACTTTCTCTAGTTGGCTGTGATACCTTCAGAGCAGGACAAAAACACGCTTTTTAGAGCAAGCTGTTGTTGACCATAACCTACATTAATGGCCAAAACTGGGGAAACACTTAGTATTTTTGGCATTCCGCTTTAGAAATTACTACATGAATATTGGCAATAATGCTTATAAACAATCAAAAATGTTACCAGTATCATAGAATGGGTGATTAAATAAGTAACTGGAATACAGTTCTGCAATCTTGGCCACTAGTGTAAGCTTAGGTTTTGATAATGGATGGATGAATATTGCTGTGTTGCAAAAAGCACCTGACATCACTGTACAGCCATTCCATAGTCATTGCCATGACCTCCTCAGCAGTGCGGGCAAAGTGCTCTTAGTCAATGTGTAAGTGCTGGACTTTTTACATGGTGACCTTATTTTTCAGAATAGGGATTTGTATTTGTAAGTACAGTAGGCTTTAAAAAGGTCAAAGCACACAAACATTCACCTACGTAACCATCCACTTTTATCCAAGAACTCTCACCAAGAACAGATACTCTTTTGCTTTGGGTTCCATAGTTCTAATTCCAGTTTGTTTACTTTCCTTCATTTTGTTCAGATTGAGCTTCCAGTATCTACTAAGGTCCTTGGCTGAAAAACTGAACTCATCATATAGATCCATCTCTTAAGCAGAAAGGGTCCCGCATTGAATCTCCAATTGACTAGCTGCCATGTGTTATTGATTGCTCCCCCTCCTTGCAACCTCCTCTTGGGTTATAGCCACACGCCAGCATAAACAGGCCTTTACATGCTGCTACAGCTGGTGGCCCCAAGCTCTGCAGCTCTCCAGGCAAGAGCGGAGATCGTCTGCACTCAGGATGAAGGGATGGAAAAGAGGAGAGCTCTCTGGTTTTAGAGCTTGTGTATTTTTATGAATAACACGCTCTGGGTGCGGTTAGCTATAAATATATCATGCCTGTAAGCACAGGCAGGGCAAAGTTAAAACCAGGAGGTTAAAAAGTTGTTTCAAAAATATATAGACTCATATTGCTTCCAGTTTTAGTACCGCTGAGACGTTTATAGAACAGAATTGCTAGCTGATGCAAGACTATGTCAGGAAAATGTGAAATATTCCCATCCCAGTCAACAAAGTCAGATTTTGGTCTCCTCTACCTTGTTGCTGTTCTTGAATTCTCCTTCAGGTCCAAAACAATTTAATGAGGCAAATATCAGGAAGCTTCTCCGCTCATTCGTCTCTGATGAATTTGCAACAGCTGATACATCCTCAGATTGGCAGGCTGCTCATAAACCAGGCCGTTGTTTATTACAGAAGGGCTTTCGATGCTGAAGATCTGTGACGCCTAACTCATGGAACGTGACAGCGCTCAGATAATCAAGGCCCGTTGTTGGGGGTGTGTCTGCGTGTGTTATTTCAGAGTAAGGAGAGGGGGGTGCGTGTCTCGTTCAATTGTCACTGTCTGGTAGGTTCAAATTTAGGAAGAATCACTGATTCACCCAAATAAACCCCCGGCTTTAGGGTAGAAGAGTATATACACCTAACCCTGGAAAATCGACATTGGCTGAGGAAATAAATTGTGCAATGTTATGAGTGGCCATTTGGAGATGATTCATGGTTGATTTCAAAATTGTGTTTTTGTGGTCTGGCTTATTTGTAGAGCCTCTTTGGAGCAACTTGGATCTTTGCCGTGGATAACTTGCCAGAAATGGGAGGCCAACAGAGGTAAGCGGGTGACAGCCAGTTACTCAACTGAAGCAACACTTTAAAATCACTTCTCTCACATCTCTGTAGGAGGTATTGCAACAAACCGTGCAAAAGGGGTCCTGAACGTCAATCGTCAAACTTTTTTTTCCTGTAATTTGTAGCTTCAGAGGAATCTGTTATGTGCCCAATCATCAAATCGGTGATTCTGTTCCATCAACCAAGGAAACCCATAGGAATACTTAGACGTTGCTAATGTCTGATGCGCTCAAATTTGGACTCAAGCGTGGGCTGAATAAAGTAAATTTAAATAAGTTGTTCTTACTACAAAGAAAAACCCAAAAGCTGAATCCACCCAATGTCAGAATGAAATAAGAATCATGGCAGATTAGTGGGGAGACTACATTTTTATCAAAAAAAGTATTTGTAATAGTATTAGTAGCCAGAGAATAATATATGTTTGTGTGACAAGAACTGCATGTTCTGAATTCACACACTAACTTCAGGCGAGTTTAAAAAAAGCCAGGAGACACCCACCCCTAACCCACACCTAGCGCTCAGTCACGAAAACCATGCTTTGACCGGCAGGAAGCAAGAGTCATTTCTGCTCTGCCTGGCCGCTCCTGTGCTAACGTGCCCACGTGTCTGTCTGTGGTGTAGCCTTTTGCGGCCACCACTGCGGGTGAAGCTCTCCTCTGTGCCCTATGACCCACGGACTGGCAGACACCAAGAGGTGCGAAGAGGTGGGGTGCAGAGAGCCTGGTGACCTCACGCCCTGAAAAGGTTAGCACCTTCCCACAGACACCTGGCTGGGCCTTCACCATCATGCCAGCGTGCTGAGAGCTGTGGCCCTGGTGTCCATTTTAGATGCGACTGACAAGCAAAGGTCAATGAAAATCAAGTCATTGATTCAACCATTGTGCAGCAACCCCAGAGCTGGGGGTTACAGGCCTACGGACATGTGACTGTTCTGTCGAGGCTGGAGATCAAACCATCGACCTTCCAATCATAGGCAGGGAGATTAGCCCGCTGAGCCACTGACCACCTGTTAAATGTCTGTCATAGAGTCAGCTAGGCATAAGATGACCTTCCAGTGAATTCCCAGGTACAAGTGTACAGTATGTAGTACCGGAGGAAGAGCTACACACTATCTTCCAAACAAAGCAAGAATCTGTCCATCCCTGCCAACCTATTACATGTCATACACACGGACAATTTGGCAACGCCCATGATAACACGTGGCAGATATGCCAATTTCACACACACAGAGCCGGGTCAGAGCCCTGATGTCAGAGATAACAGGCCACAGTACTAACCACTGTACAGCCATGGCCCACATAAGCTGTTGTATGCTTTACTGTCGGTCAGTACTGGGAGGTGCCTCCGCATCTAATTTAATGTTCTGAAAACTGTGTGTGTGTGTGTGTGTGTGTGTGGGGGGTGTTTCATGTCATCTAACAGCACCCCCCCATCCCCGATATTTACTCCTGGAGACACAGTGAGGCTACACCTTAAGATGCCGAGGGTTCAGGAATAAAGGGTTTGGGGGTGTCAGATACTGGCTTTACACACCGGAGTACAAAGTGCTGTGCATGGCCTGACCGACGTGTGACATGTGCAGCTCTAATTCCAGCAGCTCCATCCTTGTCTATATTTAAGTGGGCGGCGCCTCTTGTCTAGGATAATGAGCCGGTATGGTCACGAGAGGAGGCCGCAGCGATTCTGAAAAGGGCTAATTACTGTCGCGCGTCTGGCAGTTGGCCTTAGTGATAGATGGTGTTGAAATTGCCTGTATACACTAGGAGCTGACCAGGAGGGGGCAGTAGCCAGGGGGAATATGAAAAAGTGGATTTTGGTTTTAGGGTAACATTAGGCTGAAAGGGGGATGTGGGAAGGATTGGTCTGAGCTGGAAGATGACAGGCAATGGTGAATTTATGACTCTTTTCACGTTTTTTCCCCCCACGCACACACACCCGATTTTCAGGCTTGGGTAACTCCTGGAGATGGCTGTAACAAGTGGCCAAGGAAATAGGTGTCCAAGTAGTTAGGGAGCGTAATAAGGGCCTGATGAATACTATCCTGCATCATCCCCAGCAGATGGATGGATCTACAAATGGTGACAACACAATGGGGCCCTTCAGGAGTAGGTTCTTGGTGTAAAAAGATTCTGGGTGGTTCCATAATGATGTGTGCGCTCCCCCCCCCCCCACCCCAGTTCCATGAATGCATCCGCATCCCACTGAGTGGCGTCCTTTTGTGCTGGATCCGGATAACTCTTCAGTCCTGGGGCTCGTGTGTTCGCAGAGTCATTTGAGGGTCACAAAAATCAAATTATCCGTCTGTCGCGGCCTCTCAGCTTCACAGGACCTCAAAGCGACAGTGTTCATCCCGCTGTCCATGCAGGCGCATTCATCAGTGGATTACGGCTCCATAAAACCGCCGAAGAGAGTCACTGAAAGAAAGAATATTTGCCCAAGCCTTTCATGGCTTCTTGTCCTTCCACACCAGCAGCTCTGACTCCTTGTTGAGACTCCAGGAAGCCCACTGATACATTGGCTAATAAGGGACAGATAACGCTGGCCTTAAAACACGGCTCGCTTGACAATCCAGGATGTATCTACTTCAGCTTTGTTTACATAAACGTACTCATTTTTGGATTCTGTATAAATGCTATTGTGGTCTGGCAGAAGCTTTCAACATAAGATAAGACAAGATGGTATGACCTTTATTCCACATAATGCAAAACAAGACAAAATGTAAAGACGGAACAGAGTGCCGATATTTTTCAAAACTTATGTAAACAGAACATCTTGAAAATTAATAAGTAAACAAAATTAACTTATTGTATGATGCGCAAATGACAAATTTGAACTTTGAAATGTAAAGAAACTAGACTAGCAAAATAAATATTCTATTACTAGGTTCTGCCACAGGGTTCGGCTTACATCTTCTTAACTTGTGACCCCTGTGTTTTAATATATCTCCTTAAATTAATGATGCATCACATTAATGATGATTACAACGAACACCCATACATTTCACTCTGCTTTGGAGGCGGGATGTGAAAGGAACGGCATCAGGTCTCCGTAGATGCTTGAACTGTTTTAGGGGGCATGACCTTCTGCACAAGTTACAGGAGAAACATCCTGTAAGCGCACAAACCAGGAAGTCGGCGCATTTTCCCTGAATGCAGGGGAGGGGAATGAGTCTACTCACCCTGAAACTGACACAGGATGCACTAATGAGGCTCTGCGGTAGCCCAGCGCAGGAACCAGACGCCGGAGAGTAACAGAAAGGGGCAGGAGGTCACGGGTTCAAGAGCAGGAGAGCACGATGCTCAGCACTCCAATGAGGCATCCTACTTACTGCCTATACTGCTTCACGGACATATTTAGGCAAGTTATAAGGTGGACAGACAGACAGACTGACTGATTGATTGATTAGATGATACTTTATTAATTCAGAAGGGAATTGGAGGTTTAGAGTAGCACAACACACATATAGATAGTTAAAAATAAAAAGATTTTTAAAATAACTTAGGATTAACCCAGTACGTTATACCTATAAAGACTTTGTGTCAGTGTTTGCTAATTCAGCAACGCATCAAAAACTAGGCACCTATAATGTACAGAGTTTGATGAGTGACTATGTTTTGCCCCAAAGGAAAACAAAATATTTATTTCCATCGTGAAAAATAAGCATAGCAAAGCCATTGTTACTGTTTATTTGTGTCCCACCCCCCTCCATCACCCCAATCCCAAGTATAGGGGATATAAAAAGAAAATGGGACTCCTGGATGCAAGAAGTAAATAATTTTTTACAAATGCAAATATGTGTACAGGCATTTCAAATCCCATAGAAATTTGTCCTGTATATTTGGAGGCTATCAGAAAAAGTCTGTGCTGTGGTGTTAGGGAACCGGCATCAAAACCCTTACCATACAGAGTAAACATCGCATATTTCACTGTTTGGCTGAATAAATATTGAATAGAATGAATTTGTGTCACCAGATCGTAAGTGACGGGCACGTGGCAGACTAGGGGAAGTGGAGACTTTCACTAAGACAGGCAAAAGGGCATCTCTAGGCCGCCTGGTTACACGGCGTGCACTCACAGAAAGGCCGGAACTTTCTAGGTGAGTAGGACTGTGATAGTACCCCAACGGTGAATAAAATATAATTCATGTATCATAACTGTCTCTGCTTTAATGTGATTGACAGTATAGGTACATTACTCGCAGGGAAGATAGACAGTATTGGTTTATTACTTCTAAATTTAGCCATATACTGGGGAAAAAATGTAATTTAACGGTTGTTCTGTGCATGACCAATCATAAATGAGAGACTTATAAAATACCCGAATCTCGTTTTGTTCATTGGGGAATTTTTGCGTGGATTTCAGTATATTACCAAAGTACTGAATTTTAAAGTGAAAGCTATAAGGAATTTTTAAAAAGTGATGTTTCGCCCAAAATGAAAATAGACTGTCATAGAGCTACATATTATTTCTCACATTAAGTAGCTTGAATCATTATGAGTTAAAACATTAAGTGATACATAAATAATATATCTAGTGGTGTTAATCTATGCTGTTTTGAATTTTGATTATATTCATGGTTTTTTTTTCTGTTATTGGTGATCTAATTTAATTTTGAAAACGAGGCCACCTTCTGTATATTTTGCAAGACTACACTAATCAGCTCTTTTGCCCTCACCAGTCATGCTGACCTGCCTTCAGGTTCAGCCGGTACTAATAGCCCATCGGAAGCAGACCGCTTACTGCGATTAACGAAGTGTCGTCCGCGTGTGGTCCTGGAGATAAGGCAGGCCTTCAGGAAAGCTAGGGATGTTACACCTGACCGGACCTCAGCTTCGGGGGGCGGGGGTGGGGGCATTCAAACTTCAACAGTCAAAAATGCAGCGATGGCATCACCTCAAAGGTCTCTAGCCCATATCACAGCTTGACTTGTGAGATCTGGTGGTGACAGTAAGACCCCTCCTAGACACATAGACAGTGTTTCCCAGCCAATCAGGAACCTGATACGGGTGCGCTGGGAGCCAAGAGGAAGTAAAAACATGGACCGTCTAGGGATCCTCAAGGACTGGGTTTGGGCTGGGAAAACTGACATAGACACGCCGGCCATGATGCCCGTACTTCCAGCCCGAGCCGACGGGGTCCATATTCCAATTAGCAGCAGAATAAATTCACGATGTAGATGTTGAGCATCGTATGGGAAGAGCCGAAAGGCCCCACAACAACCTACGTCTGACTGGATAACCGGTTTCTACAAGCAGATGGTGCATTCCTTTGGGGTAATACCATCCAGGTAGATTTCATATACAGTATAAAGACCTTTCATTCTCAAGAATGCGAGGAAATCACCATTGTAATTTAAAGTTCTTCAGTATAATACCAGACCAAAAATTCAGCTAGATGCCCGGCAAACACAATGAGTGATACACTGATCTGGAACTAATGTCTAATTTTGCATGTCTGTTATTTAATGCACTCACACATGAGTTCACAAGTAAATTCCAAGGTTAGAAACAATTGTTTAGATTGTCATGTATCATTGTCTGTCTTGCTGTCCTTGAACACAGAACTGGTGAACTACAGAACACATGCATGACAGTACGTGTCAATCATGTCCAGATGATTATATTTCTGTGTGAAGTACATATAATTTCTGTATTGCAAGCTATGTATGCTAATGTCTCCTTAGTTAGATATCTAATTGCATGCGTTATTCTCTTCTGCCTCTAATAAATCCAGTTGATCATTAAGTGCCATTTACACTTATTTATACTTGAAACACCGGCGTCTGCAGTCACAGATTTTATGTTAATATGACAGTTGCATGTTGACAGTGGCGGACGCCACATCTCAGCGTTACGACATCAAATGGGCAATAAACACTGAGTCACCACCCTCAGCCTGTAATGTTCCTGACGTGGAGGCCAGGAAAAGTGAAGAAAATTAGTAGAGCGCGTGAATGACGGATGGATCTGGGCTTGTTCAAACTCATCCTCCTCAAACGCCACGCACCCTGAGCCCGGCCTCCCACCAAGCGTGTCAGACGCTGGCGGAGCTGTGGTCCTGATATCAGGCGACCCCCCATGCTCATGAGGGAACTGCTCAAACGCAAACATGTTTTTTTTTTATCACCATGGCAACCTGGATGAATGCAGAACAATAAAACCACTGAACTTCAGGCACCCCCTTTTCTGTTTTTTAGCAAGCTAGCTGATTGGTAAAAATATACTTTGAACCGTCCCCTGCCAGGTCAGCATTTTTTTTTTTTTTTTATGTATCCCTTGCCTGTATCTCAGTTCACGGGCCAGATTTTGCAGACGCCCAGTGTAAATATGTCAGGCTGCAGTTTGCTGCCCGTACATCAGCCGTGCTGTGTGGGAGTCACAATATGGCACATACTACATTTACGGCGCGGGCAGACAGGGAGACGGCCATGGCGCGCGTCTGTCTGCTTTTCGTCGCACGTCGCCCTGATAAAGGCACGCTTCGACGCCATGTGTTCATTCCTGAAAGCTGCCCCCCCTCTCCGCCTGCCAGCCGCCTAGGCAACGACATGAAGCAGTGAGCTGCGAACTCAGTCACTCCTGAAGAAGAGCCGTCTTATCGTAACGCAACCAGCTATTACCGGACGTAACGGGTAGCAACAGATGCGGCCGAATAACTTGAACCAATACTGGAATTCGAGGTATGGGGAGGGGTGGGGGGGCGAGCGATAAGAAGTGGAGAGAAGGCTCCAGGCCACATCTCATGCCACCGACAGACGAAGACTCTCTTTCCAGACAGGGATGTTTCACGACAGGAAGTGCCCTCAAACGCCTCTTTGATGATACCGTCCTTGGAGCGGATGTGGTTCTCCGTGTTTTTTATTTTAACGCTGGTCCAGCCTGGAGGTCAGGCTCCCGACGGACAGCTGGGGTGCCCGGCCCTGGGAGAGAGAGACTCCCTCCCTCCCCCTAACACCGAGCCTTCAGGTCCCGCATCTCCAGAAGATTCTATGCGAGCGCCACGGCAGGGCTTCAATTTTAACAAGCACCAGAGGGAGAAGGAGGTCTTAGCGCTGTCAGAGACCATGGCGCCCTGCCCCCCTGTCTGCACATGGACGGGGGGGGTGCCATACAAACAATGAAATGAGGGGGTGTTTCTTTGACAGATCGTGCCAGAGTTGAAGGGGGCAGTTGTCCTTTTTGAGATTGTTGGCTGTGGGGTAGGTGATGTCAACCTCTAGCAGGTAATTCTGTCTGAGGACCCATCCCTGAGGTGCTGTTTCACTCCCTCCCCGCCCAGCTTAACATTGCCCCCATCTCTGGGGCGGCTGTTCTAAAAACGGACACTATCTTTGGGGGAGTAATTATTAAAAAAATATATAATAATTACATATAGGACAGACAGACATTTAACAAGATCTGATTATACATGCTATCCTCACTCCCAAGCTCTGATTATACAGGCTATCCTTACTCCCAAGCTCTGATTATACACATTTTCCTTACTCCCAAACTCTGATTATACAGGCTATCCTTACTCCCAAGCTCTGATTATACGGGCTATTCTTACTCCCAGGCTCTGATTATACACGCTATCCATACTCCCAAGCTCTGATTATACATGCTATCCTTACTCCCAAACTCTGATTATACATGCTATACTCACTCTCACGCTCTCATTATACATGCTATCCTTACTCCC
>JABFDZ020000138.1:3786340-3809623 GCA_019775955.2 Pollimyrus isidori | reverse complement strand
ATACATGCTATCCTTACTCCCAAACTCTGATTATACAGGCTATCCATACTCCCAAGCCCTGATTATACAGGCTATCCTTACTCCCAAGCTCTGATTATACATGCTATCCTTACTCCCAGGCTATGATTATACAGGCTATCCATACTCCCAAGCTCTGATTATACAGGCTACCTTTACTCCCAAACTCTGATTATACAAGCTATCCTTACTCCCAAGCTCTGATCATACACAATATCTTTACTTCCAAGCTCCGATTATACACGATATGCTTACTTCCAAGCTCTGACATTTTATCATAAGGCTAGCAGGATGCCCTTGAACACTATTTGTCAAAAGGAAAATGAATTATTATATTTAATGTGAACAATATACTGTAGTGACAAACCATCCAAATTATCCAATTTTTTAAAAAATTATTTGTCAAGTTTTGACCTTTGCTGTTTCCGGTTTTGTATGTTACTAAAACACGAATCTTGCTCTGGGTTGCATGCATGCAGTTTCATGCAGTGTTGACATCTTGTTTTGCAGAGTAACACCTCTGACCACGCTGCTCTGTGCTATTTGTCACTAAAACCACTGCATTGCAGCAAAATGCTGTATGTAAAAGAATAACACTCAAAAATAACGCTTGATCATTAAAGTATTTTGAAATTGTTAAATATGGTAAAGCGTTGTCTAGCCGTTGCTTAGGCTCTGAGTGGTTGACCCTAAACTTGTATTTTTTTTTTTTTTTACTCGTGCATTTGGCAGAAATGTGTGTGCATGCAACAGGAGTCTCTACCATGGCTACTATTCAGAAGTACCTGCTGATAATATTGTGGGTAACGTGTTAAAAGCAGCACAGTAGCTATGAGAATAACATCCTCAGTTTGGGTTTGGAGCGAATCACGTTTGGGTCGTCAGTTTCCTGTGTTACAGCCAGCTGCCGAAAAGTAATTGGATCATTATGAATGGAGGCCTCGGACTCAGCGTTTCGACACGGACAAACACGGGTGCCAGGAAACATTGGAGCTCCCGACATGTTAAACAATGACTGACAGATGCTGTGATATCTCCCCCCAGATGTGCGACTGAGCGTAATTGCCCACGTTGCCGACATCATTCCAGGTTGTCAGTGTTTATTAGGCGAGGACAGATGGATGATTTAACTCTGTCACCATCAGGAATTAAGTGAAAAAAATCTGCTAAATAATATGGTGGGAGAGATGTCCCAGAGTGTGAGATGAGGTGGATTCGTCTCCCTACCAATCAATCATACACAGTGCTAATGTTCCTCAGAATCTCACTATAATCTCTTTTTAAAATCACAAATCTTTCTAGACGCTCATAATACAAATTGTTAATCACATTATATGATTCATAATTTCCTCTGTTCTAATCTGCTGTATCCACATTGTACTACAATATGTCACAGAAGCAGACTGACTAATAGTCAAGGCATTTTCAGAAATCCACTGTATGGTTTCCTATAAGTAAGTAAAATTTATTGATAAAGTGCTTTTCACAGATGAGTCACAAAGCATTGCGCAGCATTAAAACATGTAAAATTACCATCACCATAAAACAAAGTAGGAAAACATACTGGAAATTTGCATCCAGATAATACACATTATTTATAGCCATACCAGGGCTGAACCCGACCTCATGTACATGGAGATTGCATGTCTCCCATGAGTACCCTCTCTGTGCTCCAGTTTCCAAACACAGTCCAACACATGTTGATTGGCATCAGGGGACGGATTGTTGATTCCGAGGCCCCTTGCAAAAAGTACTTCAGGGCCCTTTGCAAATGTTTCACAAATGAAATAAATAGCTAGTGAGTACAGCTGGAAAATCAGTTAGCTAGCTGGTTAGCAGAACGTGCTGCTTCAGCATCTGCTTAATAAGGAACGTGTTTGTAGCCAACAGGGGGGGCCCCAAACCTCAGGGGCCCCATGCAAAAGTTTGGCTTGATTGGTGATAAATCCTGCCATTGACTGACACCCCTAAGTTGCCAGCCTGTGACTCTAGTTTGTAAACGTGTGTCCTCTATTGGATCGGCACCCTGTCCAGGGTGTCTCTTGCCTCATGCCCGGGCTTCTGGGAATGGGCACGACAGCCCTGTACTGGATAAACGGATGGCGGACAGATGGGTGGATGGAATTGCATTGAGCAAAACAAAAAAGCAAATGTGAAATAGGCATGTGAAGTAGATGCAGTACAAAATGAAATCTACACAAGAATAACATAAGAGAACAAAACCTGAACTGACTGCTGCAGCTGAGTGTCGACGTGTTAGGTCATGGAGGGTGTTTTATGTCCGAACTCCCTTCCGAAGGGGAGCTTTTACTGCATGCCGGATGCACTGTCAATCATCAGGGTTAGGCCCTTTTTCAAATAAGTTACAGTGCATGATTGGATTTTATTTTAGATTGCATTAGCCCTAATGGCAAAAGCGAGTGTTATATTGATTTCCTGACACAGTGGCTGTGTGTGCCGAGTTATTTCAGAATAAGTGCTGAACAAGACAGGAAGTCACAGCAGAGGGGCCCTCTGTGGCATGGAGGCCGACGTTAATCGCGGGGGGGGGGGGGGCATGCCATCATAGATATGCAAAAAAAAGGGTTTTTACCTGTCCTTTTACCTGTTTTTACCTGTACGAATGCATCATGGTTTGGCCCTGTTTCTGGGTCACTGGCTGATGGGGGCCCTGTTGATTTGGGAAAACGGACGCTTCATAATTTTTCTGGGTGGGGTGGGCAGGCTGTGTCGAGTTATCAGAATGTTAACAGAATGTTTCAAAAGTGTTGTTGCCACACGCATCTAGGTTTGTTTTTTTTTCTGGGGCCCTATTCAAAAAGTCACTTTAGGGCCCCCTTAGTGTAGTGACTGCTCGTCATCAGTAGAGGGCTCTCAAACCCCAGGGGCCCCACACAGATTTATGATTTGGGCCTTGTGGGTGATGCGAAGAAAAATATCCCTGGTGACTGATTTAATTGAACAATAATGACAACAAATGTTAAAAATCAGTGTCCTGCAAAAACCGACAACTGTTTATTAAACAGTAGCAGTGCACCCATATATTAATTTAAGCCATGAATCAAAGGCGCTAAAGGAATTATCCATTACAGTATGCTGGGAAAACAGGCTAGATTCTAGATAAAGATTGATGCACACGTTCAGTCGAATTGAGCACAGTGTCACTTCACCATAACCCTATAAGACACACTGCTTGAGACAGCGGGTTGTGCACTGCTTATGGAAGTGGGCTTACAATGAAAAAGCAATGTTTCAGTATCGAGGAGTGCAAGCCCGACTGCCACTCCCCGTAGGGAAAAGGCTGCCGCATGAATATTATTAGTATTCATAAGTTATGCCATAAAGCGGTTAGTCGCTTAAGCTGCTCTGGATTAGCTAGCTGATCGGCAGCATGGTAAACCGTGACGTATCCCTTAAATGTTTTTTTTTTCCCTTTCTTTTTCATCCTTTATGCAGAAAATGCAAAGCGTTGGTGTTGGCTTGCTGGGGGGAGGGGGCGTGGGGGGTTGTGGCTATGCGGACAGTCCTGTCTGCCCTTGGTCCCACCTGGGAGCCCATGTCCGTATGCGAGTGGACACGGCTGGGTCCCGATCCGGCGTGTCTGTCATTCTGGAGACACGGGGTCTGGTCCCCAATGGCAGCGGAAGTGTCAGGTGCTACCCTGGGGCCGGCGGGGGCAAGGCGGCCTTTGAACCTGTCTGAAATCAGTCTGATCACAAAGCTCCTGTCAGGTCCATCAACAAAGAAACACTTTGATTTTTTAGCTACTTTGAAACAAGTCACATGCTTGTATTGATCAAAAACATGCTTATAACTTATTGGCTGAGTTAAGGAAAACTTTAATGGTACTTTTCTGACTGTTATAATAAATAAAATTGACATTTAATTGCCATTTGACAGGAGCACAAAGCCTTGGTGATATATACTGTTATTTGAAAGGATACTGAGGAAAGCCAATTCCGTGTCTGTAGATTCTAAAGTTTGCTAAATTTAGCAAACACGTACACTTTAAGTGGAAACATATTGCGTCACGGTTAACGAGAATCAAAGAGTAAGATAATCGTTCGTTTTGCCCTCGTGTGGCTCCTTTTGTGGCGTGAACGCTATCACATGCTAACCATATTCAGTACAATGAGCATTCTGTCCCCTTGCTGTGGCAACATGGGGTCATAAATCAAAATTTGCTCTCTTTACGATCAAAAAGCGGTACTGCCATCAGACAGAGATTGCTTTTAAGGTCGTTCCCAGTTGACTAAGCTTAGCACTGGGGGTCGCGAACTTAGTGGTCCCGAATGATCACAACGATAGCCAGACTGTGACAAAGGAGAACTGTGAATTCCAGGAAGCATTGTATGCGACTGCTGTCAATGTCCAACTTTATTAACGAATGCTTCATAACCCTTGATGTTCAATGCAGGCCACAGAAAGGCTGATTATTTAAATATGGCTAATGAGGTGCCTCTCTAGCTATCAAAGACAAACATTTGCTGAAACATACGCACCCACCAGAGTGGCTGGAAATATTTCTGCGCTCATGTGTGGTGACAGCAAAGACGGTGTTTATTGCTCTGCCCGGCGCTATCCTACTTCTGCAATGTGTAAACATCTGATGTCTATTCAAAAGCGTGGAATTTGCTCCCAAATTAGACTGACATTTAAACTGAAATTATATTACAGAAAGAAAAAGAAATCAGAAAAGACTTTGGTTCTCTTTGGGGGACGGAGGGGAGGTTGCGGTTGAGGTTTACGTCACAAAGGGAGTCGTACTGTGATTAGAAACATTACAGGATGAAAAGTTTCCAAGCATATGGACAATAAAAGAAGATGCTATTCCCATATGTTTCAGCAATGTTTTATACACACCTCCCAGTGCAGAGTTCATTGTCATTTCCAACACACTTTGCAGTGTAGCACAGTGGTCCTGTGTACCCTCTCTCAGCCAGTGTTCAGGAACGCAGTCCTCCTTAACTTCATATGCCGGTCTTTAAAACAAATAGCCTCTGCAGATTTGATCTATTAGAGCAGCCATGTCAAAGCAATGTAAGCCTCCGTTCGTAATGTATTTTTCCACTAATCTGAGTAGTCTGGATTATAATCTAAAAAGCCTGGAGTGTTTATTTTATTCCCAGTGTTGTTGTTCATGCTCCCATAAATAGTAGCATTTTTGCGATGGGTAATTTTGTTCAAAGTGATTTAACAACACACAATTGTACTCCTGCAGATATTTTACTGGAAATGTACCTCATCCTGGGACACACCGATCTGCTCTGTTTTTTTCAAAAGGCATTACAGTCTTTTGGCCAGTAGCTACTGCTACAGGAGCTGCTCTATGCTGGTTTTGTGTGTGTGTGTGTGTGTGTGTGTGTGTGTGAGAGAGAGAGAGAAAGAGAGGGTATACCTTACCTTATGGAGACACAATGTCTCCACGTGATGAATACCAGTTTTTGACCAATTTAAGGGAAAACTCAGTGTAATAAAAATCTGTGACTACAATGAAAAACTAAAAATTCAAAAACTCTGTGCTTTGTTTGGTCACTTATGGTTAAGGTTAGCGCTGGGTAGGGATAAATGTTGTTATAGTTAGCGTTAGCATTTTTAGTAATAATAATACATTTTATTTGTGGGCGCCTTTCTAAAACCCAAGGTCACCTTACAAAACAACAAAAGACAGACAATAAAAACAAAAAATAAAAAAAGTTAATTACATAATCAAACAACAATGGGTCTGAAGCGAGTAAACTAGCTTAAACGGATGAGTTTTGGGTCTTGATTTAAACAGATTAAGAGAATCGAGGCAGGTCAGATAGATAGGGAGGGACTAGACTTAAGGACTAGACTTAGACTAAATGCATTTGAAAATAAGGACCAGAATTTTGAAAATTATTCTAGTTTCTATTGGTAACCAGTGAAGCTGTTGTAGGATTGGGGTAATATGTTCCCTGGATGGGGTACGAATTACTACTCAAGCTGCAGTGTTCTGTAGGAGTTGGAGTTTACGGAGGGACTTATTAGGGAGACCAAAGAGAAGAGAGTTACTGTACAATAATCAATCCTAGAAGTGACGAGACCATGAACAAGGATGGCAGCAGCGTGGGGAGTGAGGAAGGGACAAAGTCGGTTTATGTTGCGCAGATGGAAGTATGTGCATCGAGTGATTTGGTTAATGTGGGAGTGAAATGAAAGAGCACTATCTAGGGTGACACCGAGACTTTTAACCGGGGTGGAAGGGTGTACAGTGGAATTATCAACATCGACAGAGAAATTATAGGATTTCGTTAGAGTGGAAGGTGTGCCTTTGTTCTATGTTTTCCCATAGAAATGAATGAACAGTCCCCATAAACATATCTTTACCCGACATGTATGTGTGTGTATACATATACAGCTCAGGAAAAATTTAGTGACACACATCAAAATTTTAGCTATACTCATTTCTCAATTTATGGGTATACTTCTGTGTGAAATATACTTTTTTATGAACTCCAAGCTGGCTCTTCCCTGCTTCTCATTAATGAAGGGCTTCTTCCTTGCTTTATGGGACTTCAGTCCTGCTTCTCAGAGCCTGTTACAAGCTTGTCCTAGCAGTGCACGTCACACTACTTAATGATTCCCATTCATTTTGAAGGTCACTTTGATGTCATCTTCCGATTATTGTGGCACTGTTGGAAAAGTTAACAGTCATCCATTAGAAAGTCACTTCTGCCCTTTACCTGGCTGGTTTCCTGCCATTGCCAGTGTCTCCTGCTTCACCTTATTCTTGTGTACTGTGGTCTTTGAACCTGGAAGCAAGCTGCTGCTCAGCATAGCCTTCTGGCAGCAGAACCCCGATTAAACCAGGATTTAACAATGCAGCTTCCTAAAAAATATGTCTCAATTTTTTCCAGAGCTGTATATGTCTGTCTTTACGCCGAAGGAAGGCGGTCTGATCCCAGTCTCCCCGTCTCCCTTGGAATCATGCACCCCTTTGGCACCGCCCCCACCCCTTATCGCGCTCTGTGATTGGCCTCTCTTGGCGGTTATGGCTCCAGGGTTCCACCCCTTGAGAAATGCATAGAGGAGCCTGGGCCCCACAGGGTTGTAGTGGTCTTCATCACAGCCCACCCCCCCCATTTTGTGTCTTTTGGCCGGATCAGTGGCGTGTGACTAACGTTGGGATTCAGACTGAGGCACCCCTTTGATCAGCATTCCGGGTAACGGCTAAAGAATAAAAAGAGAGAGAGAGGATGCTAAGAGGAAATAATTGTGTTTGTTACAGCTTTCCATGCTTCATCAGATCGGAGACGGCTGGCTAATGGCTCTGATATTCAAGGCACGTATAAAATTAAGGATTAGTTATTCCGAAAAAGCCCGGAGCAAGGCTATGACTGGCTCATCTGACAGAGACACTCGGTCTTTTAGATATCCCTCCTCGATAGCTGACGTCGAGATCAAAATCTTAATGACATATTTCTCCGCTTTCATAGTAAATATGTCTCCCATATGATGAGCTGCAGGAAATTATAAGGAGGATGATTGTATGCAGATATGCAGAGAGAATTTCCGCGTCCTTTTCAAGTCGTTTCTTTGTTCAAAAAATAATTTTGAATCGGAGCCTTTAAATACTATGATCAAATTAAGGCCAATGTTAAACTCCTATTTCTTCCCTGGAGGTGAGGGAAATACAGATTTTTATTTTATTTGTTTTGCAAACAGCTTCAGTGGTAGTAGGGAAATCTGTCCTTAAGGTAGTGCTTTGCCCTAAAGAGTGAGAGGGACCTTGGATGCGATGTATCTGGTGTGGGATTCATGAGGAAGGCTGAAGAGCAGATTAGTTCCGTATTTAGGTCACAATCGCGAGTGCAGGCCTCAAAGACGAGTCAGACGCAGATGAGGAATAAGCAGGCAGCAGGGAGAGAGTGCTGCTGCACCAGCCTTCCGTAGGCCTTTGTCTTCATGCTGTTGGAGTTTTAGAAAAAGTAGGATTTGGCAACTAAACAATACCTTCAGCAAAAGAAAAAACCCTGATCCTGACTCACTGTGTCTATACTTCTGAGACTTTTGCGCTCTGTGTGTTGTGTACCAGCTTGCACACTATTATAGAGAGTGTATGAATTTGCCCGCTGACACTTCGCCAGGCCAGGAAATAAGTTTTGAGATCTCAGATCAAAGTGGGACGTCGTTGTCTGCTTCATCGCGCACCAGCCCCTAATTTCGGCAGAGGATTTGATGTCTCACGCCGTCTAAACTGTGATTACAGAAGGAATGGGGCTTGTCGCCTCAAATCAGACTGCCCTTAAGTCCTCCCTTTGAATTGATCTTTGTGATTACTGGTCTTCAAATGCTCCCTTTAAAGTTACATGAGCTGTCTTATTGGGAGAATGATACATTGTTTAATACTAGAGAATGTAATTGCAAACTATGTAATTACAAATGTTGTTAATGAGTTGGGGGTGGGTGGTGGTGAGCAAGCTTATACAGATTGAAAGTGATTGCCTATTTCCAGGTTAAGTAAGTACAGCAGTACTTTAATTTAACAGGAAGATAATTAACAAACAATGTCTTGTTGTACTAGGGAAAAATCAATGGCCACTACGAAAATTGAAATTAACACTGTTTTCTTCAATTCTGCCGAAAGTTTGACTTGCTGTGCGTTAAAGGTGTAGAAAATGGCACTTTTAACAGTGAAGCCAATAAAGACTCCTGGGCAACAGACGTTTTATTGTCAGATGCATCCTGAAATCAAACGTCTGTGACTGGAGCCCCGATCAGGGAGGTGTCAGTGTTCTCCCTGGCTGGGGGTCCTGCACCCAAAGCTGAAACCAAAGCTGTCAGTTTGCAAGCAGTGTCACAATGAAAATACTGTTTAATATGCACATAATAAGTGGTATTTCTTACACAACAGTCAAAAAGATGCAAGTTTACAGTTTTATTTGTCTCATATGCAAACATACACTGTACATCTTTGTAATGAAATGCTATTTAAAAACAGAGAAATGTGTTTATATGGCAGTTTGCATGGAACGTCAGCGCTGGTGCGATACCTGTCTCACTTTACACGCCTAGCGCAAAGTGACAATGCGAGAGTCGCCCGTCCTCAGCTTCTCCCCCCCCGGCCGCCGCGCCACGGCCGCCGCCCCCCTCCCCCTCTCACTCTCGCCATGAGCTTCTTCCTGGCTGCTGCTTCACACAGATCCGCCCTGGGTGATAAATTAGAAGGAATGGCAGAGGAAACGACACTTCAGGAGGCCAGTTTGCATACCGCTCCAATGTATTATGCAAAAATACTGCTGATCTTGCCCAGTCGAAGTCCGACTAGGCGAGAAAGGGAATTAGGTAAGAAGGACACAGAAAGAGAAGCCAATGAACAATAACTGGGAGAATGTTTACAGGTCAACAAAGTCAATGGTATCCTGATTTCTCGAAATATCTGTGAAGAAACTAATCTGAGATACAGCAGGTATTTTATTCCACAAGAAGAATCACCCAGGCACAACGTGATTTAGGTTTGAACATCTCCTTCCCCAACCTGCTTACTTGCATGGCAACGGGGCTCCAACTGAAATCTGATGCTGAGTATGTTGAGTATTAGCCAAGACTGGCATACATGCTGGAGCTGTTTCTTGCGGCTGAAAGAGGTTTCCTGCAGATCCAAGGCACCTCCCCCACACCATGTCTCTAACACCAGCAACCATCGCAAATTAATTTATTTAAGACTTTGCTGCAATGGAAAGACTGCAATATGCCTTTGCCATGGAAAGCTCTCCTGTGTTGTTTTTTTTTTTGGTCAAAACCGCAACAGCTGCTGAATGTGCCTCTGAAAGCTTAAACTGAGAATGAAAGACTGACGTTTAGTGTAACTATGAACACGCAAAGTAAATATTTCATTAATTCCATAAGCAAATGTTTTATGGATAACAGAAAAAAGCCTCTGGTAATGTGATAGCTGCTTATAAATTATAACAGAATCTTTAGAAATGAGAGTTCCATAATAGACCATGCAGAATGACACAGAAATGCTTGATCAACTGATAAAATGTGGTTTATCAATTAAACATTATTGAAGGAGAAAACATTTTTTTTTAAGTTTTAAAAGGGGGCAGCGGTGGCCAAATATGGAAATGTGGTTGTGATCAAAAGGTTACTGATTCAAATCCCCAACCAGCAAGTTACCACCCCCAAACACTCCTCCCCAGGTGCTAAATAACAGAAGCTCACTGCTATGTCACATATGGGTTACATGCAGATGATGCATTTCGTTGTTGTGCATTGTGTGTTTATGCGTGTGTGTGTGTGTGTGTGTGTGTGAGGTACACACACAGTGGTACCTCAGTTCTCAAACTCACTAGAACTCGAATTTCTTG
This sequence comes from Pollimyrus isidori, assembly GCA_019775955.2. Classification (NCBI taxonomy): domain Eukaryota; kingdom Metazoa; phylum Chordata; class Actinopteri; order Osteoglossiformes; family Mormyridae; genus Pollimyrus; species Pollimyrus isidori. The sequence continues at coordinate 3,799,268 of JABFDZ020000138.1, read as the reverse complement.
AAAGTCGGACAAACCAGTTTGACTTACAACTTGATATGAATATCAGAAGTCAAACTGTGAACGCTGACCTAATATAAATTGTGCACGCCGGGAAATGAGTCACACTACAATGCAATTCTTACTTGAATGCCTTCTACACAGCTTGGATGATTAACCAAATAAAGCAGCGCAACATTGCAGTAACTAACAATAAATAAACCACTAATTTATGTGTACTATTAGAGTATTTATGTCATTTATTTAAACTTACCAGGTAAATTAACTGAAAGCCAGTTCTCACTGCTTTACGTGATATTCCGGAGAAATAGCAGATTACGCATCAGAACTGCCTGGGATACAAACATCATGCGTGTAACTAAACTCTTCAGCCAATAAGGGCAAAGGTGCGTCGTCACGGAGGCGGTTCCAGTTTGTGCATCCGGGTGAAAGGTCGCAACGCATATAATCATAATGCATTGCATCAGGATCAGAATATATTGCTTTAAGCCAGCACTGTAAGCAAGTAGAACGCACCCAATGACAGGATTGGGAAAACTAAATGAAAAGCGGACTTAATACAGAGGACTAATGACAACAACCAGAAACAGCTGATCACATGGGGATTCCACATGAGGTTAATAAGGGGTCGTGGCACACAGAAAGAGCGGACAATCAGGGCAGGACAGGGGTAGTGTTTGGATAACATCTTTGTCGTTTTGGAAACCATTAAGAAAAAATGCTCTTCTTGTTTTATCCTGTTCATTTTGTGTTTAAATGCTAAAAAAACATATTTACATGTAATTTTGGGGGGCCGGGGACCAATTAATTGGTTTTCCATTATTTCTTGTAGGAAAAATTCGATCAGAACTCGAACTTTGTAGGACTCAATCCGGAGTCTGGAATGGATTAAGTTCGAGAACCGAGGTACCACTGTATATATAACTGGAATATTCTCTCTGTTATAGGACATGCAGCAGGAATGTAGCATGAAGGCAATAACAGACAACTCCTAGTGTCTATGCAGAAACTGAATGATTTGATACATAAAGCCACCCGCACGGTGGATTTGTACAGAAATACGGCCACCATTTGTGTGTGGACCCTGCTTCTCTCTGCGTGCTGCTACCCAGATGCTGGGGATCTAACCCTGAAACCACAAAGGCGTGGAGGATGCAGATAAGCACTCGCTTGTTGTTTCAGATCTGCCATTTTGCAGAAGTGGCTAGAAAAACAGGGGAGCTACTGAGCACCACAAAACTGACACATACACACCGTGTGCAGGCCCCCTTCGTGCCCCCAAGACAGCTCTGACCTGTTGAGGCATGGGCTCCTGAAGGTGCCCTGTGGTATCTGGCACCAAGACATTAGCAGCAGATCCTTTAAATCCTGTAAGTTGAGACATGGGACTTCCAAGGATCGGACTTGTTTGTTCAGCACATACCAGAGATGCTCCATCGGACTGAGATCTGGGGAATTTGGAAGCCAAGTCAACACCTTGAACTCTTTCATGTTCCTCAAACCAGTAAAGAACATACTGGTGAAAGAGCCCACTGCTATAAGAGAATAATATTGTTACAAATGGGGTGTACTTGGTCTGTAACAATGTTTAGGTAGGGGGTATGTGTCAAAGTAACATCCATATGAATGCCAGGACCCAAGGATTCCCAGAAGAACATCACCCAAGGCATCACACTGCTGCTGTTGACTTGCCTTCTTTTTGTAGTGCATCCTGGTGCCATCTTTTCCCCAAGTAAACAATGCACCAACAGGATCAGTTGCATTCATGCAAACATTACAGCCCGTTGCTCCATGGTCTAGTCCATTGTAAGCTGAAATGCACTATGTGTTCTGGCAGCTTTCTAGAATAGACAGCAAAACCTTTTTGGCAATTTGTGCTACAGTATCCTGTGGGATAGAACCAAACAGGCTAGCCTTTGCTCCCCATGCAATCAGTGAGCTTTGGGCACCCATGACCCCCGTTCCAGGTCATCAATTGGCCTTCCTTGGACCACTTGGTGGATACTGACCACTGCATACCTTGGAGAGGTTCTGACCCAGCCATCTAGCCATCACAATTTGGCCCTTGTCACAGTCCCTCAGATCCTTACACTTGCCCATTTTTCCTGCTTCCAACACATCAACTTCAAGAACTGACTGTTCGCTTTCCTAAAGTGCCATTGGAATGAGATAATCAATGTTACTCACTTCACCTGCCAGTGGGTTTTAATGTTCTGGCTGATCGCCGTAATTTATATCACATGATTGTTGGTATCAGTACAATAACTTATAAATATATAGCTGTACAGTGGTACCTTGGTTCCCGAACTTAATTCGTTCTGGACTCGAACGAATCCTAAAAAGTTCGAGTTCTAATCGAATTTTTCCCATAAGAAATAATGGAAAGCCAATTAATTGGTTCCCGGCCCCCCAAAAACACAGCCAAATATGTTTTTTAAACATTTAAACACAAAATGAACAGGATAAAACAAGAAGACCATTTTTTTTCTTAATGGCTTCCAAAACAATAAAGATCTTATCCCAACATTACCCCTGTCTTGCCCCAATCGTCCGCTCCTTCCGTGTGCCCTGCCCACTCCTTAACCTTGTGTGGGATCCCCATGTGATCAGCTGGTTTCTGGTTGTCTGGTGTCATTAGTCCTCCGTATTAAGTTGGTGTTTCAGTTTGTTTACCCAGTCCGGTCATTGGGTGCGTTGGACTTGCTTACAGCTGGTTTAAAGCGATGCATTCTGATACTGTCGCAATGCATTGCGGTTAGATGCATTGTGACCACTCACCAGGCTGCATAAACTGGAACTGCCTCCGTGACGACACACCTTTGCCCTTATTGGCTGAAGAGTTTAGTTACACTCATGGCGTTTGTATCCCAGGCAGTTCCGATGCGTATTCTGCTATTTCTCCCAAATATCGCGTAAAGCAGTGAGAACTGGTTTTCAGTTAATTTACATGTTAAAATAAAGTTTAAATAAAAGACATAAATAGGCCTACTCAAATAGTACACGTAAGTTGGTGGTTTATTTATTGTTAGTTACTGTAATGTTGCGCTGCTTTATTTGATTAATCGTCCAGTCTGTTCAAGTAAGAATTGCATTGTAGGATGACTCCTTTCCTGGTGCATACAATTTATATTAGGTTGGCGTTCACGGTTCGACTTATAATATTCAGATCTAGATCTAGATTAAACTGGTTTGTTCGACTTTCAAGAAATTCAACTTGTAGTGAGTTCGAGAACCGAGGTACCACTGTATCAGTATTTTTCCATGGCGACTGAATTATAATCATTGCTTTCTTGCTCTTGCTTAATAAGATGGTGCGCCTGGTGGGGTTGTGAGTTTTTGCAGCACTTTTCTGCCAATTACAAGCGATACCGTGCCCTGATTACCATTAACGTTCACTCCTAGGAAATGTCACTTTTATACCTCTGCATAGTTCGCACATATATATATACCGATCAGCTATACCATTAAAACCACCGACCTCATATTGTGTAGGTCCTTCTCAAGCCACCAAAACCCAAAACAGCTCTAACCTGTTGATGCATAGACTGAAGGTATGTTGTGGTATCTGGCACCAAGCCGTTAGGAACAGATCCTTTGAGTTAAGCAAACTGCATGGAGGAGCCTCCATGGATTGCACGACTTTGTCCAGCATATCCCAGAAAGGCGTGATTGGACTAACATCTGGAGTCAACACCTTCAACTCTTCTTTATGTTCCTCAAACCCTTTCTGAAAAAGGTGCTGCTGAAAGAGGGCATTGCCACTGGAGAACGCCATTACCATGAAGGGGTGTTCTTGGTCTGCAACAATGTTCAGGTGCGGGGTCTCTGTCCACATCAATACCAGGACCCAAGGTTTCCCAGCAGAACATCGGTAGCTTTTGTTCCCCACATGCATCAGTGAGCCTTGGGCGCCCATGAGCCCATTGCCAGTTCACCAGTTGGCCTTCCTTGGAACACTTGCGGTGGGTACTGACCGCTGTGTACTGGGAACACCCCACAACACCTGCCATTTTGGAGATGTTCTGACCGCTTGGCCTAGCCATCACAATTTGGTCCTTGTCAAAGTCGCTCAAATCACTTGCCCATTCTTCCCGCTTCCAACAGATCAACTTCAAGAACTGACCATTCACTTGCCTAAGGTGCCATTGCAATGAGATAATCAATGTTATTCACTTCATCTGCCAGCGGTTTTAGTCTTATGGCTAATTGGTGCATACATATGTTATACAATATGGGGAAAACTATGTACTAATTAGATAAGCTGCCAAAATTAAGCCACACCTTTGATAACACAAGTATATAACTTTATACAGCTCAATGGTTTCAGGCACTCTGTCGCACCATTTCATAGATATCCCAAGTGTCTTTTGCATATAAAAGCACAGTAATTTTACCTGCATATTAAGCCGTCTGCATGCATTTTGAAGTCAGCACATATTTAAAATCATTTTAAGCAAGAATTGCATTCATAAACCATTTTTGGAAGTGTTTCCTGTCATCCCACATTTACATGCATTTACTTGACATAAAAATATGTTTTTTTTTTCTCAAGTTCACACAGCTTTTTCATTGAATGCGCGATGTGCTAATTAAAAAGGCTCTGATTTGGTGGAACATAGTAAACTCACTGAGGCACAGTAAAGGTAGCAAATTGCAGCTTAATTATATCTATCAGTTCAGGTAAATCACGCTGAAGTGTCAACAGAATCACTTCACAAACTTTTGAAAAGGCCCATCATCAATGACTTGGTGTAGCCTCTCATCCAGTTTGACTTCCTGAGCACTGGGAAAACGTTTAATTTCCCCCATAATGTAAACCATGCCCAATATTTAATACTGTTGCCAGTTAGCCCTTTTCCATTTAATGGCTTTTAAGTGTGACTTTGGGGACTGTTGTGGTCATAAATATTCATGATCTGCTCAAAACATGGGTAGGTTCAGTCCTCTCCGCAGGACAGCTGAATATTCAAATAGCTAAGCTACTAAATGTACCCAGGGTTTACGTGGAAAAAGTCAGCTGATCATGAGTACGAAAAATTTAAAATGAAGCAGACATTAACGACCTTGGGTGACTGTCCACAATTTCATACTGACTGACATGTTTTGGGTGACAATGGCACCTGTTTAATGTCTCATTGTTATTTTGTTAGCCAAATAAACACAGTTATCTCTTGATCTTTTTTAGTTAGATTTTTTGCTTGGTGATTTGTAGAGGTAAAAGTGGGAAATAAAGCGGTGCCACTTTAAAAAGAGACTACCCCTATAAAGCATTTATGAACGGTTTTTAATGCAGTTATTAATTACGTTGTTACACTTTGTAAATCATTAGTAGACCATTTTTTGTAACAGTTTTTTTTGTTTTATTAATGAGTTACTACCATTTATATGTGGCAAAAGGGAGCCTTACTGTAAAGTGGTACCACTGTAACTTTTAAGTAGAAGAAATCACTGAAGTGGTTTTTTAATTTGCAGTCTGAGCCATTGGAAAGGGGCTTGGATGGGGAGAGACGAATATGACACATTAGTGAAATAAAGCGAGTGACACCCCTGCTTGAATAGCGACATAATGAGAAGGCAAAGAGCCTGTGATCCTTCAGTCGCTCCAGCGCGGCGGCTTCCGTCTGCGTCTCCTGCGATTAGAACTGGCATCTAAATCGCATCTCGCACTTAATCGCTTGCCAGGTCCCCTCCGGTGTATCGGAGAACGATTAGCCCCAAGCGTTATAAATCATATTGCTTACTGAGCTATAAAGGGAGCAGGAACCGTCGCGTGTCACCAGTCAGATTTCCTTCCGTTTTTAGGATGACCTGAAGGGTTTTCACGCTCCACTGCTGGCGAGAGGAGCACCGGGGGGTCAGCGATCTGCTGTAGACTGGTTCACCAGCGGGAGAACTGACCGGGATGTAGGCGGTACTGGTGAACAGGACAAATTCATCCTATTGACTGGAGTTAACCAAACACCATTATGCTGGACAGATAATTCATTATAAAACTCATTGTTATTCATAAGGGCACAAGTAAGCCTTTGCACCTAACATGTGTGCACTTAAAAGCCTGGGACAATCTCCAGCTCGGCACCCCTGAACACAGTACTTAGTCTGACTCACTTAACATCAGGAAATTAGCTACAACCAGCTGTGTAACCTGTAAAATGCGAGCAGGATAAATACCTCAGAATACAATTGCCTGTTTAGCAAGTATCCATCCATCCATTCCAATTCCATAATTACTCACACAAAACAGAGAATGCAGTGGTGCTTAGCATTAGCAATTAGCAATGATGTAAAAGAGAATTACAAACATCCTCCTCAATGTTGTGGAACAGCTCGGATAGGTTTTCAGCTATTTAATGTGTTCACCAACAGAAAACGTGTGGCGACATCTTCAGCTCCATGTGGACGGCAAGGAAATCACCCCTCAAATAACAGAGAGGTGAATGTTTTTTGAAGCCATTTTGAAGTTTATTTACTTATCAGATTATAGATTTTATAGCTGTCAAGTGGAATCCAGTAGATTTGACCGTTCTCATGAAGCAGAAAGTGGCGTCACTGAACACAACAAAGACATCCATCTCCTACAAACTACGACTGCCTGGACAATTTACAGTCACATGTTCTGTTGATCTGGATTGGGCAAAGGTCTGGCTGGCTTGTAGGTGTGCTGTGCGGCTCAGTAGGTTTGGACACTCTGGCTGTGATCATAAGGTTGGTAGCCCAGGGTCGGCGTCTTGCTGATTTGGGCCCTAAAGTAAGCCTCTTAACTGCCAATTACTCCTGGGACTGATTGACCCCACCTTTTCAAAAAATGAACGTCGCTTTGGATAAAAGTGTCCCAAATAAATAAATAACATGTAAATATAGTCATGTTCAAACCTCGGGATGTGGCAAGAAGAGGTTGGAAGCGATAGATTGTCTATTGTACCATAGAATGGCTGGTCTTATCGTTTCAAAAAGGTCGAGCCCTTTCACAATCACTGAGATATTTCCCACCAAGAGAGGAAAAGAGCAATATCTCTAAACTATTAAGGAGTTAATTGCTATTATATTCATTACAATATGCAAATCAGAACATAATGGAAAAAGTCAATATTTCAAAGACACCGTGGGCCTTTCTGCTAAAAAACACTGATCGCAGTATCAGTTAATTAGCAACTGAACAAGCTAAGTAATTAGCAACATGCAAATTGTATTTAATATGAGTCTATTTAGCCCCCCTGCATACATGACAGGGGCTAAATTGCAAAAAATCCCAGTGCATAAATGGAAGTAAACCCTTGCTTCTGATCTTCTCGTGTTCATAGGAATGCCAGTCAATTAAGTTAATCTACTAATATGTAAATGTTAGTAGGTCAAGCCTTGCATCGTGTGCTCGTCCAGGGCACCTCTGCCTTCAGAAATGCCCCGAACACGGTCTGTAATCTCCATTTATAGGTTCCTGCTCTTTCTCTTATACAGTATATTTTCGTTTTCTCCAGCCTGACAACGAAAACTCCAGTCCTGCTTTCTGAGTCATTCAGCAGTATCTCAAAACTGAAGCTAACTTGTTATTAGATTGGCAGGGAAGATGGGTGAAAGGGTGCACCCAGCTGTGCTTGAAGATCGGGCCTGAAAAATCAGAGCTAAACACGAGGCGTAGCATTCGGGGGGGAGGCAGATAAAGACCACAAGTCTATAGAACCCGCTAACGGGATCAGTTGCATACATGCAAACATTACAGTGTTTTGATTGTGCGTGTGTATGTATATGTATACGTTTATATGAGCCCTGCAGCCACAGGGTCCCGCGCGCGCAGGGCGGGGAGTTAGCCTTTCATGGCATCTCTTCAGTAGTGTCGAGATGCTGTCAGGAAACACTTAGCTGCTCTCTGGCAAAGCCACATCTGGAAACTTCAAACCCTGTGAAGCTGGTTTCTGTGCCGTTCTGAAATGAAGCCAATTTTACGTATCTTCGTATGTTTTTTGGGGTGCAGTTCTTCCCGTCCAACCTGTACCGACTCATTGACTCGAGTTACAAATCCTTTTTAGAATTTAACGAAGGCTGATTTTACACAGTGAAAATGTAGATACAAAAGCAAAGACTCAGGGCTGGGAAAAATATTCAGGAAGTAGCAGCTGAAACCACAATACAGGATTATAATGAAGGGGTCACAAGACATCTAGCCCAGAAAAGCCAACAAACGAAACTGGCATTGAAAGTAAATAGAAGCTTGCGACGTTTTTAACACGTTTGAAGAATCTCAGGTCACTTATCATTCATCTCTGCAGCCTTTAAGCTGATAGGCTACTACCTAAAGATGGTTCAGTGTTAGAAATCTATTCTGAAACATTTCAAGAAGGCGTGCAGAATCAGAGGAAGTTGAGTTGTCAAAACAGCCTAGATGCGAATGGGTTTAAAATAGAATGTTTTCATGAGTAACAGCACATTAGACTCAAAGAGGACGCTTATACATTATCACTTACAATATTACCTTAAATATTACCTGTGAAGTGATCCCTCCCAGTGTGTCCCCTTCTCCTTGCCTTGTGCGTCCTGGGATATGTGTCCCATTTACTATGACCCTGTATTATAGGAAGGGTGGACAAACATTACCTATAAAGTGTTTGGTTGAATTTCTGAAGAACCATAATAATCAAACACACATTTATCACTGTGACATCATATAGTTAAAAAAAAGGAGAAAAACAAAAGTCATTAGTATATAGGTGTCAGATGTGACTGTTGGTGCAATTTCTCAGGTGTACGTTCATCCATCATGCTTGAAAAAGTGGAGTGCGATAATTTGCATGCATAAGCTGGTTTTATCATTATTGTACTTGCACGTTAATTCAATTTGCATGTTAATGAAAACTATGCACGTTTTACCCCAATTCGTTAGGAAAAAAATGCTTATTTAAAAGCTGGACAAGTGCTCCAGGCTTTGTTACTTATTAGAGCACAAATTAAGAACAGACCAAAAAAGGTGTAATGGAGTTTGAAATGATATGCATGCATATTCATACAAGATCAACATTTGGAAAAATAAACGTCCTAGATATAGATACCCTCTGGTCTTTCATTTTGCATGTTTTATTCAATAACGTGCACACGTTTGCCCAAAAGGCAGGAGGTGAAGGTGCACAGGCTGCGGCTTCACCCTCCTGCAGAAATAATGCAACTGAAGAGGAATCTCTTGTATTGAAGTGCAGATGGATATGGATTCTCATGCAAAAGTTACATATGAATCGATCCAAAATATGAATTAGGCATTTCAGTGGTTTAAAGGTTACACTTAGGGTTATGTTGTCGCTTTAAAGAATAATTTATAAACAAATCTAAACAAATCTACTAGTTGGCTTTTATTGATTAGGCATCCAGAGGGCTGCTGTTAACTCCTTAGCCCCTTCATTTGTTTATTTGTTCGTTTAAGTTTTGCAGTAGATTAGAAATATTTGGAGGTGCTGCTGGTGTGTAAAGCAGGCCCTGTGCGAGTGGGAGAGTGGGGCTGCCACCCCCTGACCAGACGCCACGGGGCCAACGGCAGGCTGAGCCAAAGCCGTTCCCCTGCAGGTTCAGGTTTAAGCCTGGCTGGCTCATGCCGGCTACAGCGCATTGCACGCTAAAGAACAGAAAAGACAAAACTCACTCCACAGCCACCTGTGGCGGCACACAGGAAAGCCGTTTACCCCCCCCCCCCCTCGCTCTGAATATCTCCTGTCTTCCGGTCCTCCCCACCCAGCGAGGACGCAGCGATAACACACCATGCCACACCACGCGCCGAGGCCTGTCCTTCAACCGTTCCGGACTCACTTACAGCTTGAACCAAACAAATGTGAAAAAGTCTCAATGGCACAGTCAGCCAGCAAATGGCCTAAAAGACATTTTACCATTTTCATTTTATTTAGCGGATGCTTTTATACAAAGCTGTGTCAGACAGTCCCTGGAACAGCTGCAGGTGAAGGGTCTCGCTCAGGGGTCCGGTGGTGACATCACTCTGCCACCCTGGGATGTGGTCCGGCAACCTTCCCATCACGATCCTAACCCAGTCAGCCACACACCTCCCCCAAATTATAACACCAATTTCCACAGCACAAATTAATAACATTTTAGCTGCCTTAGCTGCTACCAGCCTTAGCTGCTCCCAGTTAATGCATGGCTGTACCATATTTATTTTGAATGTAACCACATGACAAAATAATAATAATAGTAATAATAATAATAATAATAATTCTGCACACACAATTTACTGTATCACTAAGTGAACTGCCACATCGTTCCATTAGGGGCAGCATAACGCCACAGATAGGCTCTGCTTAATCAGAAGCATTTTTATTTAGCTCTGATTAAGCGCAGAAGATTAATTGGATCTCAACTCCCACTCACAGCCAAAGGTACACACATACTCAATTAAAAATAATTTATACTAACTAATGCAGGCAGAAATTTCCTATTAAAATGTCTTGGATTTTCATTTTTTATCAGCAGGTATTATATAAATTACAATACAACAGCTTTCCCTTTATTATCCGGTCTGGGTTTTTTTTTAAAAAAAAAAAAAAAAACAAAGTGTACTGTTTAGTATATATACTCAAAAACAATTTAGTATGTATTAAAAAATATAACGTAGTTTAGATGAAAATAATAATAATGAGGGCAATATTTCTCTAGATCCCACACAGTCTGCTTTTACGAACAAACAGCTCCCGCTCCCTGTCTGACTTCCCAGCCCCCACAAGACCGGCCCGATGAGACCGATTGTTGCCTGGACGGCCCCCCCGATCATAGGTGAGGCTGATCCAGGGACGAGGGGACCAGCTTCCCACTGAGATACCAAAGGGGGTTTGCTGTGTACAGCTTACCACACACGGCCAGAACGGGCTCAGTCAAGGACACGGCGTCGGGATCAATGCCAGCCGGTTACCCCAGGCAGCGCTGCAGCAGGGAACGTTCTGGAAGCAGTTCTGAAGGAAAACTCCCCTTGAGGAGAGACGGCTCTGTGCGCTTAACCCTTCGAGGAGGCCGGTGTACACGTGTGCCTGGATGTGGCTGTAGCTGTTAGTGTCTCCTGGCAAGGGAGGCATGGTCTGTCTGCGGATTATTAAGTGGTGTGAGAGGGGGCAGTCGTCAGCATCTTGGGTTGTACTCACTCTTACATCAGGTTCTGAAAACTATAAATTCATTGATAAATTTAGCCCTGTTGCTATGGCGACTGCTTTCACACATGTTTTCCTCCCTCAATTAATGATCGGTGTAGCCGGGGGCGCTTTACTGCACAGGCTCACCCGGGCAGAAGCCCAGGGGCCCCCACAGAAAAGGGGCCTCAACTAACCTTATTTAAGAAAATTAACCCCACGCCCAACAATTTTTACTGTCACCTTCTTGGTCGGCAACTACAGCACCAGAGGAAATCACAGGCCTCTGAAGCTCAAGCAGCCCAGGGGTCTCGGACCATGCTGATGTGCCTCAGAGAGGAGCCATTCCCATCGGACATTCCTTTGCATGCTAACCTTTAACAATATAAAAAAGGGACACCCTATTTGGGTAGCCCACTCACAGGGGGTAAACAGAGTATTTGTAACATTTCAAGAACTATTTGGTCAAAATTCAACAATCCATTGAATGAGTAGTGAAATTCAGTGTCATTATTCTAGAAATATGTCGGTATGTTCAATCGTTACATATACGCTATAAACTGTACGTTCTGTTAAATGTCTACAAACAGAGAAAGAGCTGAACTGGGAAATCTCAAATTTCAAGTAATTGAAACGTCACAAACACTCTGTTAACCCCCCTGTAGGCGGACAATCCAAATAAAGCGTTATCAAATAAAAAAACATTTAGCTAGGGAAACAAATTTTACATTGTCCTCTCCGGTACAAAGAGTGCTGGATGTTTGCAGATGTTTGCCGAGATGTTTAGTCGCATATTCACTGGCATTTATGCAGAGGATGTGAACGGCAGGACTCGGGGGGGCCGGGGGTCTCTTACAAGCAGCTTTGAGGCGAGGGAATCGCCAGCCTGACTGCTCATCTGCTCCCACGCCATTAATATACTGTATGGTTTATTGCCCGGTGAGAGCTGTGACCAACACATCAGTGATTGGTAGCATTTCTGTTGCACCCAGAGCCTCTGTTGCATCACTAGATTTGAAAATGAATGGCAAACACACCTGGCACTTTTTATCTCATACACACACACACACACACATATAGTATGTTTAGTCTTTCATTGTCAGATTTGACAGGAATTCGTTTAAGCACTTCTCTATCTGGATAAAGGTTTTCCTTTTTTATTGTTTGTCAGAAATATGCACACGCACATTCATACAATTGCTGGCATGTTATTACTGATTTTTTATGGCTTGGAGTATATGAACAGTCAAATAAATAAATAAATAGACAAACAAACGAACATAAATAACTTTGAATCACTAGAGGGGAGGACCCTGCCTGCAGACGCAAGTGCTGCCAGCCTCCGAATGGAAAAATCTTACATTGCGTCTTACGTCTTGCGTGTTTAATTGAAAATCTTTGACTGCAAACTAAACAGCTATGTGAAAATTTACTAAGGACAGGGCAGCGACTAAGGCCGCTCTGGCCGAAATCCATTAGCATCTGTAATTGCTGCATCTGTGCTGATCTGGGATCTGATCAATGACTTCCATGAGACCCTGCTTGTCGCCGAGCAGCGCACTTTGGCGACAGTACCCTGTGAGGTGGGTGGGATAGGCGTTCATCCATGCGATGGTTAATTGCCTGGCCTCTAGCTAGCCATCTCCCCTTCCCTGTGAGTAAGAGGGAGCCCCCACCACTGAACCGGCCAGGGCCCCACCTGACTTCAAAGAGCACGGAGAACGAGAGTGACACAGGGGGCGCTGGTCAACAATGGCTTCCAAGTCGTAAGTTGTGATCAATTTATTATTGCATTTGAATGTGTAGAAACTGTGAATGAACTT
>JABFDZ020000138.1:3750561-3770984 GCA_019775955.2 Pollimyrus isidori | reverse complement strand
ATATATCACAAAATGGACCCTTTTGTCATTCAGAAATAAAACAATAAAAAAAAACAAACAGGAATGACGTGGTGTTTGATACAACTTAAAGGAGATGATATCGGGAATAAGAATGCAGTTGATCACATGGGGGCGAATCTCTCACTACAGGCCCCCACCTCAAAAAAATCAAGCCACAGTGAACCTGCCGTGAATGTGCCCTGCGACACCCACCCCAACCTTCCTGGCCATTGTGACTTTCACTCCGCACTTCCACCAGATGGCCACTAGGGGGCTCTTTCCTTGCATGACATCTATAAAACACGAAGGAGTGCGACAGCAGCACTGCAGGGCCTCTTCCATGTGCCATTTATTACACAAGGTGACTTTAAGAAAGGGATTCCGGGCCTCCTCACGAATTCATACATTTTACAGGAGAACATGGTCGTGGATGAAAAATGAGTTTAGCGCGGCACTGTGGTCCCAGGCCGCTCTCCCCGGTTTGTAAACTACTGCATAAATCATTGTTACAGGAACTGTGAATGCCACAGACATCACCGTGTCTGAGATGTATGAAACTCAAACCACACGTCATTCTGAGGCATCAGCCGAGCTTTGCAGAGTAATGCGACACAGAGAGTTAAATGCCCGTACTCGCATCTTTTGCGATAAAAACATAACTGCACTGTGGGTGTATAGTGTTTCCTAAGTCATAAATCATTAATCACGTCAGCCTTTGTGTTCAAGCGCACAATGAAAAGTAGGGTGACTAAAAAACAGATGATTTACAATCAATCTGTGATAGTTTGTTGGAAGTGCTTAGGTCTATTGCTACATCCTGCTCAACAATCATGCTTTTAAAAATAACAAAAACAAGAACGCCGCCGTGGCCATTTCCTCTGTGCGTAGCCATTAAATTTGGGAGCCCAATGCCGACGTGAGGCTTGATACCTGCAAAATCCATCGGGATTGACTAGGCGGCCTGGGGGAACTGACTCACAGCGGGGTTACCTTACAGCCAACGGCTGCTGCTGCTTCAAAGTGGAGCCTCCCCCATGTATTTTGGTCATGTGACACTCGGTGAACCGCGCACGCCCGTCCGGACACGCGCCCTTCAGCTGTCAGCAGCAAAACCTGCAGTCTGTGCACCAACCCACAGATCTACTTTTGCGCTGACAAAACTTTGCGCATGGCGAACCCGTGTTTGCAAAGCCACATGCATGTGGTTCTCATACACAGTGTGGGCTGCAACTCTGCGCCTGTGATCAGAAGATCGTTGGTTCACATCCCAGGGTTGCTACCCTTAACCCCCAATTGTTCCAGAGACTAGCTGAGTCAGCTCTCCCAAAAATACATATTGCTCAGGATAAAACATCTACCAAATAAATGTAAAATACTTTTTTTTTCATATGCCACAGAGCATATTTTGCAATGTTTCTGTTTGTTTGTGGCTTTTGCTCTCTCTCCACGTCCAGAAAAGCAGCCAAGAGGTTAAAAGTACAAAAAAATAGTGTTGTGGGAATGACTCGTTCTAAAAAAGTGCAACAGGGCCTTAAAAATAGCTGCAGGCCGCTATCCACCCACTTACTCTGCCTCCCACCCATTCCTCTGTCTTCCATAAACTCTTATCCAAATGCTGGGGTCACAGAGGCTGGAGCCCATCCCATGATGCACCTTGGCCTGATACCAGCCTATCGGAGGGTTATGGCCCTTGCAGAAGCAAACAGCAGACAGTCACCCTATAATTAACCTGGGAATTCTGTTACTAGACATAAATTGCATTACATGTTTAAAAATTACATATAAAAGATTTTGCTCTCACCAGTTGAATAAGAATCACCAGAATGGGACTGAGACTCTCTGTGAGAACAGAGACTCATAGCAGTTGGATGACTGTACACCGCTCTGGAGTCCTGTACATGGGAGGTCTCCAGTCTGTTAATTAGACTGGTCATACTGGGAAGCGGCTTTCTGAGGTCGACTGGTGATTTAAGGCCAAGTCGGCAGCCACATTCACGGGTGTGCGCCCATGCTATCCATAACAAACAGGTAAACAGCTGAAGAGCCACATCAGGAATTCCGGAAGGTTCTCCAGATCGGCCCAGTCAATCGGCATTCTCGAGAAATGCTATCGAACGGCTGAGAGGGCAGTAACGCAGGAGCCCGTCCGTGAGTGACAATGCAAAGTATGGGGGCGGACAGGCAGCCAAGGGTGCTGCCGACTGATAGAGGCTTTTACAGGCTTCGATTTCGGTCTGTCCGTAACGCTATTAATCATGCCCACCTGCTCGAAAACTTTCGGCCTGTATGTATTTATTAGATACCCATACATAAGTTGCCTGCACATGTCTTTTTACGTGTGACCATGATACGGCCAGATTGTGACCTTGACCTTGGAAGAAAACAAAACTGATCAAAACAAAAACAAATAGCTTTTTTTTTATTATTATTATTATTATTATTCACACAGCTTCAGTGCGATGGCTGCATTGTCCTGATGACCCAGTCACTGAGGGCTTCTCCAGTCTGGCTGCTCCACGGCCCACTAGTTATCTAAAACCCGGCACAAAAAACCTTACCGAGGACATCCCAGGTAAACCGGTACGTCACAACATTCAGCGTGTCCCAAACAACACTGCGATTGACATATAATATATGCAGTGTCAGTGGGTCAAAAGAAACTTAGTGACTCTCTGTGGGTGGGAAGGGAATCCCACATCACGAGCTTCCGGGAGCTTCCACGTGGATCCCCGCACACTCGGGGGCCCAGCGGTGTGCCGGTCTTTCATGCGCGGGCCCGGATGTCGGCTGTGTGTGGGGAAGGGGGCACCGCTCTACGCTCCAGCTTTAACTGATGACAGGCGGCTTTGATCTCCATCCCCAGCGCGGTCTGTTGTGTCACGCGGCTGAAATCTGCCATGCAGCCTCCCGTTTTTGGGCACTTAAACGTAGATTTCCTGCCTTTCTTCTATCAATTAAGGAAACCACGGTGATCTGTTTTTCCTCTACTTATTTGGGGGGGGGTAATTATGGGGGCTAGACTAAAACTAAAGTATACACAAGTCGCTACAGCGCCTAAGACCGTGACTGAACGCTTTGTGGCTCTGCACCTTCGACAACGCTGCACCACTACACTTGTTTACATCTCATCATCTGGAGGCAGGAGCCAAACCCATTTCAAAGCCTCGCTTTGCTCTCAAAAGCAACGGGGAATTATCTTTTGAAATGATCTGTCATCGGGGCACCATTACCTTTACAACTCCCCATTGTCCTCCAGAGAAAAAGCCATGAGTGCTGTAAACTGTACCCTGTTACTTAATCAGGCAAACGCCACACCCTGATCTCTGTTACTCTCTCCAAGCCCTGTAGGAGGCCTATCCCCCAGGCCTACTGAAGGTAGTGTGTTAAAGAGTAACAGTACACGCTCTGAGAACCCACATATATACATATATTATCGCAGCTTGCTCCTGGGCATTATCAAAAGTGAGCTGGTGATCATCCCTCATTAGAAAGTCATCAAACGTTTGTTTGTAGAGACAGATCCGCCGTTTGTTATAAAGACGTGGATCCAGACGTGTCCCAGCAGCCTTCACAGCCTGTGTGTGACAGGCTATGTAACCTGAATCAAAAGGAGTGCTGCAGTATCGCATTAGCATCACTCTGGGGGGGGGAGGGGGGGGGATGCGACTTGTGATAAAGTGCATGGAGAAGAACTGTCTACCGAAGGTTCTGTCTTCTAATCAGAGCCTGAGCACCAGAAGCAACTGTGGACTCTGACCACCCATCCTGTGCACTGTGGAGGGGGGGTTTCATCCAGTGGTTAATCTGCACGCCTCTGATCTCCAAAACCCACCAAGATGACGTCATATGTTTACACGAAGGTCATGCTCCGCCTCCACTGCGCATCTGACATGATTTTCGACGTCTTGGCTGAGCTAACAATGGCAGTCTGATGCTTTTCAGCATCGGCGTAACAGTGCATGAGGAGAGCAGGTCATACTTAACAAAAGATGGATGACGCACATGATTAAAAGCAGCGAAAGTGTTTAAATGAGGTAATAAAATAGAGACATAGGAAACAGAGTCAAAAATAAATAATTAGTGTAAAAAGACAGTGGCTGAATTCGGTTTCAGTCAGGAACGCTCTGTGACTACATATCTGACAGTATCTGCCTGTGGCAGGAACGTGGGTGTGTACAGACAGTCCCTTTAGCGTGCAAACAGGAAACCGTACCGGGAGAAAAAGAGATGGAGAGAGATGGGGAGACAGGGAGAGAGATGAAGAAAGACAGAGAGAGATGGAGAGAGACAGAGAGAGATGGAGTGAGAGGCAAAATGATATGGAGTGAGAGACAAAGAGATGGAAATAGACAGAAAGACAGATGAAAGAGATGAAGAGAGAGAAGAAGAGACAGAGATGGAGAGAAACAAAGAAAGGCATTTGGAGAGAGTGACAGAAGGAGACAGAGAGAAATGGAGAGAGACAGAAGATTCTGAGAGAGAGAGGGGCAAGAGAGATATACAAAGAGAGACATAAGGAGAGAGAGAGAGACAGACGGAGAGAGAGACGGGCTTCTGCCTACAGCACCAGGCACAGGCTGCCTCACTGGGTTTATCGCTGTCCAGACACCCCCCGCTTCACCCCTCCCCCTGCTGCTACACACTGGAAAACAATCTGGCCCTGAATGAGCTCAGTATGGGGACAAAGTCAGGGGACCTCCCAGCTCTTCGGCTGCGGGATGGGCCACGGGAAAGTGGATGTGGCTCAGCGGGGGCTGCGGAGGGGGCAAGGCCGAATCCTGTGTGGGAAACTGCCACGCCCATTGCCTGGGTACCACGCGTGTGCTAAACAAAAATATGAGCTTCCCATGACCAGGCAGGTCAACCGCACTGTCACAACCCGCTAACCGCTAGCAGGGGACCTCCTGTTTTACTGGCTTGGTGGAGCAAGGCCACGCTGGTCAGACAGCTTAGGCACGATCCCAGTCCGAAAGCCTGTGGCAAACGAGGGGTTAAATTAGAAAATGACATCACCGGAGCTGGGGGCAGCTCTAATTCTCCCCTGCAAGCCCACGTTCAGCCAGAGCAACGCCAGTGAGCCTCCTGCTATCGATCTGTGGGAGCTCTACTTCCCATTTGCCGCAAGTGAACGTAGCCTATGGAGGCGAAGCGACTCTGATGCAGGATTATCCTTTTTATTTTATTTTTTTGATAACTCCATATTCCACTGAGAGCGGCTGGCTGGCTGGCGCGGGGGTGGGGGGGAGCAGTCACATGACACGCAGCGAACCAATCAGGAGATGAGAAACCAGGTTAACTGGAAAGTTTACTGGGTCAGCACAGCTACAGTAAAAACAGGCAGCCGCGTGAGATTCAGCTCTTTCTTCTGGCAGCGGCGGGAACTGCAGCCAGGCAGACGCCATGTGTCTCCGCGTCTGCGAAAGCGTTTATTACCCATCCCCCGCTACCCAAACAAGGGAGGAAAAAAAAGGAAAAAAAGAGCAAGGAGGCAGGAAAGAGTATGAGATGAATGGGGGGGGCGCCGGGGAGAACAGCAGAATTATTTAACTGAAAAATGAAGCCCGAGAGGGTCCTGAGCGAACTGGACTGCGGCTGTTTCCGAGCGGCCATTTCACGCCGGGCATCCAGGGCACTTCGAAATCCGCTTTCTTCTGTACTCTCAGCCGCATCTCGGACGTCAGTGAGAGCTTGACGGGGGTCGATCCGCTCCCAGGAGGCGCCGCTGAGCTGCACCGCTCCGGTTATCCTAACAGCACCCCTCCCTGTCCCTCGGCGGGGACACGTCCGGCAATTTTCACCTCATTCTCCATCAGACGCCTCTCAGCACACATAACAACAGCGACCGTTTATGTTTCCATGCAGTGCTAACGGCATCCCGAGCAGATGACTGGCTTTGTAATGGGCCAGTGTAGATGATGGCAAAATGGCTTCAGATTCAGAATTTATTGCTTAATCCCTCCCGAGGTGACATTAATTGATCTCTCTTTAATTGTCCATCCATCTCGTAGCTGAGCGGAGATCCATAGCCCGGCTTATGATATGTCAGCTAAGGACTGGCCTGCAGTCTATAGCAGAGTAGTCACAAACTGGGGGCAAATTGAAGGCATTAATCCTGTAAATGGCATGCCTACGACAGGACACAAGCCTGGGGAGACAAATCTTTACAAAGGGCGAGTGCAAGTTTACAAATTAGCCAAAATGTTAACTTGATACATTAACTCCTGAGCTAAAGGAGGGCTTCGAACCCTCTCTCAGCCTTCAGATCCCCCTTCTGTTCTTGATTTATTGTTGCGCCACCATTTCACCAGAGGGATGTTAACATAGACAAAGCAACGTAGAACTGAAACAATTGGTTGTCAAGGGCCCAATGGTAACTTCACACTGCCAAACATGGGATTTGAACCAGCAACATTCCGGTGACCGGTACAGCATCCCGAACTGGTAAGCCACACAGCGCCTCCCCATGGCATGTATGAGAATGTCTCCCTGTGCCAGCGGAATGGCAGGAGATGCACACTTACAAGCAGTCACTGTCTCCACAAACAGTGTAAAGGGACACGTGCCCACAGAGTCACCGTCACAACAATGGGCGCATTCTCACTAATTCAGTGTATGGGGGCGGCCTGTGGCCAAACCAGGTTTGCCTCCGATAGCAGCTAATTAAGTAGGAGAGCGATGGATTTATTGGGTAGCTAATTTGGTACTATGTCACGCCAAGAAAGATGGACGGCCACAGAGAAAGGAGAGAGGGGAAGAGAGAGGGAACGGGTCCAAAATAACGAGTACATTCTGGGTAAAGCCCCAGCAGGTGGGCAGTGTGAGCGGCTGGGGGGGGCCTGAACACTGCTACCATTAGATGATGGAATGATGAGGCGATTAGCATATGTCACATTCTGCATAAAAGTTTCCTCGATGGTCATTGTACCGCTAGCCGAGCGTCTTGGTTATAACACTACTGTAAATTAATGGGAGCAGGAAAAGAAGAAAGCAGAGAGATTTTACAGGGAGCTGCAGCTGGAGCGAGGGTCACGGGCGCAGCAGACGGCGGTGGGCCATGTTCAGGAGCGAGGTACAATACTGCAAAGAGAAAGTCTGAAATGTTATTCTGAGTGCAACATATGGAGCAAAAATGTGTTATAAAACATGCAGGGCTGCTTCATGTATAATATAAAGATAAAGTCCTTATTATGGTTAATAACTCTGAAAGAATCACATAATTTTACATAACTGCGATGCTACATTAAGCTATGTAGTCGTACTATTAATTATTGTTTTTAATAAGCCATTAAAGGCGGACAGGGATGAGGCAGATCCAGCGAGGGGGAGGTGGTGGGGGGAGAGGATTTCCACCTCTGGGTCCATAACCGAGGCAGGAACAGTGGAGAGAGACAGCAGGATGTATGAATGCAGAGATGATTACTGCATGCTGATTTTTAGACCTGTGAGTTTCACTTATTTTTCACAGAAACTACAACAATTTTCAACTGATTGTATCTCAGTTTGTTGTTGTAAGTCTGAAGACATGACACTATTACGCATCATGTACAGAGTTCGCTTATACATAAAACAAAAATCCCCACCCGACACCTTCGGGTCAGCTGGGCCGCATCATGTGACTCCCGACCTTGAATATGCATGACCCTTGACCTTTCATGGACCATGTTTTTTTTTTTTTAAACAAAAAATTGTCAAGGAGGATCGAAAGTTTCCTCAGGAATGAAACGTGAGGAACAGACACCGTTTAAAAGGTAGTTAAAGGTTAGGCTGCGTCTCAGAGGCCGAAGCTAACCAGCCGCTTTGGCCGCCAGCGGAGTCTCCCTGTCCGCTTCCCAGCCTCCCGCCGGCGGTGAATTATGTAACGTTCCCGTTGAATTCTCATCCATGCTGCGTCCGTCAGCCGGGGCCGGCGGTGGGAAAGCGAGGGCGTGATTGAGTTGGGAATGAAGCATGGGCAGAGAGCAGGTTCGGAACCCTGCTGGCCTCTTGACCCCCCCGCCCCCCCATTGCGCCATACTGTGCATACTCAACGACCTGCTCCCGCTGTGCGGCTCTGCGCGGTTCTGCGCGGGTGCCGGGGAGTTTCTGCTGCTTGCATCATCCCCCCATCTTACTGTTTACCGAGAATGCGTTATTTTGCTGGCCGCCCCACGCCGCCCGCAGTGGCGTGTACGCGCTAACAGCCGGATTATTCCGTGCGTTATTCCCCAAATAAGGATGCCGGGGAAGGCAGTCGGCTGGGAGAAAAGCAGGCAAACTCCCCCCAGAAGAATCACAGAGGACTAATCATCCTGATTATAAACGCGATTCCTGGCCACATCCGCGAACCGAAAAGACTCTGGTGACGCCGTGATGAAGCCACGGGCTGTAATAACCTGACATCTACACCCTGCCTGAGACAGACGGACTCCAGGCGCCAAAGTAAATGCCCTCCGCTGTGAAATCAGCCCCGGCCAGATAAAACAACAATTAACTAATCAGTGGCAGGATTAGCGCTCCTCATTAAACCCCGACTCACTCAGCTAATTGAGTATACCTCCTATTTACTTGGCCGTCTCTCCAGTGAGTGGTGTTCTGGCCCCGATTCTGCCGGCCGGAAAGCAGACCGCCAGAGGCACCTGGCCGGTCTCGCCCCGGATGACCAAAGCCATGTGGAGGCTCTCCCGGTGTTTGTCTGCTTTTCTTCTTTCGTCCATTCATCTGTCCATCTACCCAATTACCTAGTCACTCTAACTGTGACGAAGCAGATTCCCGTGCGGGTCAGGCACTGGAGGCAGGCCGTTCCCATAGACCACAGGCGTCCTTCACAGCACGCTACACCATCTTTCACTCGGGCTAAGGGAGCCACAGGTGATACTGCAACTGTATCTGAAGCTATTGGCTTACAGCAGGGTGTTTAAATGTTTAAAACTGGCTTCTCCCCAGCTGGTTCGAGTTTACTGGAGTTGATACCACCTTCCGCAAACCTTGCATCACACGTACCCTTGATTTTTAGATTTTCCTTTAATAAATAGCCCGTTTTTAATATGACGGTACAGTTTTGAGACTGCTGTATTCTCGAGGCCCCACAGGAAGAGAGTGTGTGTGACCTTGGGGGGAGGTCCTGACCTTGCGGTGACCACTGCCTGCCACGCCCTCAATCATCACACACACACACACAGCCACACAGACCACCGGCTTGGTGGTAAAAGACCAAGGTGAGAGTTACCAATTTAAACGAATGTGTATGAACTGCTATTTGAACAGCAATCACTACAAATCAGTTAATGTATAAGATTCCACCCCCAGCAGGTTATTTTAAAATGTTTTGCTCCCCAGTACGGCTGAGTTACAGTGGGAGACGGGGGCCTGTAAGCCCGTATGCCAGCGACGGCACTGCTGTCTGGGCTGATGTCAATCTTGTTCCGGAGACTTTCTGAAAGTGGGGGCTTGTTGCAGGGTCCCTCCAGGGGGGGTCAAGCTGTGGGGGGACCAGAGCTTCATTAGACTCGCCGTCTGGCATCCGCGTGTGCCGGCAGGGGGCCAGCTGGGAGCTGGGGGCTACTGATCAAGCACCGTGTGGTGCTAGACTGACGGTCCCTGGGGCCCCAGGGCCCCGGGGCCCCAGCTCCGACTGCACCCCTGGCCAATCACAGGACACGGTCGCCGCCAGACACTCAGTGCAGCCAGAGTGTCACAGCTGAGGGCCTCTGACAGATCATTCATATCTGCGCTCCATTTCAGATTTGGTTTTCGCTCTCGCATCGCGGAGTTAATCTGTAACGTTACTAAAAAAGTGCAAAAACAACTGCACCTTGTAAATCGGGGTCCCAGCAGAATACAGCAAGGTCACGAGAAGCATTTAAGATGTAGGACTGTCATGTCACACCTTCTGCTAGTTTTATATTATTGCTATTTGCAGACTGTTTTTGGAAAGAACATCAGACTGATCAACTTTGCTTAGTTTATATATAAGCACTATATATAAATTTCTTACCTCCACATAAATGATATACATCCTAAATGCCAATCCATTTATAAATCTAGAGGTAAAAGGACAAAGGGGGGCAAAGTGCACTGCCAGGCCCTTAGGGGGCAGGCTTGTGCACCTTATTATCTGACCAATGAAGCTGTTATGGGTCAAAATCATTTAGAAGTAAATATGTAAACATGCATACGCAAAGCATCATCCAGCCAGATCAGAGGTGCTGGGCTGTCAGGGACTGATGCATCCTGCTCTGGGAGCACGTCGCCCTTCAGTGCATGTAACGCATGCAAGGCCCGAGACACGCTGGCCGGCGGCACATGACATGTGCAGCATAGCAACGCTTGGGGATAATTACCGAGATGTTTCATCATGTGAACAGAAGCCACATACCTGCAGCTGTGAGCTTTCCCGTAAGCTGTAGATTTAATCACTGAATTAAGGTGAATTCTGTTCAGATTAGACCCTGGGAAACCTGATAATTTGTGCTTATGTTTAGATCGTTCACGAAATCACTTAAGTCGACAGCCAATTCGAGGATCAAACGCAATAAACAGCGATAAACACAGACTGTAGTACAAACTAAATTCATGTCTAACTCACAAAACAGTGAGCAACAAGAGTAGAAATGTACCTACACACCATGAGAGAAATACTATAGCTTGTATACCACTGGAAAAAAACGTGAACTTTCCCAAACTTATTAAATCATCAGTGAAACACGTGCCAGAGGTGCTCAACAATTCGGCATTTACGTAAATCACACGCGCACACGGGAGCAAGCTGTGTCTTTCCGTGACATTATCGCCTTCCTGAAATCAGCACTGGCCCCTAACAGCGTTCTAACACATTGCTGCAGCATCCAGTCAGGAATGTAGGTCAACAGGCTTCGTCTCCTTATTATGTTGGGGGATCGTGCCAATGCAGCCTGTGTCAGAAAACTCATTCACCTCCCCCCCTCCCCCGTTGAGGTGGAGGGGGGGGGGGGGGAGCAGGAAGGTGTTGGGTAGCTGTTGACAAGACGATGTTAGTGGAGGAAGAAAGGCAGGGGCGTAAACAGTTAAAGCTCCAGGTCCTTCCTGCGATGTACAGACAGGCCCCCGTGAGTGTGTGTCGTCTGACTCCATCTCCTCATAAATTTACGTCAATGCTGGGGGGGGGCACCTCTGTGACCTGACTGGGGCTGCAGCCCCCCCCCCCCTTCCCCCTGTCGAGGTGAAACACCAGGATAATGAGCCGTATCCAATTCATAAAAAAAGCAGGCAAACGCATACAAGTCCAGCTTTCAGGACATGCCTTCCCCTCACCTAACCCCCCCACCCCAGAGCCTCCTTTTGGTAAGGTGGGGAGGCGGGGAGGGGGGGGTGAAGATCGCAGTGTCCTAACCTAGCAGGGTGGCGCCTCCCAAACCCCCCCGAGCCACAAGGCGAGCAGCCGATTCAGCTGCAAATACGCACATTTACATGCATTTATTTAGCAGGTTCTTTTGTCCAAAGCAACATACTAGTGAGACAGATCGTACATCACAGGCATGCCGCCGACATCCCAGCGAAAGCGCGGTGAGGCTGAGCTCCCAGTGAACAACCCGCTACAAGCATGAGCTGTATTGAACAAGCGCAGCGTAACATCTTCTAAACAAAGAAAGAACCTAATAAGACGACTATTCAAATCGGCAGAAAGTGTGAGATTAAGAGCAGTCGTGCAGCATGTGGGGGTGTCGGCTATTAGAGGTGTTCTGGGAACAGATAGGTCTACAGAACGCGACTTCGCAATTTAACTTGTTATTTTAATGACGGTGTTATGCTGTCCTCAGTGTGGGCACTTCTAATTCCAGTCATATGCACTGTCCTGAAGTACCAAGTACAGAACCAAAGAAAAACAGAGCCATTAATAAGCTGGTTAGCTACATCCGTGCAGAAAATAAATCCCTGTCGAGGCTGGAGGCTGCCGGCACCGTGGTGACCTTTAAGGCGTCCGGGAAAGGCGCCACAGCCCGTGCCACTTAGTATATATTTTAACCAGTGATCACATTTTTCTCGGGCCCAATTAAGGCGTCTCCAGTTACACACGTTAGCTGCCCAGCCTCCCCAGCACACATACAAATTATGTAAATGATGCCACTGAGATACGGGCCTGGGCTCGGGGACAGAACCGAAGAGACACGGACGATAGGAAAACTTTTATTTAAAAAATATATATATAAATGTAAACGCTGACTTTCAACCTACCCGCTTTGCTTTTGATTTCCTAAAGTGACACATAAAGGCACACTTCCTATCGCTTCCTGCTTCCTGCTGTTAGATGACATTGAGTACTGACAGTGGTGCCCATAGCATACAGACTTTAATAGGACTTACTAGCGCTAATTATCCATTCCTTCCTTCCTCATTCCGCAGGAGCTCCGATGTCTGCCGGCTTGACGCCTCGGCTGTGGCCGTCGACATCACCCCGTATTTTACATCTACACCGCGAGTACAGTGCTTCGCTAATCAGTAACTGGCTGGTCATCACACCGAACATGGCACTGGTCATGATGAATGTCCCTGTCCCCTTGACAGTGTGTGGCTGTGCAGGACAGGGATCTGTGGTCCCCATCAGGACATCACTGGCAGAAGGACGTCTCTGCTGGGCCCTTTAGCATGGCTCTTATCCCCAGGGACTGTCTAGCCCCACTTTCTGACCCTTGCTTGTATGATGTGCTGTGGATGTATATAAATGTCTGGGTGGAGTCTCCGTCCTTCGTACCCCAGTGTGCGTCTGCTCGCCTGGGATTTGCCGGGTTTCTGAAGGCTTTTGGCGGGAAACTCTCAGTGTGAGGTTACCCCTGGCGCCTGGGGAGTTTTTCAATGGATTCAGTCATACTTCAGTCTTTTTCTTCTTCAGCAGCTGGTAATGCAACAGTTTGTTAAACATGCCGTTCCCAGTGGCCAAGTGGCGCTACTTAGCAGATACGCTTGAAGCAACTTAGCATGCATGCCGTGTATTAGCAAACTAGTCTTTTATCCAGAACAATCCAGATTAGCTAACTGGCCTAAAGGTATACTGGCAGATATTCCAGTAGCTTCAAAGGGCAGCTGTGTAGTCATAAGCTTGCGGCCCTCAACACTCGACTATACTACACTGCACTATACTATGCTACATGAGACCCTTCTATACTGTGCTAAACTGTAGAATACTATTCCATTCTAGGCTATACTATGCCATGCTAATCTATACTACCTGGTTCCCTTTAAGAAGGGCCATAAACATGAAGCCATAAACACCTGTAAGCAGTGGTCAGTACAAAGCAAATTAGAGGCGCTAGACATCAAACGGTCCAGTGCATCAGCACTCCCTGTACACCCTAACCTCCCCCAGCGCCGGCCGCTTTGTAGGAACAACTGCAGCCCCCACCCATCTTGCGTGCTCTGTGAAAAGTAGAAGATCAAGGCCCCTCATCTGACGACACTTCTGACCTACGACGCATCTCAGCCACAGAGCTGAAAGAGCGAACCGCCACGCGTGCTGTGAACTCCTGACTTACTGCCGCTATTGGATAATTACAGGTGTTACACAGGGAGCTGAATTTGGCGACACACTGCATTTTGGGACATGTGGAGAGTCTTTCAAAGCTCCATCCCTGTGGTCAAGAGCACAGATGAAGGACCTGAAATACCTGAAGGAAAATCGTAAATGCAACCACGTCTACCCAAACAGATAATCCTGCTCTATCGGCTCCCCTCAAAAGAGAAATTCAGAATGTATTCAGGTGCCTTATGGGAGGGTGGACAGACAGATTCAACTGTCAGGCTGCAGTGTCAATGCGCTAACCAAAGAGATGCATTTTGGGGTATAGGGTGCATTTTGGACCCACAAATAGGGCAGCCCTGGACTAAACAGAACAGCATATAAAAGGCCCTGGAAACAAGGGGTTAAGTACACAGTGCCACTTAGGAAATAGGTACATGGGCTAAGAAGTATTTTCATGCAAAATAAAGTAACAAACATTTACCCATAAAAATGAATTTTCCCCCAATGGAATTCAATGGGAAGCTATAATTAGTACTGAATAAGATTTGTGACTCATAAACAGAGTGATTGTTTTTATAGTACATCCCCACATAGTCCTACAATGAAAGATGCTTTCTTATAGAGCACAGACTATTAGCCAATTAGGAGAATGGATCAAACCGGCCACTGTGACCAATCATGAATACCGTACTGAACTGACAGGGTCCTCGCTAATACAATTTAACGATTGCTGCTTATTAGAGGCTGTTAAGGCTCAAATGTGGAATACATAGGAGAATTTGTGTTGTTATAGTGAATTCCCATGTGGATGACAAATGCTGCAATGTTTTAAGCACACAAGACGAGATCTGTTTCCTTCTCAACTAAGATCAGCGTTTGGCTTTTATGTCAATGTTTTCCAGCGTGGCAAAACCACTAAGAGTGCATTTCTGGGGCACCAACCCACTAACACTGCTGGTAATAGTAAATAATAAATGAAATATGGTGTTCTCTCTAGATTTTCTATGTGGGCCCACTGTAGCTAGCTATTATATGAACCGTATGCCCCCCTGGTCTCATCTGGACAGCCTCGTGGGTTTAAATTGGAGGACGTCTCTTCCAGAAACAATGCAAAGTTGTTAAGCTATTTCGAACATTTGCTACGAGTTGGAGCAAGAGACGACTGTCAGTTTTCAGAGCAATGCTAGTGGGTGGATATAAAAAAGGAGGGAAAGATCTAGAATGCAAATTCAAAGCAGAATATGGCTGATTGATTTTTTTTTTTTGGTTCTTACATGTGAATTGTGTATCCTTAGCCTCGAGCAAAGGAGACTAAAGGGGACATGATCCAGGTATATAAGATTCTAACAAATCTGTATGCTGTTCAGCCAAATGGCTACTTCAATATTAGTTTAAATACCTGAACTTGTGGCCATAAATGGAAATTAGCAGGATAAGCACTTCTTTCCACAGCGTGTAGTTAGAGTATGGAATAGTCTTCCTACTAGTGTAGCGCAAGCTAAAACCCTGGGTTCCTTTAAATCAGAGCTAGATAAGATTTTAACAACTCTGACCTAAGTGCGTTCTCCCCAAACAAGCTTGATGGGCCCGAATGGCCCACTCTCATTTGTAAATTGCTCATGTTCTTACTTATGGATACTTATATATACTGCATTACAGTGCACACTGGGACATATCTGCTTCCTCCTTGGTTCTCGCGTGAAGTCCATTACCTGTGTATCAGCGTTTAAGAGTTTCACCTCCGTGGGCTCCAAGTGCCCAGTGCTTGTTTTACTCGGCTGCTATATGGGCTGATGGAACATCCAGCACAGTGAGAAGTACAAACAGTTTAATTTTATCCCGTGGCATGGCGCTGTTTCAAAGTCCGGATTTTTGCCCGCTTCTTAACCCGTCTCTGGGTTTTCTGAAATACTATGAAATCACCGGCCTATTGCGACATGCTGCTGGACTCTGCCCTGTAAAGCCAGCGTGTGCTTTAATGCCAGATTTACCACTTTGGCTGCAAAGATACACTCTCTTTCATATGGGGCAATATAGCGCTTCACTTTTAAATGCAACCCAAGGCAAAATAAGGACAGAAATCCCATTAGCTTGCAGTGATGGCTGAGAGATACCCAAGCAGAGATACCCAATCAGAGATACCCAAACAGACCCTGCGTGCACATACAGGGCTGGGCTTACTTATACGCTTTTAAAAAGATTCTTAGGATGGGATACTGGCTTCCACCCTCTCCCACTCTGCTCCTCCTCTCTCCTTTCACGGCCGTACGATATGGCATACGGCTGTGATGTAACATAAAGCCGACCCTCGCCATTCCAGCCGCCACCACCCCGGCTAAAAATGCGTCTCCCTCTCAGAGAGCGAGGCGAGTGTAGCTGTCGAACAGCTACTCTCTCACTTGCCGCCGGGGTCCTCCTCGCCCCCGAGCATATTGCTGGCAAACTCTCCTGGTGTGACTTTTCTTCTTGTAACGCGAAACTCGCCATATCATCGGCATTATTTCACTGCGCTGGCATGCAGTGTCACACTAACCACTGTGCCAGTGGCCTTTTCGGGTGCCCCTTTGGAGCAGTGGTTCGTGAAAAGCAGTCCTGGTAGACCCCAGGCTAATCTCTGGCTGACCCAAGCTTTTAGAACTTAGATGCTGCAGCTAGCTGAGTCCACTTGGCCTCTCCTCTCAACTCTTGGGTGGTTCATGGGGCACCAGGAAAAACCGGACACACAGCGGGCCCACACAGCCTCTGCGGTCCCCGCTAAATTTAACCGCACCAGAATAAAAGCAGGTAAAACAGTCACGGCTCACCGACGTGCTCTCATAAACCCGGCGTCATTATTAAGCGTAAAATTAAAAACAACACGACTCATTTTAGAGTGTAAAAATAGTTTAAATTTCCATTTGAACTCAAACTGCAAAGTTAGCCAAGGGACAAAATTAGCATGTGTCTTTCCTGGGTTAAAACAAATATAAATCTAGGCTACAAAAAAAGAGCCGTTTGGTTCTGTAGTCCATCCGATTTGACAGGGTTGGCTGTTAGGGCTTTGTCTTCAGCTCCAAGATCCACGGAGACATGGTTCTGATAGCCCAGGCAGCAGCTACTCACCAAGGGCCTCACGATTCCGATGGCCGTTGCCTGTCCATCCGTCAACCCTCGACTTACATGCTATGGATGTCTTTAAAAATATTTAACGGACAGCTGTAGCCACATCTTTTTTCGTAGCTACTAGCATTGGATTGAAATAGGATTTGCATTTCTGGGAACTCACATTCAGATTCAGTGAAGTAATGTATAACTATGCCAGTATAACTTCGACTCCATAGGGTACGCAATTGGAAACTGCTGTTTAAAAATTCGACCTAAAACTGTTTTCCGTGGAACACAACTGGATACTTGCCTGTAGTTAGTCGAAAGTGCATCAGATCTAAGACCAAATGTGATTTTCCCCAGTGAGTCTCATAGACGTGGCAAAAAATATCACCACAAATGCCAAAATGAAGAAAAATAAATTATATTTATGGCACGCAAAGTGTTGTACTGTACGTTTTTAGGAAAGCAGTGTCAGATTAGGAATGATGATGAAGGTTAACCACAGATTAAAGGAGGAAACAGTAACTTAAACTAGTTGTGTTGCACTGGATCAATGTGACTTGTCAGCAGTGTTAAAAACTCCTTTAAAGGCCCAAAACGCTACTTTCCATCTAGTCAGTCTCAGCTGACGTTTTGAAGAGACATCTGCCTATGTCATCAAACTATGTCATCTTCACATTTTCTAATCATAAGACAGTATTATTTCCCAGCCTAGTCCACAGATTTTTCCATTTGTACAGCTGGGTATTTTAGTGCAGCTATTCAAGCTTAGGGACTCTCTGAAAAGGGCAGTAGCAAGGCAGCTAGTGGGAACAAATTACCCATGAGAAGCTGCATGCTAGGCAGTCATAGGGGGGAGCCATGGGGGGGGCATGCAGGGATCATGGGAAGGCTGAGCTATCGGGGGAGGAGCCAAACTGGGTGGAGCTATGCAGGGACCATGGGAAGGCAGACCTATCAGAGGAGCCAAACTGAGTGGAGCTATGCAGGGACCATGGGAAGGCAGACCTATCAGAGGAGCCAAACTGAGTGGAGCTATGCAGGGACCATGGGAAGGCTGAGCAATTGGTGGAGGAGCCAAACTGGGTGGAGCTATGCAGGGACCATGGGAAGGCTGAGCTATCGGGGGAGGAGCCAAACTGGGTGGAGCTATGCAGGGACCATGGGAAGGCTGAGCTATCGGGGGAGGAGCCAAACAGGGCGGAGCCATGCAGGGACCGTAGGAAGGCTGAGCAATTGGTGGAGGAGCCAAACTGGGTGGAGCTATGCAGGGACCATGGGAAGGCAGAGCAATCAGGGGAGGAGCCAAACAGGGCGGAGCCATGCAGGGACCGTGGGAAGGCTGAGCAATTGGTGGAAGAGTCAAACAGGGTGGAGCAATGCAGGGGTCATGCAAAGGCTGAGCTATCTGGGGTGGAGTCACAGAGGGTGGAGCCATGCAAAGGATATGGTGTACATGATCCTGGGAGATGAGCAACAAGGCTACAGAATCGTAAGTCCAGCTACCATCTCGCGAGCACCCTCTATACCGGACTTGCAGACATGCCTTCAAGTGACGTAAAAAAGCATCACTCGCCCGTCTAGTGATGGAAGATGTCTGGGATGGATGTAGGAATGCTAATTCTGGTGCCAACATGGCTGTACACATCACACACATCGGCCTTATGCCTCTTTGTACACATCAGAAACATCAACCGTAAGCCTCTCCGTCACACTTTGCCCAGAGGTCACCATCTAAAGCAGACTGACACACAATATGGGTACAAAACACGACAATTCTGAGGTCCCTTTTTCTTGCTCATTCCTCAAAACAATCATCCATATTTGGTACAAGTGCTCCAGTGACCTCCGACTTAAGGATACTCCTGCCTAAGTGATGAGCAGGGTGGAGTGGTAAACACCATCCAGTTTATGTGGAAAGTGACATCCGTACCCTGGGAAAGAGCGAGGGCTTGTGATTTACGGCGTGGTTTAACTGGCGCCCCTGAGGAGGCCTCTGTCACCCCGGGACCGAGACGGCAGCGTTAATGGCGTCCCAGAATGAACTGACAGCTCCGCCATCCTAAAATCTCGCCACAATCACATAATGATTATAATTAAAACCAATAAAAAGAGGGGCCAGAGACAGACACGAACGTCCCGCGAGTCTGCGTGTGTGTGTGTGTGTGTGTGTGTGTGTGTGTGGAGGATGACCTCGTGTTAAGGGAGTGACCCAGAAATGGTCCTTCCAAGTTCAAATCAGGTTATAACAAAAGAAATGAGAGTGTGGCCTCTCTCTCTCTGAACTTGTAAAAAGATCATAACGTTCCACATAAATGCTCCTCAAACCGATGCTGCCTTTAACCGGATGAGTGGATTGACAAATGGGTGGATGGATAGGGTGGGGATCTGTAATTAAGTAATTTAGTATTTTGGAATGCGACTGAAATCTCAATCCAACCCAAAGAAATGTCAAGAGGATGTTTCAAGCCGTTGCAACTTTCCCAGGATTAGTTCATATGCTCTACACCCCCCCAACCCCCAACTAAGCAGAAACATGAACCTGTATCAGCTGTGCAGAAAAGCACATGTAAACGCCCACGTTCAGCTTTGCATGTGCAGTCCTCGCTTGCCCGGGCCCCACCTACATTACCCAGGATTTCCCCCGCCCCACCTAGGCAGCCAAAAGCACAGCTGCGTTCTCAGACGGGGACCGCATGCAGCCTCGCTGCTGAGACGTCCCGACTTCGGCGAGAGTGCAAAAGGCCGCTGTGTCCCTACTGTGGGACACAGGCCTGAAAACTCAGAGATTAGGCCTGTAACCCTGAGCACTTGCTACTCGCCCTAGTTCCCAGAAGCAAAACCAGGTACCCGTCTGTCATCTCTCAGACGGAGCGGTTTCCCCTCTATGCAAAAATATCGTACTGCGGCCAGCCCCACCTACAGACTGTACCTGTGTGCAGTGAAACAGTGAGAACACAAGCTGCCAAATCAGAAATGTGATACCAACAGAAACCTCTTTAAGAAATTATGTTGGCAAGGTTTTTACAAAAAAACCATGAAAAACGGTTCGGTTTGACACCGAGATTTCTCACACACACGTGCAAGTCTCACAGTAGGACGAGGGGGAAAAAAGAGATAAAAAAAAAAAACATTTAATTCTGGAAGCCAGACTAATCTAAACAGTATTAAGGGATGCATAAAACATCTTTCATCATTCATTCCTGACTTAATGTGGAAAAAATGGACATAGGAGCAATGCTACAAGTCATTAATTCAGCAGCTGGTCCTTTGGAAACTCATGTTATGCTTATGCAGTAAAATCGAAAAAAAAGCTCAACTTGCATACAGTCCACATCAAAACCGCTTCAGTGCCCCATTTCTGCTTCAGTTGCAGCAAAAAACAACAACAAAAAAAAAACAAGACAAGGGGTATTAAATTGAATGTTCTCATTTAAATGTCTAAAATGTATTGAATGGTTCTTGTCACAAGGCTGGATGTTGTAAATATCAACACAGTCACAATGAGCTACTGGAATTCTCATCTAGCTGAGCCTGTACAGTGCCTTCTGCAAAACTCTTTGTTTCAGGAAGTGCATCTAGTGCACTTTCAGAAGCCATGAAATCATGTGTACAAGAGTCAGGGGTCTGATGCATGTATGCATCCACCCATCCACCCACCCATCCACCCATCCATCCATCCATATATGGGTGATTACATTCCCTGCAGCATGTGTTTGATTGTCTCACTGTCCATATATTGCTGTGCATAGGCTGTGTGTCTCTTTCTCAGGCCTGTTTCGCCCCCCCTGGTGCGGGGGGGGGGGGGGGGGGGGGGGGGGGGGGGGGGGGGGGGGGGGGGGGGGGGGGGGGGGGGGGGGGGGGG
>JABFDZ020000138.1:3736107-3747035 GCA_019775955.2 Pollimyrus isidori | reverse complement strand
TTTTTTTTTTATTTTTTTTTATTAATTTTTTTTATTTTTTAAAAAATTATTTAATTTTTTTTATTTTTCTAATAAAATAAAAATATAAAAAAACCCCCCCCCCCCCCCCCCAGTGGTTTAATTTCATTCTTCAGACAGAGCTTTATTGAGCAATCTAACTTTCCAAAAGATCCCGCACAAAAGCTCTTTGATGAAACAGATGTCATTGCACTTTATGGGTTATAAAGCTGTGCATTTTTACGGCGGTTTTTAAAAACGCACGTTCGCTTCCATGGCAAGCCAGGCCTCTGCTGTGAAGCAGGGTGATTAAACGGTCAATGGGTCGCTTGGAAAATAAGGTGCCAACTCTGGTTTTTTTGATGATGCTAATATTTTTAAAGATGGCTTGTCTGGCTTTAACAAAAAAAAAAAGAAGGCTATAAGATACACACAAATTTATTATTTCCATCTATCTATTTTCCATACCCACAGTCATCTACAAGCACTAGGCAGAAAATATGGGACGCCAATGCATCCCAGATATTTTTTACTCTTTTTTTAATTTATTTTTTATTTTATTTTATTTTTACTCTTAAGGCATGGAGAGAATTCAATGGCATGTGGCATTTTTGGATTGATTTTATTTACATGTGGAAAGAGGAATCCTACACGCCATCACGTAAAGAGGATTTTTAAAGGAAGGGCACTGAGCGAATAGGATCACAGGGAATCGGGCGAGGTGGTGCCCGGCACGGAGGTCCGTGGCTGTAACGCCGGGCTTTCAGATCCGGGCAGAATCACACCTGAGGATCGACAGCAGCATAAATACTACATCGGAGGTGGTCCCAGAGTTTAGCTCTGCGTAACAGCGTGTAATGTGGCCCACTCCATACCCCCAGCATCGCAGCGAGTAAGGGCAAAAACACGGTTTGCCGGTTTTAATCACTTTAACCAGAAAATGGGGGGGGAGAGAGATCCTGTTATCTATTTTTAATTATATCTAATTTAAGCGTGCACACCAATCCATCCTAGCGAGAAAACTCACGTGTGACCTACTTAACGGAAGTTGCAGGATGTGTGCATTACACAGACGGCTCCGAGCATCATGTCAACTCAGAAGCTCGAGATATCTCAAAGTATGTTTTTTTAAATACAGAAATGTAAGATTTCGGAAAGGCAGCTAAAGACCATGGGCTATAAGACCTGAATGTTATCTGAGAAGAGCCCTGAAGTGAGACACCGGACCAGAATCACTCTGAATCTCTCCAGAAATGGACGTAGTGCTTTGAAATGGGTGAATCTGTGAGTTGCTTTGGACAGCGAGCAACACGACAGTACCTGCTCTATGTTATGAAAATATCTACAGAAATGTTTTCTTGTTCTGGTTTTATGGACAGAAGCTATAATGAGTCATTAAATACTGAAGCGCCAAAATAAGGCAAAACTAAAACAGGCAAGTCAGTCACACAAGGGTGGCATTAAGGAGCAGGCTGAAGCTCAGATCTGAACAATCAAAAGAAAAGCAGGTTTTCGGTTTGCATTTATTGATACAGTATAAAACCTGACATTGTAATGAATATATCGCTTTTCCCATTATATGTGTGCAGTTTGCACTGATTTCCTGCAGCTACTCCGGTTTCCTCTCACTGTCCATTGACATGCGGTTAAGCTAACTGGAGTCTCTACATCACCCATAGTGCATGACTGCGCATTTAAGCATGCGTCCTGCAATGCACTGGCATCCAACCCTATCCAATTCTATATTGCCTGAAGCCTGGTACTTCCTGAATCAGGCCTTGGGCTCACCAGGTTCCCGTAAGCGGCAGATAGAAGTGGGGATGGGACAAATACTGGTTTCATACCATCAAATAAACCTATAAAGAGGTTCTTCTAGAGGAAAAAAGCACATTTCCACATATCAAGCGAGCTAATGACGCAACGGCTGAAGCCAGCAGGTGTTTCAGGAGCGGAGAACTTTCACTGGAGCATGAAGAAGCAGGACCGAAGTACGGATGGTGCCCCACAGGCCTTGTTTAGAGAAACGTTGTGTGAGTTAGGTGTCAATCAAATGAGGGAAATAACCAGCAGTAGATTAAAGGAGAAGAGTACACAAGTCCCGGCATGCTGCTCCGTCCAATTCCTGACTGATAACTCCCATCGCAATAGTAAAGTGGGTGGAGCTTGTGTGGGAGCACATACATAGTAATACACTCCAGAGGAGCTTGAGACAATGGTTATGAGAAAAAACACGTCTGGAACTGCCCTGTATGCGGCAGCAGGCCCTGAAGGATATCGTATGTCCTGTAGGCCAGTCATCTAGACGGAAGCCTGTAATGTCCCGTGAATGAACGGCGCAGCAGTCACTAAGGACACAGGCGGGGACGGTCAGGAGAGTGCTGGCTGCTTGACCCCTTGAAGAAAATCCTGAACCAGAGTCACTGTGAAAACACAACTGTTTAAATAGGCTTTACGAGTTTACATGATTTTTACGTACATGGAAAATGAAATATAAGCAGACACGCCTCGATGTTGGACTCTGACACACCGCGAAGCATGGAGGGAGACAGAAGATGAAGGGGAAGGCTGAGCCACAGCGTGGAAATCCACCGGCTGAGAGCAAAATTAACTTGTAGCCCTTCTAAGAATCGCCGTGAGACTGAAAGGGGCACCGTTTGAGGCTATTAACGCAAAATTGATCTGGGCTTTTCTGCACACTCCAGCAGGACAGAGAACATGTAGGGATTTAAAAAAATGAAGGAAAGGGGACACAGATAAAGAAGACATTAAAATGGTTATGGATTGAACATCCCTGTGGACCTCCGGCCATAGAGGAGTGTAGAAATGAAGTGATGGCACCCCCCCCCCCCCCACCCCACTGAGTGATGGGTGGGATTTAGCCAAACCAGGCGGACTGATCGACGCGCCCCTGTCTGACTCCTATTGGGTCTGCAGGGCATTTCAAAATGTGGAAATAAGTCTCGCTGTTTTGGAGCATTATTCTGACACTACAGATACCAAACTCTCTTCAAGAAATGTACGGTTGGGGGGGGAGGGGAGGGGGTCGTAAATAACAGGAATACTCAAAAACATTAGGCAGCTGTCACGGATCTAAGCAATGCAGAAGCTATTGAACTGCTTCGCGCTATAAGAAATGGCCTTTCAGGGAAAATGGATACATTCATATGGGCACAGTGGTTTTTATTTGTTCTGGTTTTTGGTGACATTCAGGAAACCCACAACTAGAACGCTGGGACTTCTCGAATACAGCCAAAAACGCAAATGACATCCTCCGACAGGAATTCAGCGGGAAACTGCTAATATAAATGGTATAATTTTCTTTTATTGAAAAATTCAACTTAATTGAATTTCAAAAGATGTTAGTTGAATATTTTCAGCCCCAAAATTCCAGCTATGGAAGGAGGAGCATTCGATTAAAATCCCCGCTTCTTCCTTTTCTGAGGCGTCAGAGGCCTGGAACACACTTCGATTCCCCGGCCCATGGGTCGCCGCACGGTGACCATAATCCGGACACTCCCATCTGCTCTGAGAGCGAATCAGGAAGGCGCCACTCCTCCGGACGGGGAGCAGAGGCGGTGTTAACCAGAGCCACCTCCATGACCCCTCATGTCTTTTTCAACTCTACGAGGTAACGGATGGGGGAACCTCTGACCTCAGAAGGGTGGATTCTCCTCCCTGTGGAAAAGCAGTGAGTAAGAGTGCCATTATGCTAACTACTGAACTGTGGTGTGCTTTAACCCTTTCAGTCTGACTTCCAGGTCACACACTCAGGCTAAATCCTAATAACTACTATCAAAGTATCTAAAAACTCTTTTTAAAAGTTACCACTCCCAAGGCTAATAAACGCCTGGCTTGATAAGTACATTTGTGACTAACAGGACCTCAAGCTGTGCTAGAACTTTCTGTGACTGGCATCCACGCTTTCTATCTGGAAAGAGGAAACACACACTGTGAACGCTGAGAGCAGTGACGTGCTAGCGAGGAGTCAATCAACATCATCTGCCTGTGAGCAAGTGAGTTACACACACTAAGGAATGAATGCACATGCAGGTTACATTTCACAACATGTTCTGAACAGAGAGAACCAATAAAATTTAATTACATTTCCACGTGAGGACAGGATTCACTGAAGTCACTGAACACTGAACCCAACTGCAGAACTAAACAACATCGAAGAATAGACAGATACGGTGCCAGCTAGACAGACAGCTATATAGACAGAGGGATAAATAGCAAAACAGATATAAACAGACAGAGACAGGCAGGCAGCTAAACAGCAAAACAGACATAAATATAGGCAGACAGACAGCCATACAAATAGTGATTCGACAGCTAGATGGAGAGACAGACAGATAAACTGACAGAATGAGAGACAGACAGGCAGGACAGACAGTGATTAGACAGACAGACAAGTAACAGATAAAGACAGACTGACTGACAGGCAGACAGATGCATAGACAGAAAGATGGATAGATAGACTAGCAAACAAACAGATGGGTCCACAGGCAGACAGATGAACAGACAGACAGATGGAGAGACAGGCAGATACACTGACAGTCAGGCTAACAGGCAGACAGACAGATATATATACAGACAGATGCTGACAGGGAGACAGATACATTGACATAGAGCTGGATAGTGACAGCATGAAGAAGTATAAGTCTATGTATGAGAAACCTCCCAAATCAGACTTCAGGGGCCAGGTGAACGCAGGGAGGTGTGCAGTAAAAAAGTCTGTTTCATTTATTGTTGCCCTCCCCAGACACAGCTAAGACAGCAGGACAGGAAAAGGGGCCAGGAGAGTGAGAGGTGGGGTGAGGTGCTTTCACTGTGTCTATGGGGCTCCGGGAATGTGGGCTCTGCGTGCGGCTCGCTGTGTGTATAAATCAGGAGAGGCGAGGTGAGACTGAGAGAGGGATGATCGCCCACCTGAGGCCCTACCTGCACCCCCCTCCCCCACATGCAGTAATATCCCCGTTACAGGAATGTATTTTACACTTAATTTCAAATATACAGCACATGGCCTGATTTCCAGCCCAGTCATGTGGAAAAAAAATTTCCAGGACAAATGTTAGTGAAATCAATGCTCATGTCAAGACCACCCTGATCGCTCAGAATGCCCACAAGGTACAATTTATACTGTTTGATTTTTTTTATTTCTTTTTTTACTGGCAAATTACCTGCAAAGTATAGCACAGTTTATACAGTAAGGTGGTGATTTCCCAGTGTTTCAGAGTCACTAGTTCTGGTTTTTCTCCTTTGTGGGGGTTACTACCCATTATCCATAGTTCGAAAACGAAGGAATTCCTTGGACGTCAAATACATCCATCCATCTCCCGGACTCTAATACTAAAATATACACGTCAGAAATCAACCTTTTTTCTGTACATTAGCCCATTCGTAGTTGTGCCACAAAGATTTCAGATTTTTTTCAGAGACTACAAGGAATGAATCATTGTAACTGCAGCATAAATTGTAGTTTTTCGTGTAAATACATCTGCACAAACAAATTGTAACAACAGAAATGTAAGGAATTAGGAAAAAAGAATAATTGTTTTAATAACTCTGCTATTGCTATCAGCTGAAATGCATCTCCAAATAGCACCAGAATTTTTCTTGAAAAAAACATAGCAATTTTTGTAATGGGCAGCTTTCTCCGGTCATCCTTTCCGATCCCTCAGCGATTATATTAAATCATTAACGTGCCCCGAAGGCCGAACCTTTTCTGCTGCACGAGGCCGAACACTAAGGGCCGCTTCCATAAAAGGACATCCCCAGAAAATGATTTGACCAGCGTGCGTTTTTGTTTTTTTACGTTTCTCCCCATGATAAATTCAGCCGACAGCTGTTTGCTGCCAGAAATATCTCGCCAGCAAAAAAAACATAAACCGCACACAAACCACCCCCCACACCCCCCCCCCCCCATCCATCCAACGCCAAAATACGGCACAGCGACTCCCATCGCCAGATCTTGTTGCCAATCTGCCCCCAAAGCCACACCTCCCTTGTCTGCTGCTGGAATCGCCCTCCACACCTCAGTCTGCGATTTTCCACCGGAGGGCTACACCCTGCAATCTCCTCTGCCAAATCGGACCTTTAAAAACGCCACCCCACTGTGGCCGTTAAAATCCAAGGCTGCTCTCTATTTTTTGCACGACAAAGGGCAGAGACCTAAAGGGGTCTGGAAGGGAGTCTGTGGCCAGAAGCGGGACACAAGATGATTTCCACTGCGACCCTTGCAGTGTCTCCCCTCAGCCCACCACGCGGCCTTTGAAAGCGCCGGTCGCCAGCCAGACACAGGGCTGCGTACTGAGAAGGGCGGCTGGGCCTCCTGCGTCCGCAGGTTACCGTGGCGATCTGAGAAAACCTTTCCCACCCCCATTTTCCTGCTCCGGATGTTCAAAGCCCGTCTCAAACTACCAGCTGCACCTCACGCACCCCAAAACTGAAACAATTCAGGGAAGGGCACCAGAGAAATAAATCGCTGTGCTTTTTCCCCTCTTGGGGCCTACAAATGAGACTTTCCTTTATACAGGCAGGGACACTGGGACAGAGGCAGCAGACTGGGCTGCAGGACCCAAACATTCAGCCCAACACAAACAAAGACCAGCCCAAGAATGAAACAAGGTCAAAGTTGAGCCCGCCGAACAATTAACGGACCCCCGCCACCCTCGCCTGGGACTTATTTTAGGGCTCCTGGACATTCCCCCAGTCCCGACCCTGTGAAAGACCAGGCAGAAGGAGTGACCATCCCTCACCAGCAGGATACACGCAGCGGGTGGGTTGCTCCTGGATCTTTTCCCCCATCTGGGGGTCAGGGCTTAAAGCACACAGTCACCCGGAGTCAAGGGTGGAGGGCGACCAGCTGGCTGCCTGTTTGTACAGCGTCCCCCATAAATAGTGCTCACGGCCGGGGAATTTTTAGAACACGTGTCGAGAATGTCAGGATAAGTAAATATTTAGAATAATCCGTCAGCCCTTTTTAAAAAAATACATATATGTGGTAATTTGTGGCAAATTAGCAAAATCCACAGATTCCTGTTCAAATCAGTTCAAACGACTTTATTGAATGTCTTTTCATAGTTTTGCTGCGTCGGTCTAATGGCTTGACAAAAAACGGGTAAAGATGGCAATTAATACCCTCAAAAGAATCCATTGACAGAAAAATGACTTCTCAAGAGAGAGAGAGAGAGAGAGAGAGAGTGAGAGAGAACCGTATACCATGCTCCAGTCAGAAAGGCATTTAAGAAGTGCTAATCTTGCTCCCTCCGTAAGATTGCTAATCCTTTGAACTCCAACCAAGACCTACATCAAGAGTGCAAACAGAAAGCTCAGGTTTGCTCCTGACACTTTTAGGCTGCAGTGCGGGTGTCTGGCGTAGACAAACCGGCCCTCTGTCCCGCCTGCCGATAATGGAGTCCGTGTGGGGGTGGGGGTCGCTCCCCAAATGGAGGGGGTCTGCAGATGGGGCTGTTGTTCTCCACTGTTCCTGCAGCCAGCAGGGGTTACGTGACCCCGATTTGGGAGACTGGGAAGCGGCATAAAGCAGAGGCTCATTCCTTTCAGG
Organism: Pollimyrus isidori; assembly: GCA_019775955.2. Taxonomy (NCBI): domain Eukaryota; kingdom Metazoa; phylum Chordata; class Actinopteri; order Osteoglossiformes; family Mormyridae; genus Pollimyrus; species Pollimyrus isidori. The sequence continues at coordinate 3,739,471 of JABFDZ020000138.1, read as the reverse complement.
CACCAACACACTCCATCGGGGAACTATTTTTATCCACATGTTACACAGGGCACTCAACTGTCCAAATAATCTTCCCACAGTGATAATAAATTTAACTTCTTCTTTTGGCATTTACTCTGTAATTCAACATTATTTCAAGGTTAATGGCTCTGACATCCAGAACAGCGAAATAATCTAATAAAAATGATTCTTAAGTCATTTTCCATCTAAGTTATACAATCTTAACACTATTTGGTGAAAGAGTGGGACCAGGGCACTTGACTTGGTACTTAGCTCTTAATAATCTTTGAGACTAAAATCACAGCTAGAGGTGGAGGATAATTCAACCGCCCATATGGCGGCACGGTCCGCCAGTCCTCCATGCACTGAGCTCAATTTAATCACCATCACCTCTCACTAGAGCACTGCTTTACATTAACGCCTTTTGATAGATTAACAACCCCTACTTAACTCCACACCATCACTTTACCCCCTTACGCAAAGCTGATCGGTGAGTAAAATATCCAGAAATTCTTTTAGCGGACACCAAGCCGCACTCCAAGTTCTTGGCGTGTATTTAAATCCTTAGCATGACTTCATGCATGTAATCAGTCGTGCTTTGTGAGTCTGTTATATGCTCCATACATCTATTGCTGCCGATGGTCGTATATCCAGTCCGGAAGAATTGGGTAGCTTTAATATGTACATACAAATACACACATACATCTCTTGCAGTCATGAAGGCAACTGAGAGTCAGCAGGCTGCCCAGATATCATTTCGTTGGGCTGTAGGGGTAAACTACCTACACAAACATGTGGAGAACATGCAAGCACCATAGAATGAAACCTGGCCGGATTTCTGGTCCACCTTGCCGCACGCAATTTAACATCACACAATATGTATATTCAACAACTGGAAGTCGCCAAGGTTTTTCTTATTATAAACCCAGCGTTGTTTGACATGGCCTCCTCAAGGACGTCCAGACGCTTCTGAGATCTGAGGGAAGTTGTAGTGCAGATCCAAGGCCGGCTCTGCTCCGCTCACCGCAGCTAGAGATTTATGCTTTCCGGGGGAGAGGACAAATTTCCATATCGTACTTGCTGATCTTGCAATGGTTTTCAGGTCTGGGCAACACACAAACACTGGCGTGTGGCTTTGGGCAAATGCCCTGAGCAGCTGGGCACCACAGGAGGCGTCCGTTTGGGCGTGACGCACATGCTCTGAGTTTGAGTTACTTTCAGCAAAGAGTTAGTCTTTGAGCCCTCAATTACATCATTAACATTTTACTTATTTAGCAGACACTTTTAATCAATGCAGCACACATTTTTGAGAAAACAGAGTAAAAAAAAAAAAGCCTCTAGTGCAATTTGAGATTAAGGGCCTTGCTCAAAGGCTCAGTGGTGAAATCAGTTGAGCCTGGGATTTGAACCTGTGACCTTCCAATCACAAACACAGCACCCTATCTCACAGAGCCACATACCATCCCGAAATAGAAAACACCTCAGTAGCTCTCTAAGAAAGGTCACTGTCTAGCCGCCAGGTTTAAAGTATTTGTGGCCACATGACCACAGGCGATCCAGATGGAGAGAGCACATGGTACTGCTCGGCCTTATGGGAAACAGAGGCAAATCTGCGTATGCTGACCACTTTCGCTGTTGCACCATATGCAGATAGATTTCCACAAGTGGTGCGACAATAGGCTAGTCAGCCGCTGCTCTTTTCCACCCCCACCCCCTGTGAAATCAGATGGCACTGGGAGTAGGACGAACACCCTGCGTGGGAGCAGCATTTCATCCCAGTGAGAGGCGGCATTCCATGCTAGTATTCACCCACTCTACCCTCAGGACTTTCCTAAAGTCTGGTTCTCTTTTTGTCGACTCCTTTAAAACCATGTTTTCTGCCAAAGCAAAAAGGACCTAGAAACTCCCAGGAGAATCTGATAGGGAGGAAACTCAAGGCTATATTCCTGTCCACAAGTCTGTTATTCTTTTACAGTAATATATGTGAAACAGGTACAGACCCAGCCCCTTGGTGGTATACCGATCTGTGATCAACAAACCAATAAACAAGCCAAAGCGAGCAAGTCCACCGAGCCTGTGAGACTATTAGCCTGTGAGGGGTATGTCAGCTGGGTCTGCCAGTGGGAAAAGGAACGTAATTTAAATCAAGGCCTTATAACCTCCAGACGTCTTATTGATCTGCAACTGTAGAAACCACATACTGATAAACAGGACTTCAGAAGACCGTGATCGGACTTATCTTTAAAACCTCCGTGTAATTATATCTCAGACAAAGCTTGTCCACGAGCCAAGAAGAGATGGCTTTTGGGAAGGAGGGCAGATTACGCTAAAAAGGGACACGCTGACAGGGGCCGGTGCAAAGATACGGCCGGCCGCCAAGCCCCATGCTAATTGCGCTAATTCTCCAGCCGCAGAGCTGGACGAAACCGGAGCCCATTGTGAGGTCAGTGCAGATGCAGCGAGGGTTTGAGATGGCAAAAAATGCTGAGCCCTGAGAAATTAATGCCAGCGTTGAAAGGGGCACCAAGGACCATTGGAGTATAGAAGGACTGTTCTAACAATGAACATACAGAGCAGTCGATAATGGTGTGAAGACTACACTGGGTGCCTGGTTTAACTTCTCATGGACAAACGTTCCTACAGCCACCACAGGAAGCAGGGATAGACTCAGGATGTAGGACTTACTGAAGGTCCTATGTGGTGTCACATCACAGCTCAAAGGAGGTGTTGGTTCTGGCGGCTCCTGGTCACACAGAGCATGTGGGCCACTGCATTAACTCGCACCCAGTGTTGCTGGAAACGGCCCCGCGGTCCCGAGAGCAGATGGGCCACTGTCGCTTCCAGCTAGTTTGGATTCTGGAAACATTAGTGCCCCCTTCGATGCAGCTTGTGGCCAGGGATGTCGTCATGAAGCTCAGCATAGCTCCACCACCTCAAAAAGCGGGTACGTGTTTTCAAAGGCAACCCCAAGACGAGCTGTGCAGTCCGGGAGCATTTGGGTCAGTCTACTCAGTTACATCTATGGAAGTTATTCCAAAGATGCAGCGTTGGCGGCAATTCATGAACCTCCCCTAGCTGTCCTGCTAACTTCCAGGAGACGTTGGCATGCAAGCTCATGATCGCCAACAGCTTACATACAAAGACTATAATGGCTACCAAGACTCGGGCTGGGAAACCAGACAGACATGGTGCCACGGCCCATTTGAAGGAGGAGTGTGCCTGCCGCGTGCTGGACTCGCTCTGCGGAATCTCCCTCTCTCTGAGTATGTCCCTAATAAGCCCAGGGCCAGTCGGAGGAAGGGCAGAACACGTTCTCTACTTGTGGATTCAGTCAGCAGTCCTCGTAAATCCACAGGGACCCGAA
>JABFDZ020000138.1:3680182-3693300 GCA_019775955.2 Pollimyrus isidori | reverse complement strand
ATCATTCTGTTAATATAGGAAAATAATTTTGGGGGGGGGGGGGGGGGTAAAGCCAGGCCGGCAATGGCCCAATTAAACATGCAAACCTCCAGGCTGACGCCCCTCGTTAAAATGCGTCATTTAAAATTTCGAGGAATACCCCTGGAGGAATGTGTGTGCCGCAGCGGCCGGAGCAGCGGCCTGCTCCGGGAAGGGCGCGGTGGAGAGCCCCCCTCTGCTCGCTGGCCGATGATTAACACGCTGACATTAGTGCAGCTGTGTCCATGAATGGGCCTGCGTTTATTAGACTGAAGCTACCCGGCCCGGATCCCGCAGACCACACTCCTGGGGACTATTTTAATTTATGAGGCAGCTGACAGCAGGAACACCAGGTGAGTGGAGAGAGTCCCCAATAAATTACCTGGAGAAACTGATGAGAGCTTGTACCAAGTGAAAGGCAGAACACTGAAGCAGCTGTGGCCGAGCAGGACCAGGCCCACGCACCGTATGTAGTACTAACACTGACATCCCCACGTTTGTCATTTACAATTTATTTAGCAGATGCTTTTATCGAAAGTGATGCATGTTTTTTGAGAGCGAGGTCAGCCAGTCCCTGGGGCAATCGCGGGTTAAGGGCCTTTCTCAAGGGCTCAGCGGTGACATCACTCTTCCTGGGGTTTGCACCAGCAACCTTCTGATCTAGGGCTCATTGTCTTAACCCGCTAGGCTTCACCCTGCCATCCATCTTCTGAAACCTCTTGTCCTATTCAGGGTCAAGGGGGGAGGGCGTAACACACACACACCATTTACACTTACAGGCAAACAGCCTCAGCCTGTTTTTTTTTCTTTTGGGGGGGGGGGGTTACCCAGAGAAAACCCCACAATGACATGGTGAGAACATGCAAATTCCACAAACGCAATCCTAGTGGAGACTTGACCCCAGGTTCCAAGAGGTGTGAGACGACAGCAGTAACTACTACACCGCCATGCCGCCAACCGCAAAACATGCCATTTGCCAAAAATAAAAGAGGAAGCCCATCCCAGGATTAAAGCACGACGCTTCCTGGGCAGGTCGACTGCACTGCAGGGAGAGCTGTGCGCTTCAAGCTGATCCGGGTGGACCCTCTCAATTACTCACAGGCAAGTCTGTGAAAAACACATTTTTCCTACTATGGCTGCCACAGGCCACTGGTATCGCTGGATCTAAAGAGCCTAGTCAATAAAGAGTGCCCCATTGGTGATCAAGCCTTAGATCTTTACCTTCTTACCTCCTCTTGGATGATTCCACTCAACAAATGTAAATAAGAAAAGCTGTCCTACCCCTACGTGGTCATGTGCTAATATGAGGGGGCAGGGGAGAGTATTATGTGGGCATGTGCTCCAGATGAATGTATGTCACCCCATCTGAGACTCCCTGTACGCTCCTGCCACCGATAACAGTCAAACTTAATGCTAACTGGGCGTGTAACGTGTGGTGGTGAGTCAGGGCTGGGGGAGCACTATACAAATTCAAGGCAAAATGGCCAAATTAGGAAGGATGGCTGTACAATCCAAACCACTTCATTCACCAGATTTGAGAAAAAAAATATCAAATCAGATTCATCAGTAAAGAAACTATAAATGTATAAAAGAGAGGTATAATTACCCACTGGCACCATCCCTTTGCTCGATGCGCAGGGACCCACAGTCTGGCTTCTTCCAGCCTCTGTCTGACACCCCTCCCCCCACAGGGAGAGTCGTCTGAAGCCTCCCGCGGAGGTTTTAGCTGGGCATTGCAGCCAGGAGGCGGGAGGAAGGGTGACAAACCAAACACAGCTCACATGGGTTGAGCTCCTTAAAGCTGCTTTCTAGTGCTGGGAGCCCTCGTTTGGAAAAAGTTTGTTCTTTTTTTAGATGCAGTTTTTCATTAAATCAGAAATGCCACCCACCAGCCTGGGCCTCAGCAAGGGAGGCTGATTCAGCTTGGAAACAGGGGTAGTCACAGGTTTAATACCTTAAGATATTAATAATATAATAACCTCCATTGCACACACATAGAGTTATATTTCAGGCTGTTGTGCAAATTTGTGAAGCACCAAAATTCATCAAGAGGTTAAACCCAGGGCTCAGGCAAGCTGTCAGAGAATGAGCAGCAATGATGTACAAGCACATCAAAGTTAGACTAGACAGACATTTGCACGTCTAGAAATAGGAGCCGTTCCCATACTAGATGAGCAAACCTTCCCACACACTGAACAAAAACACTCAAGAGACCAGCAGCCAGCAGTAGGGTTCAGTTCCAGCTGATTTTATTTCCTCATTGAAAAAAAAATTATGTACAGAAGTATATCGACAATCTGACAGGCAGTGACTTGACACGATTAGCTGGCATGAGTTTCCCCCTTGAAAATGTGTTTATGGCATGAGAAGACGAAACAATATTCTACACAGCATATTGCACAGGATGAATGAAAATAAAGTTATTTAAAACTGTATATAAAAATCATAAACAACCACCTTAAAAAGGTAAGGATGTGTAAGGATAGCTGTTCTAGTGCCTGTCTCGTTATAGCTCAACAACATACATAAACACACAATCTTTCCTTATAATACAGTCAAATGTACAAAGATGATCACGTTTCCTCTTTTTTCCTTTTAAAACACAACAGCTATAAACCTGAATTGGAAATACAAATGCTATTCACCATGCCATAAGATACTAAAACAACTGGCTATTTAGCCGACAAGTAGAAAAGATTAAATATCCAAATATGAGAAACGCAGTACATAAGTTTTGCGAACTCAAATCGGCATCGTAATTGTGTTGTGAATATATATATATAGCCTATATATTCCAACCAGTGGTTAAAACTGAAGGCTTTGTTATAAAAAACGCCAAGAAACTGTTATTTAAAGCTACGAGATCTCTTTAAGATACTAAAAAAAACGCAGAAATGGCTGCTCAAAATACTGGTGTTGAAGCACATGTTTACAGGGGTATTGGGGTGAGATACTGTGTCTTTAAGGAGCCTGCAGATTCAAACTGTAAACATGTATAGGAAGCTGATTTTGAGATAACCAGCCACCTGGTCGTTAAAATTAGGAAATCCAAACAGCGATATACACCGATTGACACCCCCTTTATATATATTTGTACAAAAATACACTGAGAAAATAATCAAACGTTTCTTCTCTTTAAGTGTCAAAAGTCTACATTTAAATATAAAAAATTAAAAGTTAAAACTCTAGCCCTTCGGCGGATGAGACAGACGGAGCGGGTAATACACAAGACGTACGAGAACAAAAGAGTCGAAAAATGTCGTTTGGCCTGTATAAATACATCTATATAAAAATGGCATCCGAGTACATGTACAAGGGAAAAAATACACGAGGATGGAGAAATGGGCGAGAAATCTTCCCACTTAACATCTGAGAAACCAACTCTAGAAGAAGTTTGGTCCTGAATTGTATACTATAAAGTTCAGCACAGATTTGAGTTCCGCTTGGATCCTGAAGTTAATGAAAACCGCTGGTGATTTTTTTTCTTCCTTATTTCGTCAGGAAAAAAACGTGGCGCCATCTAGCCATTTAAATAACGCTAAACACTAGTTTTACTGTCCGACAGTCAACAGAAATCTCAGCAAAGAGAACAGGGTAACATGCGTTTTTTTCTATAATTTTTAAAAAAATCTTTTAAAATGTCAACCCACCTTGGACAAAAAATTCATCACGATGAAAAAAGAAATCGCTTAAGACGCCTATTTCTGTACCTCTTAAATTCACGTGGCGATTATAAAAGTTCTCGAACGTCCAACATTGATACAAAGTAGCGGGCCGGAGCCGCGCATTCGACGTGCAAATCAATCACAGTTTTCCAGTTCAGACCGAGTGTTTATTTCAATAGGATCCCAGTCGCTCCTATCGGGGAAAGCTCTCGCGTGATGCCCCCCCTCTTCTGCCGACAAAAACACTCTCCAGCTCTGGCCCTTCCGACACCCCGCTCCTCGATCCTTCGCACAAGCGTTATAATCTTTAATCAGCGCACCCTGTCCTCTCTCCTCCAGCAGGACATTTGAGGTGTGCAACGCACACCTTGGGTGATCTTCGGATCGCAAATGCATGGTTTTTACTTATTTCACTCTTCCTCCCCGTGTCGGGATCGCGCTCAATACGTGAACACCAGGTTGGAGATGGTCGACTCAAGCCAGTCACCCGAGATCATCTCGCTCACCTCCGGGGTGCAGTAGTCGGGGAACTCGAAGTGGGAGCCGGAGCCCGACTCGAAATTGAAGTCCAAGTCCCTGTCCAAGACCGACGAGCCGAAACTTCCCAGCGACATGCCATCGAAACCGGGACTAGGGTTTATGTCCAGCAGGTCATCATCAAGCTCCTCGTCTGAGGACGAGGACTGGGAGGACGACGACGAGTGGGAAGCGGAGGGGGTTGGCGAAGACGCCCGAATGCCGGTGTACCGATGGTGGTCGCCGGCCGCACCGGGGGACTCCGGTCCCTCCTTGCCGCTCGCCGCTCCGTCCTCGTAAAGGCTTAGAGGGTCGCTGGATTCGGCTGAGCTACTCAGAGTGGGGCTGGCCGGCACGGCGACCGACGAGGGACTAACGCTGTGGCTACCCCCGCCGAAGATGTAGACCCGCTTCGCTTTCCGCTCGGAGATCTGCTTGGCAGCCGAGGCAGACTTTGATTTGTAGAGCGAGTGGTGATCTGCAGCCGCAGAGTGCGAGACCGGCTCCGAAAGCGCCGCCTTCCCGTTCCCCAGCACGATCTTGTGCGTCTTGCCCGACTTAGAGCCGCTGCTCTTTTTCAAAGAGGGCTTGGAACCAGGGCTGCCGGTAACCTTCTCCCCCTTTTCGCCAGACTTGGAGCTGCTTGACTTGACCTTCTTCCTTGGCCGATACTTGTAATCGGGATAATCTGCCATGTGCTTCAAGCGAAGCCTCTCCGCTTCTCGAATGAAGGGAATCTTGTCGCTGTCTTTAAGGAGCTTCCAGCGCTTGCCCAGTCGCTTAGAGATCTCGGCGTTGTGCATGTCCGGGGACTGCTCCATGATTTTCCGCCTCTCGATCTGCGACCACACCATGAAGGCATTCATCGGCCTCTTGATGTGGCCGCTGGGCGTCTTGCACCAGCCGAGGTCCAGTTTATCTCCAGTGGACGCCGTGGAACCAGGAGTCGGCGATGAAGCCATATCCAGGTCCATGGCTCCCGAGTCACTCGACTCGCCCGCGAACACCGCCTCCGTGTTCTCAGCGCTGTTAGTCTTCTGTACCATAGTTCAGTAACAAGTGTGCACACTTTATCGCAACCAAAGTCTCTCCGCCTCCGACGCAGAGCAGCCCTCGGCTTTCAGCTCGCTATGATGCAAACTTCACTTCTTCACTACTCCTATACGCTTCAGTTATAAGTTCTGCCAGTCCCGAGTCCGGTTAACAAAACCGAAGCATGCAGCAGATAATGCAGTGTTAACAGATGGGGAAGGGGGGGGGGGACTTCCTTGTCAGGTACCTGTCGTGCGATTCAGTTCCGCGGGTAGGAGAAAAAAATGTTTCCAATTGCTAGTGCGCGTCTCTTAATTCCCAGGCACCGGCTTATATGCAAGTTTCAAAGCCGAACCTGTCGCACAGGGGTCCCAAACTCATACGCTTTTATTCTCAGCACACCGCCGAGTCGCCAGTCGTTCTCCCGAGTTTCTGCAGCGATGCCTCTGTTTTTTGCATAGCCTTCCCCCTTTCGCACCACGCGGGAAGCCCAAGCGGTTATAAAAACCCTCTTTCTCCCTTTCTATGCTCTACCGTCCATCTGCAGTCTCAAGTTTTAGCAGACAACAGTTCCGCCTCACGCCGCTTTATCCTTTCCCAGCCATATAATGACGAAAGGAAACAGCCAATCGGCTACTGTCTCTATCCTTTCTTGTGTCAAAACCACGCCCCACCCAAGCCCATTGGCGGAATAAGAAATCTAATAACAATCAGTGTGTGCAATGAGGAGCTTTATGTCTGACCTCATTCCAGTGTACACTGCAAACTTAGTTTTAAAGGGACATGCTTATGTACTTATTCATTTTTTCTAGGCATACATGGAAATAAATTACATTAGATTTAAGCTCCCAGAAAAGGAACAATCTAGTGATGGTTGTAAAGAATGGCATCGGTCTTTTAAACATCTGAATCCAATTCAATTCAAATTCTCAATTCAATAAGCAATGTGTCAGTTTGTTTTTTTGTAGCTATACTCGTGTGTGTATATATGTATGTGTGTGTGTGCGTGTGTGTGTATATATATATTGCAAAAAAGCAAGTAAATGGTTTAAACAAAGTGTTTTGGGGGCATGGATACTTTAACGTTTGTGATGGAAAATATATAACACCAGAAAGCTATTCTTGTTTAGATATTTACGTATAGAATACAGTCCTATGTAGTTTTCCAAAAACATACATTCGCGTAATTCATAATGTAAGGCAAACAATGATGCCTATTTTTTTTAAAAAAAAGTATGTACCTTTCCTTTACAGAGACGGAAAGCTTAGCGGCTGCTTCAGTCCTGCCGTCTGAATTGCATTTAAGTGTTATGAGAAGACTGTCCCCACAGGCTGCACTCAGACTGTCTTAGAGGGCGGAGTCGCTGAAATGGCAGGCGGTTCTTTGTCACATCAAGCGGGCCACGCACCATCGCGAACACCGGGGGCTTTAGGGAGGCGGGGCGCGTAGTGAAAGCGTTCATATGGAAAACGGGGCTCAGGCACAGTCTGTCGATTCGCTTAAGGGGAGCGATTTGGCTTTGAGCGCACCCAGAATCGCTTCGTCGCCCAGTTCTTCTTATCGAACACACGTCTAAGAAATGTATACATGCACTTACAAACACGATCTTAAACATTTAATTACACAATTGCCCTACTTCTTAAGTTTATTATTATTTTGCCCCCAAAAAAGCTAAGCAACATCCAGGAGAACGTACTGTAGGCATTAGCAGGCACAGCCGCACGTTACCTAGGCATACTCCCGTGGTTGAACGGACAGTGGGAAGCGGGAGCGCGCTTACCGGCCAGTACTTGAAGCTGTGTTTGTCTGCGACGCTAGATGGCAGAATGGAGCCAAGGGACGGACGAGGCTGGCGATGTCGCCTTTAGTGGGCGTCGGAGCATGGACCTTTGAGCGAATTACATAATGTAACTCAGACGTTTATTAAGTGTGCAAATTACAGAACTGTTTAACCGTGTTTGTGGCCATATGTGTTCCGTAAACAACCAAAGGTTCAACCCTCAGCCACCTCGTCTTAGCAAAATCAGGCAGAGGTCAATTTATGACATAAATTAATGTGCTATTTTCCCTGCACGCTGACCCATAGGTGTATATTACTAACTGAATGTTAGTAATACCAATAAATTACTATGTGAATTAGCACGTGCACGGGCGCAAATAAATGAAAACTCCATTTAATCTTTCCAGTCTCGTTTCTCCCCGAAAAAAAGTACTGTCAAACTCAAGAATAAATTACAGTTAAAACTATATTTACATATAACGAACGAGCAAATCGGTAATCAACTTTATGGTAGTCCATGCTATCACTTTCAAATACAGTAGGGTGGTTATCAGGCATGTGGTTTAAAGTTTTCACACATATCTGGAGCCGCTAGATTTGGTTTAAAATGTTTAAAAAACCTATAGTGATTATAAAACAAAAATGAGAACGGACAGCCAAAATGCGCATTGCCTACAATATAATTTAAGCTTCTATACAACCTGAATCATTTCTATTAAACGTGTTTAAATAATAACATCAAAGCAAATGGCATGCATTTAACGAGCAGCTTAGAGGAGTCAGTGGCAGGCACACGCGAAGGCTCACGCACCAGCGTGTGTGCTTGCGCAGGGAAATCGGGTCTTCTGAGGAGAGGACTGGAAGCTCCTCTGTAATTGATGATCCTTTCCTAACTATTATAATGGAGGTTCTTTGCCTGTTTCTCAGTTTCTATCGGGGCGGTCTATGTCGGCGCCTGGTTCTGCCTGCGCGCTCACGATGCGCGGGAGAGTGTCGTGTGGAAGCCCGGCGCGCGGCAGGTGTGGCCCGTGGCGGATTTGGCGCGAAACCGGTCTGCAGTTCTGGCTAAGAGGCGCAGTCCGTTACAAAACCACCCATAACAAACAAATAAAACGTTAAAATATTAACGCCACTCCAGTATTTTTTATAAACATGTTGATATCATCATCAACAGTTTCACGGCTGGCTTCATTTTTGGCGGGTTGCTGGATCGTTTAAATGAGTTTAAACGTGTGTATACATTACGTGTATAAAAAAAACAGCAGTGTTCCAGTACAATGAGTTGTGAGGCATTTATTCCACAACTTACATTTTTTAAATGTTCTGGAACATTCACTAGCATTTCTGGGGCTGGAAAGTGTTACCTTTAAAAACAATTCAGGTTATTAGGGTCATTTAGGCAACTGAAAGTATGTATATGGAACAAAGGGGAAAAATGCTTCTCTTATTTTGAAAAAGTATCCGCAATCTAAGATCACTTATCACAGGTTTTTTTAAGTGTCGAGAAAACGGTTTGTGGGGTTTTGATTTGACTCACAACCACTACTAGTATATGCCAGAGAGGCAATTACTGTAATGTGGGATAACAATGATGTGATATGATGGAGAGGAAAGGAGAAGGCATGACCATGATAGAGCAGGTACGCCTTCATTGTTGCCTTATATCACATCTGGAGGAAACGCTTAGGCTCGCTCAGTGTGTATGAATCCGTCAGGCCCATGATAAATTGGAATGAAGCACATCATCTGTATGACATAATTTGACAGATTTACACCAGGTGATTCCTGACAGGGCATTTCCTAGTGTCAGCTCTGAAAGAAAGGCTGTTTTTTAAATACAGTTCGGAATTGAAATCCAAAGGTGAGGTGGCAGTGACTTTTTTGGGTAGAAATATCGCATTTTGGGTTGCAAACAGAACCCCTGTATAGAAAAGCAATATCCTCCAGAGACCCAAGCAAAAAAGTATCCTTCAATTTTAGGTTATTTGTCTTTGGAGGAAATAAGACGTCTTTTCAATTTAGATCTTTTCGAATTTATTTTTAATTTCACAGCATGTCCTTCTTTGGGTTACAACAAGGAATAAATATGTGTCCTAACATCAGTGAAAAGAGAGATGCAAAAATAAAATGTCCACTACAATGGACATAAATGAATGGAGGTGGTCTCTGGAGGATATAGCATACAGGCAGTTATTATAATTCCCTTGACAATAAATTATACTTTCATGGAGGTCATTTTTGCATAAACTCATAAACTCAAAAAATATATGTCTTTAGTTCACCCCATTCCCCACTGTTTCTTTACTTTCTATATGAATACTGTATATATGCTGGTATCACCATTGGTCTGTACTTTCAGTCTTTCCTATTTTTTTAACAGCCTTAAGTGTCTGTGAAATGAGATTTAGTTTTATAAATGCGTACTGGAGAAAGCGGACATATGATAGTAATAGATTAACAATATGATAAAACTCCATTGGGTTGCACATTAGAAAATGCAATAGTTCTTCCATGGGCCCCTTTGGCTTGGCTTCCCTCAAGCACCAATTTATATCCATTTTCAGAACAGAAGGATCTTATCTCGTGGATTGAAGCAAATGATATTTGTTTTTAGCTGATTTTATAGCCTTATTCTGCTCCGTGTAGATTTTGATATCAAAAACAGATCATTCAGAGTAAATCTGTATTATGTACTTCCATGAGGTGGTACCCTAGTTAACCATATTGATCATTATATTATGATATGCATGTTTAAACAGCTGCAATGGACATTGGCTATCTTATCTGAAGAGCAGCTGTTTGAGTTGCCCTATCTTTAAACTGTCTTTTTGGCCCTTGGCTTGCAGACACGCCTGTGTTGTTAGTGTCAGGTTTAGATTTCTTTAAGTTCTGCTATGATGTATGGAACACCTGCTTTTCAAGGTTTCCAAGAATATCTGAAAAATCCTCAGAAATGTAGGGAATTACAGGGTACTTTTATATAAATACTTAAAAGGCTACATTTAGATTATGCATTATGTAATGCATATTTTTAAATTATTTGATTTTGAAAAAGGTGTTGATATTTACATACATAAATATGGGATTTTGGACAAAATGAATTAAATAATCAAGCATTTTCTCCCAGAATGTTTTTCCTGCTGACTCTGTAGTCAGAGAGATGCTACTTCATTTTACATAATCGTGTCCATTTATTACAAATGTAATGTATGATTCAGTGGGGACACCTCAGCTGGCTGCTGAGGACCTGCATCATTTCATTCATCTGCTCTTCCGCTTCTGTTCTGGAGACCAACACTAGACATAAAGCTTGTGGAATTGGTTCTATGAGCCTGTGAAATCCCGCTTATTACTTCCAGTATTACACAGTGGAGCTGAGGGAAGCTTTATAGCTGACACACAATGGACGGAGCTGAAATAAGGGCCAGCAGTCTTCTTGATGATGTAGCAGGCCTTTCTGTAAAGGACATCGCTGCTTCCACTCTCCAAGAATTGGTTTTATTTATTATATATAAGTTATTTATGTGGTTCACTGCTATCTGACACGGCAGACAGTTCAGAATGTCTTCAAATGACAATCTGCTGTCCTCAGTTGCCTGGCATGATAACCAAGGCTACGAAGATAGTGTTGACTCCAGAATTTTAGGCTTTACCTTAAAAGTATGTCTGGATGTCTAATAAGTTTCCCATCCTGCATCTTTATCAACACTTGAAATGATACACTTTTGACTGATTTTCATTGATTCCCCCACTGTTTTGTTTTATTATCAGTGGATCAATAATTCTGTCATGGCTACTATGCAGCAGAATGGTTGGCATGAATTGTATCAGCTTGTCATGCACAGCTTCATTTAGTTTGGCTGATGGTAGCTTAGCAATTTCAGAGGAGTTTATGTATATGCAGCTCTTCAGTGACCTTTCCTTTCAGTTTCTGTCTTGGATATGCTGACTTCCGGTGTGACTGTACAGCACTTTGGGTGATTTTTTTTGGGGTGATTTAATTGCTGTAGATGCCTGTTTAATTTGCCATCTTGTGCCAGTGTTATAATCTATTGCATTTGATCATAAAACTATATAAATGAATAAACAATAAAAGGGTTTATTCAGGAACAAGATATTATAATTTGAAGTACTGCACCATGAACAGATGAAAACATCACATATTGTTTGATTCAGTAAGGTTAAGCAGTGGTTAGATGGGGATAATTTGTAACTAAACTGGCAGAAAATATTTACGTAAAGGTAGGAAATGTGCATGAAAGAGTGATAAAATAATTAATATATATTTCGCTATGACCACAAGCTAAGGTGACATGCATGTGTATTTTGCATTTTAAAATCCTGCTGCAAATGAAGAAATCCAATGGTTTGATTGACCTGAGTCGAAAAGTTGCTGTGATCATTTAAAAGCAAGTTATCTAACTTTAAGGAGCAAGGGTGTATGGTTTCAGATAAAAGAGGGGGAAGAGAGCAATATTGTCTTCATAACAAACACGGATCAATAGTAGTGAAAGTTCACATCCTGTTGTGATTATTTTTCAAAGGTAATCAAATGAGAGTTCTGTAATAAATTAACAGCTAGATAACTTGGGCCATCTCCTTTTGGATGGGTCACTTCAAAGGGTTATTTACACCTGCTGGTTTTTGAGAACACAACAGGTTGGTATTCAAATGTACAGCATGCCACGTGTAAGTTAATATTGAAGAGATAATCTCACTTGTCTCCAAGCGCAACACTGTCAGATGGACCGACTCTCCCCCCCGAAAGCTCACCACACCAGACTTAATCAAATGAAAACAGACCACAACAGGGAAACAGCAGATCAGGTGAAGCGGGTGTTGTTGGCAAGGTGACACAAACCATCCTGGTCAATTAATAAGACATATGGCATATTAACACCCTCGCCTCAGTAGGATGTGCCTGAGGTTCTGGAACTGACCTTGGACGTGAGTAATTACCTTACTCACAGCTCACATTTATCTTCCTTTCAGAGTAAAAAGGCATCGTGGAATGCACTTTCCCATTTTCATTTCCTCTCAGTTGTTTGGGGCTCAGCACTCCATAAAATCACAGAAAAGCATAGGCACACTTATTGACCAAACTAGCTCCAGGTAGTACGCACTTCTGCCTCCAGACTGATTTCAAAGGTAGACAAAGCTTTCCTACACATCTTTCTTGTATTGAGCTGTTGGTTTTTGCTCTTGTGACCTTCCAGTTACCTTTAACGAGTCTGACCATTTTCTGACCTCTCTCATTATCATTAAAAAGGTGTGTTCACGCCCAGACTTGCTATTGATTGGTTGCTTGTTGTTTATAGTACCATGCACTGTGAACTCTACTTCTACACACTGTAGTGTGTAATAATGCTGTTTCTGAAATGCTGGAACCACCACATCTGACACCAACAATCACACCACATTTTAAACTCCTCAGATCACACATCTCAGTTGCTTTAATGCGTAACCTCTTTTCCATGATTTTTTTCCTGTTCATATTCGGTTGGATCCACATGATCTGCATTTTTGTAGAGCAGGCTCATCTCGTTAAGAAGTAGGTGCACCTACTAAACTGGGCACTGTTTGTGGAATGTGGAAATTGCACATCAAATACATGGCTATATCACCATTTGTGTATAATGCATGGTTGATGTATGGTTAATCCTGCCATTGATTTGAGTTTTCTCACTTAAAATGTTACTTTGCTGTTTATTTTTCAGAACATTAATGGTTTTTAATGACAGATGAGAGGTTAAATGATTTCAGGCCCCACAGTCCGACATTTTACTGAAACCATTTTAGTGCCATATTACAACCAAGGGCATGAACGTGTGTGCTGTCAGTTAATCTCTGAATTGGGTTTGGAATTTGGGCTTGCCCATTTCACTATGGAGGTTCTCCCAAACACATATAGACAATTCCCATTACGGCCGACTCAGGTAGGGGCCAACACCAGAGTTCAGGTGAGGGAAGTGGCAAGGATAGACCCAGGAATTGATTTGGGGGGGGGGGGGGGGGGGGTGTGGTTTTAAGGTGGGCGGTAAGAGTGGAGCTAATAGGATTTGGTGCATTCGCCACATGCTAAGCAGAAGGTGCGTAGAACCATAGA
>JABFDZ020000138.1:3655059-3677139 GCA_019775955.2 Pollimyrus isidori | reverse complement strand
AACGTCACTTTCTTTGTTTTATTCTTTAACCCTTGGTGTTTTTTTGGGTTTTTGAATCCGTGAATTTAAGAGTCTTGCTCCTTTATGTTGTTTACCCCCCCCCCCCCCTTCCCCCCCCCAAGCCATCTTCAAGGGGGGAGGGCTGGCCTCAGAAGTCAGCGATCTGTGCCAACAGTATATTTTGGTTTCTGCTAATTTCAAACGCTTGGGCCTTAAGGGATGGATGTTCGATCCTGAGAGAAGGTTGCAGTCCGAGGAATAAAAACCACAAGCGCAGCAGAGACGACGACAGCGGTAACCGACTAGGAGAATCAGGCGGGGGCTGAATAATTCATATGCTGAAATTACCCTGCCTTCAGCTTCCCACATGCCTTCAGCATCGGAATCCTTAAATCATTCTGCTCTTCCAAGACTAACTCCTCAATCCCATTTGCATAAACTGCAGCGCCCAAAGTTCTTCGAGGAAGACTGCTTCCACGCTCAAGAATATCACTTTTCCTCAGCGACAGCCACCTTTTTTTCCTCATCGACAAAGCTTTGAAGGGGACGACTGGAGACAGTCGCAAGAGAAGAGCAAGCGACGTCCTAACTCGGGCACGAGGTGCGGACCAGGCTAAGCGGTGCAGGCAGTCCAGTCTCCAAGGGGCTTGTCGGTCCTTTCGAATGTCGACACCCAGCTTCTGAACCCTTCTGCAGGAATGTTCTTCCTTTTCGTTGTAATCGCGGTGAGTAAACCTTGGGAGGAAGGGTGTGCCTGTATCCTGCCATCTGGGATCGGGCTCCAGTTTGTGGTCCAGCTCGGCTGCCCTGTCCCATCAGAACATCCCGTGGGTCGTCACACACTGCTCCTGCAGTCCTAGGCCGTGGGAGGCTACAGCTATGACTCTATGACTGCCGTGAAGTGAGCGAACGTGCAACGCGCTGGCGGGGCGAGCAATGCTGGGAATGGGGATGCTGCACAGCGAGACACACGGGGAAACACACCAGTGACTCCGTCTCCGTGTCCTTTGGATGGCTTGCCTTCGCTGTGCAACGGGACATGTCAAACAAACTGCTGTTTAGAGACAGAGGGGGTGCAGTACGTATGAAATGTGGTGGAAATGCATGCTTTTTTCCCAGCTGTAAAGGGACCATTATGAATTAGCAGCTGCAGGTCTGTTAAATAAAAATGAATGGTAATGTAGTGGCCCATAAATATATTCATATAAACTGTATATTTTGCACATTTTGGGCCAGTTGCATTTTGTGTGTGTGTGTGTGTGTACATGTAATGTATGTCCAGGTATACCTTACCCAATATCCCCACAACATGATGAATACCCGTTTTTTTGACTTATGGGGATCAGTTTCTTGGTCCCCATATGGAAAACTCTATTTTATAAAAATTCATGACAGCAATGAAACACTAAAAATGCAAAAACTCTTGTATTTTGCTCGGTTACCTATGGTTAGGGTTGGGTAGGGGTTAAGGTTGTCATGGTTAGCATTAGCATTTTTCCCACAGAAATGAATGAGCGGTGACCAAAAAGATATGATTACACAACTGTGTGTGTGTGTGTGTGTGTGTGTGTGTGTGTGTGTGTGTGTGTGTGTGCGTGCGCGCGTGTGTGTGTATGTTTAAATCTGTGTGGTCAGCCAATTAAAGAGATATGGTTTACAGATAAGTTGTTTTTATTATATTTTTGTTATACATTGCATTTCGTGTTTTTGACTGGATTAGCAGATAAATCAGAAATTGATTTCCGGATACATGCCACGCGAAAGAGAATTTTATTTAAATTATCCATCTATTCTCCTAGCCATCCATATTATTATTATTATTATTATTATTATTAATATTATTATTATTATTAGTAGTAGTAGTAGTAGTAGTCATTTTTAAGGGTGTACTGTGTAATACTCTATATCAGAATGCTGGTTCAGATATAACATATCTGCATAGGCATTTGTACTAAAACATATTGCAGGATTATTTTTTGTCCTATCCATTGTACTCTTTGATTTTATCATTGTTATACAAGCAATATATTGACAGCTTCTTCAGTCTCCTATAAATACCCACTCTTCTAAATGCTGTAAACATAAATCTTTTGTCCAGTTCAAACTTTATTTTTAGTCTTTTTATGCTATATAGGCAGATTCAACTCCACCATTTTCAGTTGGTTGCTGAAAGAGGCTCAATTAGTCACAGAAACAGTCTTTCTCCCTGTTGTGCTTTCTCAGAGATAAACTTTAATTCAATCTGTCTAGTACACTAAAGCGTCAAATATCACCCAATTGCATAATCTGTTTATGTTCCAGTACCGTTTCTCTAAAGTCTTGCAGTTCACAATTTATTTAAAATGGTTGGAAATGTGAAGCAATCCCCCAGACCTACTTAAACTGTCTCCAAGGTACAGTAAACAAATCTCAAATTTCAACGTCCAGACATAGCAATTGAAATGTCACAGGAAAGGAGCCTTTTTGTGTACATGGTGCAAGAGGCGTTCAAAGCTGAAGAATGTCACAGTTAATACAGTTTCAAAGCATCATTAACAGTCTGCTGTGTGACATGTCAGTGTCTCTCAGTGCCTGAAGATGTGCCATGCAACTTGCAAGTATCTGCTTTTATTACTAGTATTATTTATTACTATTTTACACTTCCAGCCAAAACTATTGAAGGTGGCCTGTAGTGTCGGAAGGTGGTCTTCTATCCTTTTGGCAATTCTCATTTTCCGGAACTTTAAAAATAATTTTATTATGCCAAAACAATTGGGCTTTGATTTAATCATAATACTTTGAAAATACATCACATACTCGAATGCTGATATTTGGGCAAGGATTTCAACAGTTCATCCTATCAAACAACTGTATTCAATAGTAGGTATGTTTACTTTGCATTCTCAAAATAAATCCCCCCCAGTCGCATGGATGAACCAAGGAAGATGGGGGAGGGGGGAATACATTGACTGTCATTAATTTTTTTTCTTATGTGTAATTAACAATGTACTGGTGCATAACTTGGTTCCAACACAGCAGTTTGACATCTTTTTGAGATGTTCATTCCATGTTCATTTCCGAGATATTTTAATGCGGCATGGATTACTAGATTGCTTGAAACTAATCACGAGCCTGAACTGAATATATTGAACATGCATGATTTGTACTATAGGATGCTTTTAAGTCTGTTTGTGATGAGGGCCACCTCCCTTAGGAAATTACATACAAAGTGCTAGAATTTCAGCATCTACAATCTACACTAGAGGTTTCTATCTGACAGTCAGCTGGATGGCTGTTACACGTGTCAGGCTCGCATTCCTCCCGATAATCGTGACCTTTGTTTGTAAATTTGAAAGTTAGGGCTTAGGTCCTCTCAAATAATACACATGTCTGCCATCAGAATAGCGTTAGCATCAAGATCCGGCACTTTGTGTCTCCTACATGCACCAGAATATCGACGTGGCTTCTTTATAATGTTTTGGGGTGCGGCATGAGTCCGACCCCCCCAGACCAAACAAAGGAGAACAGATGCCAATAACACCTGACCTTGTTTTACCGATTCTCCACATGCATCGAGATAAACAAGATGTTAGCCTCGGATTACCCCTTCGAGACAAGCCACCCGCTCCAGCACGAGGATTACACAACAAAGGTTGAGCAATTACTCTCAGGATGAATCACACTTCCCCTTTGCTGGCTGGTGAGCGGTATCGGGCCTTTGGTAAACACGGAGGGCGCCTGTCCCGTCGCTGAAGACGCGCCACGCCGGCTGTGACGCGGCTGCCCCCGGGGGCCACACGCAAAGGCCTGCCTCCGCGCACCCGCACACACACGGCTCTCAGTTTCACTCATCTCGGCTTACCTTTGTCACGAACAGCCTCCTGTCAGCGCGGTGCCCTTTCTCCTCTCCCAGATGGCCCAGCCAGGTATCCTCCTATCACCACCTGCACCTTGCGGACCTGACACGCGGAGTCGTGCCTGACGGACCGGGATCGCTGGGGAAAAGGGGGAATTAAACGCTGCCCTTTATCTAGGTGACTAGCTGAGTCACCTGGCAACAAAAGGGGCAGCCTGAACACAACATGAACCCGGCAACATCTGTGTTTTTAATGTGAAATCTAGCCATTTAACCATTCATATTTATGAGACTGGAGGCAAGAGGTCACTTTGCGTCTGAATTTTTTACACAAAAAACAAACACAGGGTATTGAGATACATTGTTGCATGCAATGTGAGAGCAGAATAGACAGTGCCAGGAAAGTGTGTGTGTGTGTGTGTGTGTGTGTGTATGTATATATATAATGTATGTATATTGTATATGTGCGCGTCACATTTCACTGAAAACACAAAAAGTGCTTTACCACCATCGACCCAGACCTCTCAGTTTTTGAAAGTATCACTTATGATTCAGAAATGACCTTTAGGTATTGATCGTTACCTTGCTGGTTCTTGTGTGAGCCCAGCCAGCGAAGGTATAGATCTGATATCGTCCCCGGGGACGGCGTTCCGTGAGAAGGCATACAGCGCCCATCACAGAGCGCCAGCCAGCAAGGCTCTTGTTTTATGTGCTGAGAGAGATCTCCCCATTGGGGAGAATGAGAGCTGGCTGCTCCTGCAGCCCCATAATAATTGGCATGGGTGGACCTACCCTCAGTGTTGACACATCTCCCAGGGTTCCTTGGGGCTTTTCTGAGATACCAGGTGGCCAAGGTTCCCCCAGTGTCCTCCTAACGTGCTCAAATTGCATGTGAACCACCAGAGACCTGTTAGAGGCAGGGGAGGGAAAAGAGAGGCACAGCCTTACCTGAGAGAGCTATGGCTTATTTATTTAAGATTACCAGCATGTAAAAGCATTCATTGGAACAAACAAAAGCAGTCATTCTAATTACAAAGATAAGACTGGCATTTCCCCCTCCCGTTTCCAAATTGTATGTGCATGTCCTTGGATTCTAAATCCCTGTTTTGATTTTCAGTCCTCAGAACCACATCAGTATTTTTTTCTTCTCAAACTGTAAGATGATAAGACATTAGAGAGGTTCCAGTTAGTGAATTCAGATCTAGACAAAGTGTGCAGCGCTGATGCACAGACACTGCGCCATTCTGACATAAGACATGCCTGTTCCAAGCTTTTGATGATAAGAAGAGTTCACTAATTCATTTTTTCTTGATTCAGTTTTTTTATTCTGGCTGTCAAAAGGATTAGACTAACCAGATCTCCATAGTCCCTAAATTATATTAAGCATATTTTTATGATATATTATATATGATATAGTTAACATTAAGCATTTCTTTTTCACCACCATTTCAAGCTCAAGTCCAACGGTGCTCCAGGCTAGGAAATCTCTTTTGAACTTTTCTTCGAGAAATTATACTGTAGAGTTAAATTTGCTCAGAACTCATTAAAAACATAAAGGCATGAACACACAAAGTCATTTGAATCCATTCATAAGCCAGTAAAGTGGCAGACTGTATATTTACATGGCAGAGATGAAATGGAAATCCATCAATGCTGTAATGGAGATCTGCTTTTTCAATGAAATTGACAATATATATTGCACACTCTGCAGTACACTCTACCTGGTTACCCTGTTAAGTCAGTCAGACTTAGATTTACAATCCGTTCAATAAAATCTCCAAATGACTGATAATAGCAATGTGAAGATAAGATAATGCTAAGAAACGTCAATTCCTAGATACAGATTATGTCTATCAAACAGAATGCAAACAGTGAATGAAACACACACAAATATACAGGTGAAAGTGAAGCCTAGGTTCTGAGTGCACTTTCAGCCAGTGTGACCTTGGAGTATTTGGGGGGGGTTAGGGTCATGAGCCCAACAGAAATGTGACTATTTTGCTAAGGGTGGTGACTTTCCGAATAGAGGGCTAACCTGTAGTGTAGTCACAATGCTACCCCCACCCCCCCACCGTATCATAACTCAGTTCTTACCAATTCTTTGGTGAAGTCTACCAAAGTGGCCTTTTCTTTGAGAACTCTGCATGACCTCCCACGCTAATTTCTATGCCATCACCGGAGAGAAGAAAAGCAGGGGAACAGCCCTGCTGGGACGTAAACTGAGCGCGTGGCTGCACCTGCCCCCAGAGCCCTTCCTTTTAATTGGACATCTGCCTTCGGTTCCCACATTAGCATCCATTAAACGGCCTGCTTCAATCTCCGGTGCCTAAGCCCTGCTTCTCAAAGTGACAGACGCCCCGGTGACCGATGGCAACTCAGAAAGTTGTCTCACTTTCCTGAATCTCCCGCTCCTTCCCATTCCGTGCAAATAGGCACGGAAGGACCCCAAGAGAGAGATGCCCAGGAGGATGCCTTTCAGATAACTCTGCCAAGGTCCTCTGTGTCTAAGGCTCATTAAACCCCCAAAATGATGGTGGGTTTAAAAGCACCATGAGCTACTTAAATGAAATAAAATTAAGTAATGGGGTCTTTGCCTGGCAAACATGCAGTCATTACCGCTTTTTAAGTGAGTACTCTTTTATATTTAAATTAACTGGTTATACTGGCTATGCATCTCTCGGTCCAGTAAGAAAAAGCTGAAAATATATTCCTTTGTCATCTGTACCAATTAAATACGATTAAGTAATTGTGAAATCCAAAGCAAACAGTACGTTCACATTTTACTTCCCCATTTGCAGAAATACAGCCAGCTGTCGTAGTCCTTCCTCGTCTGGCATCCCCAGTTCACCAGTAACATACTCAGTGAGTAATCAGTAACACATTTCAGAACGCTAAAATAAACCCCTGTGTAATGAACATCAAGCGCATTGTTTGCATATGACATTCATAAGGAGCAGAACATATCAGCTCACCACCTTCAAAGCAGTTAATCTAAATAAATGTGGTTTACAACTTGCAATTCAGCTCTTGAAACTCTCTATTGATATGTATATTGCAAATACTAATATACTGTATGTTTATTTTAAGGTATCAAAGCTTTGTTTGCCAGTTCACGTGCAAAACTACATACTTTACTAGTAAACTGCAATAAGACCAATAATGTGGATTCACTGTAGACGTGGTTCAATATTACTACAGATCAAAGAGGAAACCCATTCAGTAGAATATATCAATGGATCAAGGAGCAGTGTGCAGTTCCTGTAGAATGCATCCCTGTTAACAGGCAGTTAACAGAGCTTTGTGGGTGCCGTCTCTTCATTCAGCCTACCTGTAATGTCGGCCTGCTTCGCCCGCCACCAGATGTACTGCCTCTCATTTCACCTCTGCACTTAACGATCTCATTATACGCTCAAACAGACCACTTCAACACTCTTCCTATCTTTTCCACTTTATGACTCACGGCCTTCCATAAAAGTGGCTGGATCTGAGCCCTGGGAGGCCATGAGAAAGCGATTCGACCCACAGACTTAGAATGACTGGTGCAGGTCCAGGTTACTGAGCCTGCCAGTATTTGCCAGAGGCCTCTGTGGGAGATGGCAGGATCATAGCCAGGCTGGCTGGGCTCCGTTGCTAGTGTGTCTGGGTGAGAAAATGATTACAAACCAGATCATGTTTTACAGTAAATATTTGTTGACACCTGATTTTTCATGACCCACTTTTTCCTTAAATGGGTTCAGTTTAAAATGAACACTCTGTGTAACCCTTGGAGTAAGTGGTGACTGCCTAGGACACGGTTTACTGATGCTAGCTATAGTCCTCTTCTAAGTTCCTTTGAAACTACAAATTTCGGCTGAAACAAAATGTCGAACTGAAAGGAGAGGGCTTCACACATCCGTGCAAGAGTTTAAGTGAGACCAGTTGATCTCATGTTGTCTACACTGCACCCAGGAATGACCAAAGACATCAACCCAAATACACTAATTCCCTGCTATAGTACCGTCTTTGTGAAATGTGCAGTATGAAATCCCCCAGTTTACAGTTACTGGCAAAATACACGAGAGGAAAATACATTTTAAAAAAAGAACATTCTCTTGTGGCTTTGAATGAGTTCTTAAAAAGGTCTTTGAACAGCTGATAATTGATTTAAATGTAAAGCTGCACAAAGAATTTTCATACTACAAAAGATTTCACCTTTCATGTTTGGCGATTTACAGGCCTGTGTTTGATTTCATTCCACTGGCTAATCTCTTTGGGGCTTTGTCTTAACCCCTCCCCAAAGCAATAAAAAGTAAAAGGAGAAAAAAAAGAAATGGCAATAAATATTAGACATTTTCCGGCATTCTTTCTCCCCTCTTTGATCCTCATTGTGGAAAAGGAGCGTGGCTGGTTAAAAAAAACACAACTGTAGCTTCACTCATCTCCAGAAAAGGCACATCGGTCTCACTGAGAGGAGCTGAGTAAAGGAGCTGAGTAGAGGCCCAGTGCTCACCATTCAGCCCACTTACAGCTGTGGCGTCTTTCCTAAAGGTTAATCTCACACTACTCATTTTCTTCTATTGTCCATCCCTAATTCATTATTGTTTCCTTTTTTCTGTCATTTTCTACAGTTCTTCGTACGGTGAGCTATGCTGCACACTATAGCTTTCAGTTACTTGGCAACGTTTCAGACCTCAGAACAAAGTGATGATTTTCTAAATTAAAAAGTTACTTCTATTATCTGCCAGGCTATAGGCATTTTTTAATATATATGTTATCTATTATCTGCACTAATATGCATTTTTTCCATAGCAAATCCTGCCAATTACTGCTGCACAAGGCAACAAACCTAAATATCTGAAATGTGTAATGACTTCCAGAGGAGCAGTATCAACCTTCACTAGCAGTTAGTAGATGGATCAATGCATATTCTCATATAAACTACAAATCCCTGTGATGCAATCTCTATAAAACAGCCTGCCATATTCTCCTCAATACTGATAATAGTAAAGGCAGCCCAGCAGGTAACAGAGTGAAATAAAATGACTCATGCTCATTAATCAGAAGGCTGTTAGCTTCAGTAACACAATGTGGCAATCCATGACTATGTGCCACCCTCCCCCCCATGGTTTTAATAGGGGGGTTTTATACAGGCACTTGCTTTCCACATCTTATCAGACATTATCTAATTACATTTCCTTTGCATTGCCAGCTCCTTTGGAAGCTGTCCTGATGTGTTTTCCTCTCACTTTATGAATTTGTGAAAATCGGACCTTGATAACTAATACTTTAGAATCTTTAGAATGTTACTTCATTTTTAATTTGCTAAACATCCACAAAAAACAACTAAATGAATATGTTGATGAATTTCAAATGTGCATGAATGCTGGTCGAAAACATCAGTTATATTAAATTAGCTCCAGTGTGGCTTGTTTTGATGGCCAGGTAGCTGCAGGATTCTACCTGAGAGAAGGCTGATCCGTTTGGGGTCTGAGCCCAGGTCCTGATCCGTTAGGGGTCCGTGCCCAGATCCTGATCCCTTAGGGGTCTGTGCCCAGGTCTTGATCCATTAGGGGTCCATGTCCAGATCCTGATCCGTTAGGGGTCTGTGCCCAGGTCCTGATCCGTTAGGGGTCCGTGCCCAGATCCTGATCCGTTAGGGGTCTGTGCCCAGGTCTTGATCCATTAGGGGTCCATGTCCAGATCCTGATCCGTTAGGGGTCTGTGCCCAGGTCCTGATCCGTTAGGGGTCCGTGCCCAGATCCTGATCCGTTAGGGGTCTGTGCCCAGGTCTTGATCCATTAGGGGTCCATGTCCAGATCCTGATCCGTTAGGGGTCTGTGCCCAAGTCCTGATCAGTTAGGGGTCTATGTCCAGATCCTGATCCGTTAGGGGTCTGAGCCCAGGTCCTGATCCATTAAGGGTCCATGTCCAGATCCTGATCCATTAGGGGTCAGTGCCCAGGTCCTGATCCATTAGGGGTCCATGTCCAGATCCTGATCCGTTAGGGGTCTGTGCCCAGGTCCTGATCCGTTCGGGGTCTATGTCCAGATCCTGATCCGTTAGGGGTCTGTGCCCAGGTCCTGATCAGTTAGGGGTCCATGTCCAGATCCTGATCCGTTAGGGGTCTGTGCCCAGGTCCTGATCAGTTAGGGGTCCATGTCCAGATCCTGATCCGTTAGGGGTCTGTGCCCAGGTCCTGATCAGTTAGGGGTCCATGTCCAGATCCTGATCCATTAGGGGTCTGTGCCCAGGTCCTGATCCATTAGGGGTCTGTGCCCAGATCCTGATCTGTTAGGGGTCCATGTCCAAGTTATGATATGTTAGGGTAGCGCTCCCCAACCTTTTTTGCGCCACGGACCGGTTACATGTCAGACAATATTTTCACGGACCGGCCTTTAAAGTGTGGGGCACAAATACGATGAAATAAAATTATACAACTGGCATAAAAACAAATATAAACCGCATAAAATTAAAACTCACTATTATGTTGAATTAATTGGGAGAGAACCCCCAAATTTTTTTATATTCCTCAAAAAAAAATTTTTTTTTTCTATGCGGTCCGGTACCAAATGACCGGTCCGCGGCTCGGTGGTTGGGGAGCTCTGTGTTAGGGGCCTGTGCTCAGGTTCAGATCCATTAGGAGTCTGTGCTCAGGTTCTGATCTATTAGAGGTCCATGCTCAGGTTCTCATTCATTAGGGGTATGAGCCCAGGTAGGGGTCTGTGCCCAGTTTCTATTTCAAGCTTGTGGCATCCTTACCCTGCCCCTCGAAACCCGTGTGGTACCTTATGTGAGCAGTTTGCTAAGTCACTGCCCCCACAAGAGATGAAGCCCTATAGCTGCCGCTGCGTCTCCTTATGGGTTAACCGGCACTGCTCTCTGTGCATTTAGGATTCGTGTTGTCCTGCTTCTGCCTGTCAGCAGCTAGGTTTTTCTCCAAACAAGAAAATGGAGAAAAAGTCAGTAATTAAGGTACATGAGGGGGTGTTGAGGGAATAATGGAATTTTAAACTTCTTAAATGCAGTTTACTGGGGACTAATTAAAATTGTGGTGCCTCTAGGAATTACTTAACTATTCCAAAAATTGCTTAATGTGCTGGAAGGTAACAGTTAAAAAGGTTACTGAGAAATTCCACTTCTGTTCATTGGATTTGGATAGCATCAGATTTCCACTTATTTAAGAAATAATCTGTTTTTAATATCTCCAGAGAACGACTTCAGTATTTTTAACCCTTAAACATTCCCCACTTTTGGTGTTAACTTCTCCAAACTTCTGTGAATATGTGTATGTGTAGCAAACAGAAGAATATGATTTATGTGTTACAGGTTTAACTGACTTGTGCAGGTCTTCTCAATTATTAGAACGCCATACTAATGAACATACCAGACACACATATGAGTGTAATTTGCAAACGAAAATAAATGTTAAGGTGATCAATAAAGGTAAATAACAACTTTCTAAACAAATAAAATAACATTTTCTCAAAACGCCACCTTCCACAGATGGTTACCCCGTTTCTTGCTTATGCTTGACACACGCTTATATGCATATGCATGCAGTGGACTGTTCATTTGGTTATTTACGTGCACTTTCCTGTTAGCTGGCGATAACGCTGCAGCAAGATGGAGAAGGATCGTTCAACAAATTAGAGCAAATGACGATGCAAACATCGCTTACCAGTGAACCTCTTTAATGCATTAAAGAGGGTTATGTTTAACATTAATTCACTGTTGGTGACATTTTTGCTGTTTCGAAAACGTCCAATAAATAGGCGTGCAGTGCAGTGACAGCGGCGACTCACCCTGGGCGTTTTAAATAAATATGCAAATAGACGGGGCCCAAACTCTCTTACCTCAGCTAAAATACCCTTTCACTTTCATTAATTTTATCACGGAGCCAGTCTCACCCGGTTTATTTATTTTCCATTTGCTTTTGATGCATAAATAAAACCTCACTCAAGGATGCAGAGTGTGCACAAGGTAATAATCGCTGTTTTAAAACGCATTAAATGCCAATCTGAAGCTTTATAGCTGCAATTTTTGCGTTGCTTTATGGGAACATTTTGACTAAAGAGTGATGACAGGAGAGGAAAGGCATCAGAAAAGATCCCACAATGCGGGAGTACATTAAACACATGGGAACTCTGAATGCCCCATTCAATTTCAGATGTCAAGACAGACTTCCTGCCAGGCAGAGTTATTAAGCCCAGGCATTATTTATGCAGAGTAGATTTCCTTTGCCTGATTTCACTCATAAAATGTTAATATATTCATAAGGAAATTGTACTCTTTTAATCTGGGAAGAAACACTTATCTGGAAATAGCTCTTGATTCAGCACCTGCTCTTGTTTTAGAAGCTTACAAAAACACAATGCTGCAATGATTTATCATTATTATTATTAGTAGTATTATTAGTATTATCTTTTGTCAAATAATGTATAGGACATTGTGTAAAAGGTGCAGTAACACATTTTTAATCATGATATACAAATATTTAGATCACTTTGCTTATTGAAAGGTTTTTGTGGGTCTAACAGTTATGTACGAATGTATGATCACAATTACTACCTGGTTTGAAAAAGCAAATTGAGGTGTATTATATTTTAGCATGTGTATGGTATACACATATGCATATAATTTAAAATTAAAATAATATATGAAAATAATGTGTGAGGCTGATTTTTAAATGCTTTTTCTTTTTTAGGATTCATTTTTGGATTTCATTTAATAACTTACCAGAAATAAACAAGCAAATTCAACCTTCTTTTGTTCATTTCCAAAGTCAAAAATGTTACCGCCCTCATGACTGCACCATGAATGTCTATGCTTTTGTCCAATATTACTACATGCTTCTGCATTACAAAAACCCCTTTGTGTTGCTCCTCTGAATCCTAGCATTATTGCTTTCAGGTTTATGAAAACACAAACATCCTATTGCATACTGTCAATGTGCCATACTGAAAAAATGCTAATGTTACACTGTAATATCTCTGAATTTTTTTAAATGTTCAAATTGAATTTCTGGCAATGCACCAAAACCATCTGTATCTAGACACATTAAAACACAGATCTCTCATTTAAATAAGAGGCCCCGCGTGTTGAAAATTACTTTCCTGCAGTTGCTATGCAACTGTACCTTCAGAAAAAAAGAGGGAGAGATAGGAGCCCTCTGTGTATGGTCCTGTCATTTACACAAGCAACGAAATATAAAACAGGCTTCCAGGCTGCAAGCTCTCAAACAGCCCTCTGTTTACTGGCATGAGCTGATCACCTGACCTTTTCCCCCCAGCTGTAAGGCCCAGTGCTCTCTTAACACTTCATGTAACATTTTGGCAATGCTATTACTGCAGCAGCTGCTCAGGCTGCAATTACAAGGAGTGTGGGTCTGTCTGTCACGCTGCTTCCCTCCCTGACACTCCCTGACACCCAGAATCCGCTGATCATTTTCCTCCTCAGCCTGTCTTGGGCTGGCTGAGCACCAGCGACATGATTCAAATGCCAAGACGTCAAGAAGGAGAAAAATAAGGGAAGTAAAGCCGGCAAGGCAAGTCTAATATCTGCGTGTATTTGTGACTTCTGACTCTGTAAACGAGTCCGTATATACTTTTTTTTTTTTCAGCGCTGGTGATATTCATTGGTGACTCACGGACAGAGGGAAGCAGGCATCACGGTCTGAGACACCACTGTAAGTTACGATTACTAAAACAACTCGGCCGCAGTGAGGGGAAACTCACCGGGTGTCTGTCGATTTCTGAGCACTTGCCCTAAATTTAAATGTCACGTATCTTTCAGCTTCCCACACGCATGAACCATCATCCGCTCTTTGCTCCATAGATGTTGGTCTGGAGGCTTCGGATGCACGAGCACATGCACAATTAATGGTCTGCAAAGGTTCTTCGGCACGAAGGAGCGACGCCCTTTGCACCAGTGAAGCCTTAGCATGTGCGGCTGTAATGGACTCGCTGTCGGATCTCTGCGGGGTCCCACAGTGGCTGGTGGTGAAGGTGCAATGTGCCGTCTTCATATTCCCTCATCCTTCTTGCATTCTAGGTGACTCAATAAGAAGAAGATGAAGAACAAAATGGCTCAATATAAAAGTATCCAGTCCAGTTTGTCAGTTTCAATCATTCATCAGAACTGCTGCCAGTTAGACCACAGAAATCCCAAATATACTCATTCCATATGTTGATATTATGCTTGCTTTACATTAATAGTGCAGGGTTGCCAACTTCATACATCTGACTTGACACTCACACTTTCAGACTCTCACGCAAGAAATCTTCTATATTATTGCATTATAAACATAAAATTAGCTACATCAAAAGTGTTCATGTAGTTTGCAAATCGTACAGACTATTTGCACGATAATAAAACTGTTACATGAACGTAAATGCGTTTTCATGTGTGTGCAGACTTGTCTTGAATTTAGAATCCCACTCCAGCCAGCTGACTAAACCTGGCAACCCTGATAGTGTTTGCTCAACCTGTTAATCGTCACAATGTGCATTTTATAATGTAGTGACAGATTTTAAAAAGCAACATGATAAAAATCATTATTCGTGTTGTTCTGCCCTCCCCTAACTGCCGGTAACACACACTGTAGCTCTGCTGTCCTGAGTTAAACCAGAGGGGTGTCACTGACATTTTTGAAGGGAACCAACAATTAGACAAAATGATTCCTGATGAAAATTTGCTGATATTAACCTTCCTTGATGAAACATGCCATGTTTTTGAATGATGTTCTGCAAGCATCCACAAAGAACTTGCCGATCAGGTCACGGATGGTAATTTAGCAATGGAAAGCAGTGTAGTTTTTATTTATTGACTTATTTATTGCGACTGCGGAGTGCTGCAGGTTTAATGCATGTTTGTGCATGTTCATCATTTATAATGCATGATGGTGCTTGTCTGGGGTGGTTTACACAGCTTACCCATCTGTTTGTGCCTTTTCCTTGCCTGGGCCACAGCGTCGGAAGAGCCAAACATCACAGGATAGGACAGATGTGGACTGGCAGCTGTCGGGCTCGGGTCCTGGGGCCGGCGTCCAGGGAGGGTGAGGCCTCCATTAGAAGGCTTCTCTGAGGAGCCCATCCTGACATTTCACAGGCCACAGACCCGCAACCGTGACCAGGACCAGTGGCAGTCAACACATTGGGCGACACAGGCAGCCGCTCCAGGCGTCAACCGCGGTGGAACTTGCCAATGGAGGGGAAACATGTGGTGAGGGGGGGCGGTGCCAGGGGTAAGCTTTGCCTAAGGCTCCACATGGGCTTCAGCCGGCGCTGAGCCAGTATGAGTGGCCTGAAGATGGATGACTGGATGGAGTCACATCCACGTGGCAGTACTGGCTTACCAATTAACATTGGAGCATCGCACCTCCAGGGCCCATATGTGTGCAGCCTTCCTGTAGGTGCTCCACTCTACACCCATGGGCCAAAAGCATGCAGTCAGGCTAATTGGCATCATTGAGTTGCACATCGTTAGTGTGGGTCTGAGATGGACAGACTTCCTGTCCAGAGTGTCCATTCGGTGCTGAGAGACTTGACCCAGTACCAGAAGAAGAGTAATGGGAAATGGAGGGGAAGGGATTCATACTGGCTCTATAACTGTCTTCTGTAACTTTAATACAGCACAGTCACTCAATATTTGTATTAATAGCAATATTCTAAATAAGCAGCTGTTACGTGATAAATATAAGCCCACCACACTGAGACTTTGGCAACGGTTGGAGCTGCTTTCTGTGATTTTGGCTCCAGCGGGCCAGGGACACTCCCCACGGCTGCGGAGCATCTTCTGCCTGCCTCACCATCTCTGCCAAGCATCCAGCTACCTGCTCGATCCAGACCTGTTGCCGTCTCACGGATTATAAGGCTCGAGGACGCTTTGGGTCTGACACCCGAGGGCACCGTGAACTTGCAGGGAAAAACAGCCCTCAGAGGTGCTTATATGGATACGCTGAATGTGCAGTCAGAGAGGGACACCCCTCTCAGACAATTACAATGATATGCGACATCCTTCCTGTGGTTATATGTGCATTCTGCCATTGCAGCAGATTTGTTTTTAGTGCAAAGAGACATAGTATTACATATCGGAGATATTGAGGAAGAGGCTGGTGAGGCATGGTGGAAGCTGGTCACATGACAGGATAGCAGGCCAGGTCAGTTGCAGGCGGATCTCCTGTGCTGCGTGGGGCACTGTCCCAGAGCGCCGGTGAGGACGTGGGGGTGGCAGGCGGCTCTGCGGCTCGAACATCCTCTTTTGGGCTCAGCAGACACTGACTCATGCCTGCCAGTGTCACGGCCCCCACATCAGAGGCCGATCAGTCACAGACTAGGGGGAGACTTTTTTGTACAACATGGAATTTACTCTCTTGCATTACATTGTAATTGATTTCCTCCTTCCACTGATGCTGGAGATGTGTCTTGGATGAATGGCAGCCAGCAAAAACACAACTCCGAATCACAGTCACTGAGTCAAATATGATCTTATTTAAGATGTATCCTTCCACCTTCTACCTGGAAATCCTGGTTAGGATCGTGGGGGGCTTGGAGCCCATCCCAGGCAATGCAGGGCATGGGGGGGAGTACACCCGGGATGGGATGCTAATCTATCACAGACTTACACATGATATTCTGGAGGCAATTTAAAGATATTTACAATGTTTCTATCATACATACATATATATTTGAATATACTTTTGATTGCCCACAGTACAGTATGTGCCCAGCGATGCTTCTGCCCCCTTGTGTCCCATGCTTCCTGTGATTGGCTGCTGGTCCAGCATGACCCTCTGCTGAATGGGCAGTTGGAAGATGGGTGCTTATTGTCATCGTTCCTACCAGGACGTCCCCTTCCCATTCCGGGGGCATGTTTCAGGCTCACCTTTGCCCTGTACCACACATGGACTTAAGGAAGACAGATGGACAGACGGATGCTTTCCATACTACGTGTACATTATAAACTGATCCACTGTTTGCTTTGTCGTTGATCTCGAATCTGGACAGAAGTCACTCCCGAGAAGAGCCGATGAAGGATGTAAGTGAATCCTGTACTCAGCAAATTGAGCTGAAAGACATCCAGCTTCGAAGTTGAATTGAAATATGACATCGACCTATAGACTAACCTTCAGAAGATTAAAGCCACTGGCCCTTGCCGGTTAAAACCGCACGCTCTAATTAATAAAGTGGCCGTGAATGTGATTTGCATACTCTTATCTAAAGTGCTAACGCTAATTCCTTTATTAAACACATTTAGCTCTGGCTCATTTCCATTCACAATTACGTTACAATCAAATCTCTCTTGCTTAAAGTTCAAACGCTGGCACCGAATGCATCCCGTTGAAGATTTCTCCTCTTACGCCACTCAGTGCGTTTCAGAAAGTTCAGCTGCAATCATGGAAAGTCATTAGTGAAGGCCTGCTATTAATTGGGATCAATTCAATGTTAAAATTGCTGCAGCCCTTTAATATAGCACATGAAATGATCTCCATAATTAAGAAGGAATTTCCTTTTGTCAATGCAAGTATGCCTGAATCATTTAATGACCTTTATAGTAAGGAAGTGCCTCGTTTAAACGTTCTGGGCATTGACTGGACCTGTTCTGAGCCAAATCGCCAGCCCCAGCACTTTAATGTAATGCAGGATATTGCAATGAATGTCTACTGAAACTGATTTTTTATAAATGCACCAAACTTGACTGTTAGCCACGCCTCCCGGACAGGGTCCTGTCTTCTTCTCCACTTTTACCTGTAGGCACCTACTTCTATATAGGGAGTCCCACTAACTAAATTCCTAGCCATTTAGTTTTAGATGATCGGAACAAAAATATGAAGATCACCAACCATTTCTATAGTGACTAAAGGACCATTTCTATAGTGACTTCTGTTTTTCCACATGTGGAAAAATAACAATGCACCTTCTCCTTGGCTAGTGACTACCTTGGGTAGCGACCATTTGCGAATATGTCAGCAATGCAAGAATTCATTCCCAACCAAGGAGCGCATTTCTGACCAAATTTTGCATATCTGACAATAATCTGCACCAGAGTGAAAGTAATGCTGGTGTATCTGCACAAGAACTTTATCTAAGTGAGACAGCAGCAACCAGTGAATGTCACTGCAAGAAAAACAGCAGCAGTTACACCTGGGCTGCCATGATTTTCCTTTGGGTCTATTTGGCTTAATGACCTAGTCACTGGAACGGAACTTGGTCACTAAACGAGCAGAGGGTGTAGTTTAGAGGATGATTTCCATAACTTAGTATTTAATTAACTGAAAAATTTAGCATACGCCCTTTTCTAGTGGAGAACTCAATTACCTCCCTTCTGCCTGCACAATAAGTGTCTTTTGCAGTGTTCCTTAGGAGTCTATGAAACAAAACAAAAAAAAAGGAAAAAGGAAAACCAACAGTGAACCCAGTGAAGAATGCAGTGTTTGTTCTGTAGTCAGGACACATAAACACATAGCAGGGCCTATCTGCCTCCATGGGATTAGGGCAACAATTCAGGGGCATTTAAGCCGCCTGTGTGTTTATCAACGTGCTGCGCGTTCAAGCGATTTACGATGCCCCGGTCCGGCACGATGACGATAATCATGTAGCGCCGGGCTCAGGATGAAGACAAACAGCCGCAACACAGGGTGGCTCCCTGACGGGCTGCCAAGCCACCATTTGTCTCCCATCCCGACTGGGTTACTGTAATTCAATCAGCATTGGCCGTGTAGTACAAATCTCATTGTCGCTCCTGCAATTCATGCAAATGGCGAGATTTACAGTCAAGATGGTCAGCAGAATAAAGTGGCCACACAGGAGCAGGTAACAACGACCAAGAAGAGGAGAAACGTGAGCCAACGGCAATTCGCTTACCTAAGCTATATGCTATCCAGTCATATGTAATTTTTTACCTCTCATTACTTGGTGCCTATATGACATGTACGTCAATATATGGTGGGATATATAAATAAAGAGGCATAGGTGGTGATGTTCATGAGCCCCTCTCATGCACCACACTACAGCTGGTCCTCAGCTCAATCCCCGCCAGCCAAAACCAATGTAGAAACATCCTCCACTTTGCTGAGGGTCACAGAAATTAAATTATGGCCACAGGGACCAAATTATAGCCAGTGTGTGAATGTGTATGCCTTTGAGTTGAGCTGTAGTTGGTGCTGTGTGCATTTTTTAATTCTCCCGCCAAGAATCCCATCCTAACATGGTGGGAATCTCGCCGAAATCTCAGCTCTCTGTTAATTAATGCACATGTTTCACTTAATTCCATTTTGCATATTCATCAAGCGGGGCAGGGGTTGGGGTGGGGGCTGAGGGGGGCGTGTGGAACGTGGCCTGGTCCCCATGCATCAGCCAGGGTTCGACAACCCGCTACAAAGCAGACAGCAAAACATTTTCTACCCCGTAGAAATCACAGCCAATTGCACAACACCATTAACTCCCTGGCACACGGTGCGGCCTGGGTGGTAATTGGTCCTGTATGCCAGCCCCGGCACAGTATTCACCCGCATCTGCCCGCGACCTCTGAAGCGCGCTTCCCGTTTAACCGGATTGTGCTTCCCGGAATTCCTGACGCGCCGCAGCACAATCAGGAAATATTCACATGGTAATTCGGGCAATCAAATCACAACATTGGTATCGGCGCCAGTGACGAGCTGGAGGGTAGCAGATACGAGGAATGAAAGGCTGCCGTTCGGCGGTGCAGGGAACTGTGAAAACGGCGGGGGGTTCTGCCAAGTGTCTGATAGACAGAACGCAGCGGAAAAGAGAAATAAACATCTAGAAAATGCTAAATATAAAAGCCATAGGATTTGCCGTAAGAATTCACTTGGACCTGTCAGAGTTACTTTCACAGGGTTGGGGACTCGACCGTGGCCTCAAAGACATCGTACGACAAAGGCCATCTCTGTTGCTGCCGCACACAGGGTAATTTGAAACTGCAGACTTACCATCCAGAGCTAAAGCGCGTATTTGATCATACAAGACGGGGCTATCACGCTAAACCCTCACCAGGGGTATGCGAGGAGATTAAAAAGGAGTAGCACGTTCCTTCAGATCTCCAGCCCTTCACGGGAAGATCAAGCAGCCGGCCGTTGGTGCTCATTAGCTGCTACGAGTTTAATGAGACCACCTGGCTACTCTGCTGGGCAGCGGCACGGCAGGCAGAACCGGCACCTTCCAGCCCTGTCTGGCACGCTTTTCAGCAGGGAAGTCGCTTTTGGGTGCGGGCATGTCTGGATTAGAGCTGCTAATCAGTTCCCCATTCTGCCTCTGACAGGTTTCACCTCGACCTGAGTGGCTCTAAGAGGGATTTCGGTATGGGCACTAACCGGGAGCGTTGCCACGGTGACCAGTCGCCTGTCCCTTTGTCACCTGCTGCTTTTGTCGCAATGGTAGAGTCAGATGGACTCAACTTTCATGCTGATAAGTGGGGAATAGCAGTGATCTCAACATCAGATCAGAGGCTTCAACATGAGGAATATATGGGTCTAAAAATAGTGACCAGAGACTCATGTCCCCTACAGAGGACAAAAATGAACTGCTGGATCTTAGATGGATGGATGATTAATTATTAATTCCAACTTTGTAGTACAAAACATACATTTGGACAGTGATTAAGGATTGCTTATTGGGATATTTTTTTTTTATTATTTAATCGCAGAGTCACAGGGGCTCCTAATCTGTCTCCCTAACCGGCACAGCAAGCTTGCTTTATGCTCTTAATGCTATTAGTCAGAGGGGAACAGAGGGACCCTGCCCTTCCCCCTGTAACGTGCACACCCTTCTGCGTTTTACATGCTTTTATTAAGACACTTTGCCAGTCATCTCCAGACCTCACAGACTTACTCTCTGGGCACAGTCTGTCAGGTGTGTCTGCACTGCACTTCGTGGACACCATGTTTGGGGTTGCGTGAGTTGTCACGTTCCTAGTCCAAGCGCATGACGTGGCATCTATCTGTGGTGTGGTGTCAGATGCAAGAAGGACAAGGGACAATAAATCTCATCTGTCACATGGTTGGTTGGCACAGGTGTCCCCCTGGCTCGCTCAGCCAATGTGCAATCATTTGTTAAACTTTATTTTACCAGGCAAAGCATTAAGAACAGTTTCTTATTTATAATGACAGCCTAGGGGGCGTGGTGCACAGGCCAGACTCAGCAGCGCAAATCTCACAAGGAGAAATGTTCCACAGATCATCAGTAGCAAATGTCTGAAGTTCAGAGCACACAGGAATGTACATAGGACTGGGGTCACTTGAGCCCTGCCCCCCCCCTGAAAGCTGATTGGGCCCTGGAGACCCCCCGCTCCTGTATCTCACTGATTCAAAATATTTCATTGGCTAATAATAAAGTTGGCCCCCTCTGTATGAATTATGGGTCTTCTTATGCCCCTCCCCCCTTGAGGAATCTTAGAATTGCCCCTGATCAAGAGCCATTTAAACGTTACTCCTCCACATATAAATCACAAAGTGCACGGCTACTTTTTCCCTAATTAAATTACTAATAACTGCTGCACACGTTGCAAATTAATCTCAGCCATAGGCAATCATTAATGACAACACTCTGTTAATACTGTGGCAGATAAATCAGCAGTGTGGTCAGATGTGAGGCGTCTGAGTGTATGCGTACGCATAGCAAAGGGGTTAAAATCAAGGCATGCAGGTAGACCCTAACCAAAACCTGTCAGAGGTTCTACAAGTTTGTAATAAAACTCAATAGTCAACATTGTAGCCCGAAACCTTCAGGGCTATGGGCTCCAATCTCAGCCACTGCTCTTTGTATCAGTTTGTATTTATTCATTTCAGTTCTTTTGTCCAGAGTTGCATACAGAAAGCGTGGGGTCAGAGAACTGGGGTTATGGGGTTAATGGTGATGGGACCCGAAGCCGAGACCGCCGGGGCCTGCTGAGTTACACACCTCCCCCTGATCTTTGCCTAAACATTTTCTCCCTGTGTTTTCACAGGCTTCTTCTAAGTACTCGTAAATACTCTAAGCGAAGGAAAGTGAACGGAGCCCAGAAATGGTCAAGGGGATCCAATGGTCTCTTTGCTGGGATGGGTTCCAGGTTCACTGTAACCCTCTAGTGGACTAGCTGTTATGTAAAAAAGTGTAAAGCGTCTTCTCTCTGCTTTACGTTGATAAAATGGTTAATAATTGTTGACAAAGAGAGGCTTCAATATCTCCATTGTTTTATACAATGCTTCTTTCATATTCAATTGTTTACTCATTTTCTCAAAATAACGTGACAGTGTGAAACGTGAAATCAGC
>JABFDZ020000138.1:3638414-3654931 GCA_019775955.2 Pollimyrus isidori | reverse complement strand
CCCCCCCCCCCCCCCCCGCCCGCGCCCCCCGGGGCGGCCCCCCCCCGCCCCCCCCCCCCCCCCCACGAGACCCGCTGAAGGTGTCGGACTCTTTAAAAGCTGTGAATTATATTAAGCATATTAAAATACCTGAATTGAAAGGGACTCAACCCAGTGCCACCCTGGACATTTGCTGTGTTGTGACCTTGAGGCTTTTGGAGACCATTTAAGGTGCAACGCCCCCAACAAAAGAGGAAATTACCAACTGAGAACAGATGATGAGATGTAACCAATGGTGATTTATCACAGGCGAGCTCAGCTTCAGCCCTGGTCTCACCACCGCACCTGCTGGGAGAGGTCAGCCTAAGCTAAAGGCGCAAGGGGGACCATGCGGACACACTTCTGCTGGAACGCCCATCGTTGGACTGACTGAAACGTGGGGATTGGGTGAAATGCTTCCAGGAGTGAGGCAGGCATGCACTACATGGCTCTGTCGGTGGTGATGGCACCGCAGCACATGCGAAATGAAAGGCCCTTGGTTAGTCCAACATTCACCTCAACAGCTGTAGGGTCATTCGCCAGTTTACTGAACACAAACCTTACAAGGCAACGTTAGGAAGGATCCCACTCTGCTAAGGTGGGCGGGAGGCATCTCATAAGTGTCCTGTGTCACGGTAGCGCGGATCTTTCCCACAGGAGCCCTCAAATGTGTCTGAGGTACAGCGGGCGGAGGAATAGGCAGGTTTATGTCTACGTTTATTTGTTTAGCAGACATTTTTGTCCAAAACCACAGACAGCCAGATGGGATAATACATCCAAGAATCAAAAGTGAATGCAAGCAAAGATGCCGGAAGATCAAAAAGGAGAGCTTGGATACACAGGGTACATGGGAAGGCACTGCTCAGGTTGGGTAACATCTGGAGATGATGATTATGTGACGGGAATTAAAGTGGGAACACGACGCCTACACTCCACAATCACACGGGACGGGGCGATTCTCCGCCTGCTTTTAATGCTAATGGGCCACCACTGAATTGGGGGGCAGGGAGGTGATTTACTGTTGTTTATCCAGGAGCAGGTATGAATGTGTTAAACTACAGTGTATAGAGCTGTCCCTTATGAATAAGCATAGACTTAAAACTAGCTTTGGGGGAAAAGGTAGATATGAAATTATCCCAGCATGCCGTCTGGCTTTTCAATTATGTTTTTCTAGAGGATTTTTATGCATTAAATAGCTTAACCTGATTGTACAATTAGAGCATGCTGGTCCCGAGCCTTAGGAAGTATGCAGCTAACGAAGGCTTAAAAATCCAGGAAT
The DNA here is from genome assembly GCA_019775955.2 of Pollimyrus isidori. Taxonomy (NCBI): domain Eukaryota; kingdom Metazoa; phylum Chordata; class Actinopteri; order Osteoglossiformes; family Mormyridae; genus Pollimyrus; species Pollimyrus isidori. Next base: position 3,653,634 of record JABFDZ020000138.1, on the reverse strand, counting down.
AGTGGGTGAATGAGTCAGTAAAGGATTGACCCAGGGTGCCCCAGTGAACGTGAGACGGGTTGAGGCCTGCAGGGGAAGCAGAGAAGCTGCATGGTTTTCCAGCATAAGCTGGGGTGAAAACAAACAGGCTTATGTGTGGCGTGGCACTGCTCTGAGGTCCCGGGCTTGGCGATTAGCTGCGGTTGAAAGCGGTCGGCCCACCAAATGCACCAGCTACCCATGACGTTCCATCAGTGACATGTCAGCGGGTGTCAGGCTCAAACGTAAAGCGGGAAATAATGGCTTGAAGGAAGTCGGAAATGATCCTCAGACATGCGCTTTATACAGGGAAAAACAGAGGTGCACAAAATACAGATATACTGTGATTGGCCTCCAGTATTCTAAGATGATACCTCATTGGTCGCAGCCATGTTCCAAGTTCTGTATATAGCCATAGGCAAACCAGGCAACCACTGAGGAGAGAACCTGCAGAATGGGGCCCAGGCCAGCTGGAGGGGAGACTGGTCATGGCAGCTCTTGGCTGGAGCCGCCACCTAAAAGCATAGGCATCAGCTTCCAGCTCAAGTGAAGCTTCCTTGGTACAGGGAGAGACTTGCTGAGTCGGCCACCTCCCTGCTACCTTCTCACCCTTTGAGCTGCTCTGCTACTGACAGGCATCTCTCGTGTTAAGCTTATAAGAAACGCTTACAATTCCCCTCGGGTTAAACACAGTTAAACAAAACATTTAATTTCAAATTATTTCCGACGATGCACATGGAGGAGTTCAGAAAATAAATCAGTGATCAAAAATATCAGTGTTTATTGACACTCTTCACTTTATAATATAAGACAAATAGATTAATGGAATCTGTGGTATAGGTTTTGCATTTGCTTAAATGATGTTACTTACGGATCAATCATAAAGCTAATAGTTGAGTTATCTGCCGATTCCTCTCCCCTCCAGAGGGAATTAAGTTTTAATTTGCTTCAAAACCATGCAGGCATTAGTACAATTATCTCCTGCCCTGAGCTCTGGAGGATAAGTTCAAGGCTCCCCAGTGCCTCTGACCCAGAAGGGGTTAGAAGATGGATGGATTTTGCCACAGCTCAGTACATTAGTGCAAAATCTGTATAACCTATTAACTTAGAAATAATATGGCGTCTCTGCGACCATTTCCACTCCATGCCACTAAAGCACCATGGTAACACTAATTTCCTTCTATGTGGCTTCCAGGAGGGGCTAATGAGAGCTGCCCATTCAACATGTCAATGGGGGTGACACATAAAATGCTGTAGGCTACAAACGTGGCGACTGAGTAAGAGCCCATTACAAACAGGCTGAAGCACCTGGACCACAGAATACCCTGGATTGTGTGGTATTGGAGACCATATCTACTTAAGCTGGAGATAACCAATGCAGAAGCCCTGCTGACTTAGGTGTTCTAGGCAATGTGAGATGATGAGGGGATGGTGGCTGGAGGTCCAGCTCAGACGATCACCGTGGACCTGAAGCTTTTGGCTGACGCTAGCTGTCCATTTGGGATGGGTGCGATTTAAAAGCAAATTACCATAGAGGGGAAGTGCTAAAGATGCCACCTGCACCTTCGATTGTATGCATCGTGGGGACATATTGAGTGTTATATGAGCATACAGAAGAGTTTAACACAGTAGGTTGGCTGATCTTAAGCTCGCACCCTGGTCATAATGGGTGTGGATTCTGAGATCCCCCCAGGTTGATTCCTCCTGCTTCCCAGCAAATCCACACCACAATCTCCCCTTGCAAAGGCTCATTACCTAACCCTACCCCCCCACATCTTCAGGAACTGGTTTAGTCCTGGTTTTGGCCTCGCTCACGATTAGTAATTAGCACCTGCAGTTTGTCATGAAGACGGATCAGTCCAGTGGTCCCAGGTGGTGAAGTGGGAGTTAAGTCGTCAGATGGAGCTGATGGTTTACGGGTCAATATGTTCCCCTATTCTCACCTACGGTCACTATTTGCAGGTAACAACTGAAAGAATCAGGTCACGAGTAGAAGTGGGGAAATTAGGTTTCTCTGCAGGGTTAGTGGCCTCATTGTCCATGACAGCATGGGAAGGTTTGAGATCTGGAGAGACTTTGAAATAGATCTGCTGCTCCTTCAGATCCAGGGGAACCAGCTGAGGTGCTTTGAATATTTTCAAATCTGCACACATGGAAAGAGAGAGAGAGAGAGGTCTACTCTGACCAACTTGACCCCTGCCAGGAGGAAGCGTGGGAAGAGGAGATGGGATGTTTTAATCTGAGCAGAATTTCTAAGTAGCTAAACTATACATCTCTAAGCACTTTAGGTCTTCATTATGCTGCAGCTTCACCGCTTCAAACTCATTTTTGTAATATTTCTGGACAGTAAATGAGTAAATGTGAAAGGTTAATGGTAACATTCGTTGACATTTGTGATCCGGAGGAGGAGGCACTCTGACAGTTTGTTGCTTGTCGCCTGTGATGCAAACTGCTACTCACAGCAACAAAGGAATGAAACGGATCACGACTACAGTGGAGTTATTGTAATACATCAGAGAGACCCTCAGCCTCCAAAAAGTTCAGAAACAGCGAAGAGGGGGTTGAAGGGGGGAGCACGGGCTGCCAAAAAGATTTAAAAAGTCACGACACCCACGAGCGATAAAACTCGAGCGAAGTCTTTCCGCGGAAAAGAGCAGGCGGCCGGGGACTGGCCACGAGGGACACGTCTCTCTTCAAGGAGCGAGAGGAGCACACAGTGACAGGAGGGGGGGCGGGCAGTATAATCCAGGCTAATGGGGGCTGGTGGGAATGGTGGCAGTACCCAGGGGTGAGCGAGAGACTCCCTCACCAAGGGTGCCATGGGTGCCAGCGAGATCTGAAAGGTCCCGTGCGCGAGCAGGATTAACGCCTTTGCCCCATCGGCGATCATTAACCATTCTGTTTAAAGCACGCCAAACTAAAAATACGCATTTTGGTTCCATTTCTAAATTATTCAAAAATAAATTTAAAGGGAAACTGATCCACGGGGAGGGGTATGGATGGGCTGCGAGTAGATAAATAAAAATATGAGGAAAAGAGGGAAACATTAAAGGATTGTCTGGAAGCGGAGGAGCTTCCCTGGAAGCAGCTGGGCCACTAAGGAATGACGGATCGTCTACCCCCCTCTCATCCAGGAAGTACTGTATGAAATCCTTGCATGTCAAGAAGTAATAACTGTTTACCCCATGCAGAGCGCAATTAGAATGTGCTTTAAGGAGCTGATTTTGCCATTATGGCCGTGCTGATCTCCCCCCTCCACACTGACGCGCGCTTTGACTGCACATTCAGAGCCGGTTAATGGCGGCGTCACAGCATTGGCTGAGTCCCGAACCCATAGGTGAGCCGTCTTTGAGTCACAGATCCCGCCATCCCAAACACACATCGATGGGGATGGGCATTCTATAAACCAGATGCTCCTCGCCCCCAAACCTCCCCCCACCCTGCCACCCAGCCTTGCCAGTTGCCAGCCACTATCATCTCAGCCAAAATGAAGAATGATATATTAATTAAAGAAAAGAGGGCATTTTATACCTCATACTTGTAGGTCAAGCTCCGATAATATCTATAACTTGTTGAGTTTTCTTTATTGTATAGCTTTCAAGAAGCAGAAATATTTGACAAAAAAAATCGCTGTTGTCAGGGAGAAATGTGGCAGGTCAGAGATGAACTCTCATTTCCTCATAAACTGAGAAAATATATAAGAAATCTCCAGTTTGGTCTCCCATCCATCCATCCATCCATCCATCCATCCATCAGTGTGCAGGGCTTATCCCAAAGCTGGGATACATCCCATATACATACACTATATGGACAAAAGTTTTGGAGCATACTTCTTTAACCACTGAATTCAGGTGTTTCATTTAGACTCCTTGCCAATAGTGTATAAAGTCGAACACCTAGCAATACAGTCAGGGATACAGACATTTGTGGATGAATGGGTTCTGAAGAGCTCAGTGAATTCAAGCGTGGGACTGTCATAGGAAGCCACCTTTGCAGTAAGCAAGTTTGTGAAATTTCTTTCCTGCTAGATATTCCACGGTCAATTGCAAGTAGTATTATTGGGGAAGCATTTAGGAATAACAGAAACCCAGCCACGAAGTAGCAGACCATGTAAATAACAGAGCAGGGTCACCGAGTGCTGAGGCAAATAGTGTGTAAAAGTCGCCAATGCTCTGTGAACTCAGTAACTGCAGAGTTCCAAACTTCCTCTGGCATTAACTCCAGCACAAAGACTGTGTGCCGGGAGCTTCATGGAATGGGCTTCTATGGCTGAGCAGCTGCATGCAAGCCTCACATCACCAAGCATAAGGCCAAGGATGGGGTGGTTGGCCACCACTGGATTTTGGAGCAGTGGAAACGTGTTCTGTGGAGTGACAAATCAGACTTCTCTGTCTGGCAGTCTGATGGACTGATGAGTCTGGGTTTGGATGATGCCAGAAGAGCGTTACCTGCCTGACTAAATTGTGTCAGCTGTAACGTTTCGTGGAGGAGGGATAATGATATGGGGTTGTTTTCCAGGGGTTGCGCTAGAGGCCCCTTAGTTCCAGTGAAGAGAACTCTTAATGCTTCAGCAAACCAAAACATTTTGGACAATTCTGTTCCAGCATGACCGTGCCCCAGTGCATAAAGCATGGTCCATAAAGACATGGCTGGGTGCATGTGGTATAGAAGAACTTGACTGACCAACACAGAGCTCTCACCTCAGTGACGTCAAACACCTTTGGGGTGAATTTAAATACAGATTGCAAGCCAGGCCTTCACATCCAACGTGTGCCTGACCTCACAAATGCTCTTCTAGAGGCTTAGGGAAAAATTCCCATAGACACACTCCAAAGGCTTGTGGAAAGCCTACCCAGAACAGTGGCAGCTGTTATAGCTGCATAATGGTGCCAATGGATTTAGACTGTGATGTCATAAAAGTTCCTGTAGGTGCAATGGCCTGGTGTCCTAATACTTTTGTCTACATAGTCTACACCACATTTGAAACAATTGCTTGTATTCAGTTACTGGTTTCAGAAGAATCTTCAGGAACACAGCAAATATAAAATGGAACATTTCAAACGTATAAATACACAGGGTCATGACTAAGTACACAGGGTCATGGCTTTTTAACAGCCAGAGGAAACCAGAAAATATAATACATATAAAACCAAAATGAGACCATGCTGACTCATGCATACAGAGGGTGGGAAGGGGATGCGAACCTGCAACCCTGCAGCCTAATAGTGTTCTTTATTTTCAAATCTTCCAAAATGTGCACGGAAGAGTACCCTTTATAAAAAGAAAGATATGCTTTGTGAGTTATACAGGAAATTCTTTTATAATTTGCATAAGCATTACTAATCACACCTCCAGGCTGGTGTGTGTTTTCTAGGCCTGTGTCTGAAAAGGAATCTGAGAGCAACATGGGTGACCAAGAGCAGCCTGAGCAAGAGAGCCGCTCTCAGGACCACTTCCAGAGGAACCTTGGGGAGATGCGCTAGTCTCCATGGCAGCCAGCATATCCTCCACCTCTCTGCGTGGTGTTTTTCCCGAGAAGCGTTAATGTGACTGTGTTAAGTACCTGCATCATGTTATAACTTTTCTAATTTAAATGCACAATTATTGTGTCTCTATCATATATTTTGGACCAGCATTCCTCGTGTTACACGCTTACTTTAGTAAATGACAAGGTGAATTAGATAAAGCAACTAATGTCTAATTATTGAGCTGGAACAATAAGCAGACTGTGCTCAGCTAATGCAGGGAGAACTGAAGCTACTCAGTTTGAAGCTTCAGCCTGCTTCAGCTGCTACAGTTATGCTAATGGTCTGCTCTTGGAACTGTAATTCACTGGGAGATTACCACCTTTAAAATGACAGGGGAGAAAGAGGCTGCTGGTGCATTTACAGTGGTTATCTGTTATTTTACTGAATATTCTCTGTGAAGACTGGCATGCCTTTTATGGTGTTGTTAGTTGTGTGCCCTATACTGCCTGGAATAAGCTCCAAACACCCCTGACCAGGAGAAGTGGCTATTTAAAGGATGGCTGGATGGATGGATTCACCACAACACTGGTATCCCATCCAGGGTGTACCCCAGCCTTATGCCCTATGTTGTTTAGGATTAGCCACCATACAAGCCTGAGCAAGATAGGATTTGAAGATGGATAGATAATCTATAACCACATGCCTTTGGGTGCATAGAACTTATGTCTCCCTCATCTAGAGCCACATCAGCACCTACATCTCCAGCTCCATCTTCATTGTAAAAAACCACAGGGCTGGATTATCACCATGACGATGAGTTGAAGAGGGGGAGCACTTGACATTCTGAATAGGCAAGTGGATGTGGTGGTGGTGGGAGGGGGGGCTTGGAATAAGTGTCACCAAGTTTTAAACCACAAAGGTGACAGCCCAACAGACATGACAGCTAGAACAGAAGGGGAACACTCAACTTCACATGCAAATCCAGCATGATAAACATTCATAACAGAATCCGCTGAACTCTGATACAGTAAACATTTGCGAAAGTGCTGTAATTACGCTAATTACATGCAGCAGCACGTTTGCGAGACAGAATTCCTGCTCAATCCTGAAATGTTCCATCAGTCAATTTAAATACACATAAATACCACGTAAACAAATGCCATCCATCATGCCGTATGTCTAATTTGCCTGAAGAAAAACAGATGTACGGCTCAGTCCGCCTCTGACCCCATTAAAACTCACGGCCTCGTGAAGATCATTGATTGTCTTGTAATCATCATTCTACAAGATGCAATTTAAAAAACAACTACAAATAATACTACTGCAGGAAAGGCTGCAATGTATAAGGCACCAGGATACACAGCATATTTAGCTTACCCAGGATATCACAGCACAGAGGTCTGTAACTTACCCAGGATTCACAGAGGCATTTAACTTACCCAGGATTCACAGAGGCTTGTAACTTACCTGAGACATACAGAGGCCTTTAACTCACCCGGTATACACAGAGGCCTTTAATTCACCTGGTATACACAGAGGCCTTTAACTCACCCGGTATACACAGAGGCCTTTAACTCACCTGGTATACACAGAGGCCTTTAACTCACCTGGTATACACAGAGGCCTTTAACTCACCCGAGATACACGGAGGTCTGTAACTTACCCAGTATACCCAGAGGCCTATATTTTAACTAGGATTCACGGAGGCCTATAATTTACCCAGAAATCACAGAGGCCTGTAACTTACATGGGATTCACAGAGACCTGTAACTTACCCAGGATTCACAGAGGCCTTTAACTTACCCAGGATACAAAGAGGTCTGTAACTTACCCAGGATTCACAGAGGCCTTTAACTTACCCAGGATTCACAGAGGTCTGTAACTTACCCAGGATTCACAGAGGCCTTTAACTTACCCAGGATTCACAGAGGCTTGTAACTTACCTGGGTCATACAGAGGTCTTTAACTCACCCGGTATAGACAGAGGCCTGTAACTCATCTGGGATACACAGAGGCCTGTAACTCACCCGGGATACACAGAGGCCTTTAACTCACCTGGGATACATAGAGGCCTGTAACTTACCCAGTATACCCAGAGGCCTATATTTTACGTAGGATTCACAGAGGCCTATAATTTACCCAGAAATCACAGAGGCCTGTAACTTACGTGGGATTCACAGAGACCTGTAACTTACCCAGTATACCCAGAAGCCTATATTTTACCCAGGATACACAGAGGCCTATAACTTACCCAGGATTCACAGAGGCCTGTAACTTACCCAGGATACAAAGATGTTTTTGTGCTGTGCTGAGCAGGATTCTGGTAAAAATTGCACAAAATAGCTTACCTCAGCTGATAATGGTTATTTTCTTTGATTTTCCTTGATAAACACAGCCTGGACTGCAGAGGTAGAAACAACTTTGACTTAATTATGCTTCAACTAATTTTTTATTTAATATGATCAATAACTGTAAGAAGAATTAGCCATAGGCTTTCGGAATGATGTTGGACTAGGCCGTGTTTGAAGACCACGCTCTGGATCTGCAGCTTCTTCTTCACTTTCCCCCATCCTTTATTCTGTAGATGTAAAGCAAAACTCTTTCATAATGAGGGTGAAACTCCAAACAGGTTACCAAACGATTATGGTGGACACCTACAAGTATTAGTTTAACTGCAAATGTCAGAGAGGAAGAGAGGACAGTTACTTTGCGGTGTCAGAGAGTACACACAGAGGGCCCATGTGCCATCAAAGTCACATTTAATTGCAGTATTCCCCAAGTAAATAAAAATGTGACATTTTCTCAGCAACCTAGCTCTAGCATGCTAAACCAGGATCTGGCCTCAAATGTCAAGGTAGAATAATTCTCTGCGTAATTCCCGCCTGTATTTCCCCACGGTACCAGGAACCGGGAAAGGTCAGCAAATCATTTGACTCATTTTAAGTCAACATTTTATGGAGAATCGATGACAAAAATCCGTGATCGAAGATAAGAGGCTGGTATGTATCCATCGGCCTCTGGGTCTCACTTTCAGAGTCTGCTGTGGAACTCACAGGTCTAACAAATAACGTGAATCCTCAGGCACCAGCATTCTAAATGAGACACGACCAGGCAATCTGTAAGTGCCTTTAGGTATTTTGGCATACAGACAGTCGTCTTGATGTAGTATTTTACAGGATAACTGGTAAAGCTGGTAACTGGTAAAACATTTTATCTAGGACACCCTCACCAAAGGTTCACTCAACCAGCAACATGGTGCGCAACTCAGCAAGTGCCCGTGATCAGAGGGTCATCTGGTCAATTCCCAGGTCAGCCTAATGGTTTCACCAATTGACTCTTGAGCCATACCTTTAAACCCCAAGGAACTGACCTTGCTTTCTTAAACCTATATGTTGCAATGGATAAAGTGTCTGTAAACAGCACCTAAAGAAATAAATGCAAAAGCGGACTGTTTCATACACTAACTATCCTTCCCAGGAAGGTGAATTAAGTAAACTGCAACTCCTTCTATGAGCTTCAATGTCGTGTACCATGGGATGCTTTAAAAGGTTAACAGAGACATTGGTGTGAGGGGTGACGCATTTTTGGGGATGGGTTTCTGCATTCAAGCTTTGCGGGGAGGAGGCAGTGATGGGATGGCCTGGATGGCAGAGGTAAAATTCAGGTTCAAAAAGTAAAAATCCAGGCCAAGATTTTGTTTCAATGTCCCAGTTGAGTCTCTGTGACTGTGACTCTAGATTCTAGTAGTTGGTTGAAACCAACTACTATTTCTGGACCTGAACTTTCCACCTCTGCCGAACGGGAAACAAAAGTAATTTCTGTGAACAAGAAACTGAGGAGAAAAAACACAGCTCAGGTATATGTTTTGGAGGGTAAAGAAACAGAGCATAACAGAATCCAGGATTGGCGTCAGGACCTGCTGGGGTTTACAGGAAAGAGAAAGAACAGAGCCCACCAATTTATACACTCAGCTCAAAACAAGGGACAGGTGGAATGAATCAGCAGGTCACATGAGCCAGGTCACCTGACCCGCCTACACACTGCCTTTTAATAAACTGCTGTATATATGATCCATTCAGGGCGTACACCCATTGTATATATAAAAGGAGCTCAGTGTCTGAATTCTATAGTAAACCCAGGGCATACAGGCTGTAAGAGACTCGGGTCTTTGCCCTAACACGAAACCACACAATGTGTCATTATAAAACCGCACACCTGCTCCTGTCACAAACTGCAAACACAAGACTGGTATCTGCGTGTAATAAATCAGGCCAAAAACATGGGTAACAACTGTAAAGCAGCGATCCTTCACAAGGTTCCCGTTATAGGATTTTCTGGTGCTGGGCAGCTCTTCAAGGGCGGTTTATAACGTTTAATTTCTACTCTCATTCTGTTTGACAAGCAGCCTATAGCATACAGCCCATAGGGACAAAAAAAATCTGGTCTGGTCATTCTCATGAACAGCCAGGACAACCGAGTCGGCAACAGGGTGATTTCTAAATAATTATATTTAAATTGTATATAAATAATTTACATAATTACATTCCTAGCTAATCAGAGCGCTCTCCTGAATAATTAAGCAGATGCAACAGATAACTTGCTAAAAATGCTCTGAAAAACGCGAAACTCGTTTGTTGTGTTCAGATGTTCATTATAGCTAGATGTAGGGACATGAATAAAAATGTAGATTACAATCATCGAGGCCACTTTCTCTCAGAGTTTATTGTTTCTTCCAACCATATTAGGCAAATCAATTTATGCACACACTCCCTCTGGACGTTGTTTACAAGACGGAGAAGCCGGATTACATTATTGTTCAAATTACAAATAACCTCCTTCAGAAAACGATTAGTGTGGATCGCCACTTCCCCGAGCAGGCCGGTGGGGTAACCTAGTGTAGCCCTCTCTTCCTTCAGCTTTCTCATCAGCCACTCTGCCCAGGCAATTCTGGCAAGACACGCTTTTCCGCGGCTTCAAAAAGATCCACAAACAAATCTTCGGCTTACTTCCTGCTAAAACAATACATGTAGCCCCTAGGAAGCAGACAAAGGGGCACTCGGGGGTCTTTATTTCTGCTTTTTGCGCCTTTATCCAAAATGCTGAAACCACCACATACGTCCCACAGTAGCAGACAATCCGCGTAATGGCGCTTAATTGAGTCTTTGCCGTGCGGCTTCCCCGTAGGCCTGGGCCTAGCTGTAGCGGGGCGACACGGCTTCGCTTTAATGGGCCTCAGCTGAACTGTTATAAACGATTCGACTCACTGTACTGTGGCCGAGGAGGGAGGGTGGGGGGCGCACAGCACTCTGAATGAACTCCGTGCTGCTAAAACAGGCAAGCGACAAGGGCACGTCAGAGAGACACAGAGAGAGACAAGCTTTTACATAATGGAAAACGCATACGGGCGCTTGGAGAGGTATTAAAATGCCAGGGAAACAGAGCCATAAACACACACACCCTTCTAACATTTCAGTGCACTGGCGTTTACATAAATAAACATGCAACACTTGAGTGTAATATAATTATTTTGTGTGAAAGGAGACATTTTTCAATTGACATGTATATTTCTCTCTTTATAAGTACTTGCTGCCAGTTAACGTCATGAATACTGCTTCTTCTCTTGAGCAGATTGTTTTTTTTTTTGCCAGGAAATTCATTAAGCTACATTAAGGGGAATGCTTTTTTGCTAGCTAGTCAAATAGCAAACATTGAAGCTAGCACTATACTCATATAGCCATTGTGGGGATTTTAGTGAATATGTCTTGGGGTGGTAACGGTGGGAGAGTGCTGGGTTACCACATGGCCCGCGGTGGCAGGTCAGAGTCACCATTGCGTGTTGCCGCTACACGCGGACTATCGGCTAGGCAAACAGCAGCATTCAACAGCAAACAATAGCAAAGGATAACTTAACAATTACCAGGAAAAATGACAATAACCAAGTGGAAAAAGGCACCGTTTAGCCTGGCAAACAGTGAGCACGTCTGCGGCTGACGAAGATGGAGACGGTCATGAATAATGTGTCCTTTATGCTCGGCCGGAGTGGCAGCTGGTGACACAGAGGACGCGGCTGAAAGGCGAACCCGTAAGCAGACGCAGTGCGCGGTGCACACCCCCATGTGGGTGGCGGGGGGGCATCCTACATACCACAACATGGAGTCCCAAGTGGCATCAACAGAGACATGTATGCAGCAAGCGCGTTCATCCAGAACTGCTTCCAAGACCCTGGGCCTCATTACACACTGCGTACCGCGTTAAAGCTTGGCAGCTGATACAGAGCAGCGCCTTCCGGGAGGGGGGGGTCGATTACGCGCCCCCCACTATTCAAGAGCCAGGTGCTGGACTCTAAAAGAAAAACAACAGCCGCATCAACAACAACAAAAAGTGTCTATCAGAAGTTTTTTTTTGCCCAAGCTGATCAGGGTTGCCACGGTATTCACTCTACAGCGGCCACTATACAAGTTGAACTTGGATTTACAGCAAACAGGGCGCTAACAGGGGAAAACAGTTTCTGAGCTGAACATCTTCTGAGATCAGTAGGGTTTTTCGGTTAGCTAGTTAGCCAGTAATGTAATGGAATAGTTTTGAAAACTGTGAGAATAGTGATTAATTAATTAACTTTACTTTGTCTCGACCCTTGACAAATACTGTGCCTCCATCCACCCAAAATTAGGGACAGGTGCTGTTTACAGAGCTTCACTTATGGGGACATCATCCTCAGCCCTTTGGTTCATCCATGCAATGTTCTAGGTGTTTAGCGAGTACTGCTACAAAAACGGAGAACTGAGGTGCTTCATCACTAAATACAATAAAAGTGCAGTAATACTTTGTGTCATATAAACCCATCAGCTGAATGGTTATTGTCACTGAAGCCCAGCAGCTACGTCAAACAGCCCAGCTCGTGTTACCGAGAGCTCTGCGGGAAGGTTTGTGAAATTAAACGGAACCAGCATCAGTGCTTACTGGCAGCCCACAAGGAACGATCGCCACGGCAACGTCGGCATCTCCGAGACTGAGGAATCACATTCCCTGAGCTGGGGTATGAATGAAACAAGGAAGATGGTGTCATGACCAACCTGCGAAACCACTACCCACCGCTATGAGGTAGCTGCTAATCCTTCACGCAACACGGAACCTGGTCTCTCTGAAGTGGTCTCTGAGGCAGAAGGAGGCAGGGTGCTGAAGGCGTAGGAGACCTGGGCCAGACGCATCAGGTTTCAGCGCTGGGTCCTGAAAAAGATCACGCTGTGTCGGGGCTGAAACCGTTTCCAGCAACTGAAAGTGTGTCGCTTGTCCTGCCAGGAAAGTCTCTCTCAGGGGGCTTGGGCAGCTGCTTTTCTACACTGTCCACGCTGGCTGGACGATTGGGAATGAACCTTGTGGGGGTGGTAGGGCACACGCTCCCCAGTTGGGATGCCAGTCTATCATACAGTTCACATTCTTAAAAACAATTGCTGATTTAGATACATCAATTAGCCAGTCTCTGGACTGTGGGGGATCACTAGAGCAGCTGCCTTGAGGGTAACATGCAAACTCCACACACAGAGCAGCAGTGGGACACCATATTCTCTTCTCAGGCATTGAGACCGTACATAAACCTTCCATCCATCCATCTTCTGAACCTACTTGTCCAATTCAGAGTTGCGGGGGATCCAGAGCCCATCCCTGAAGCTACAGGCACAAAGCAGGAAATAACCCAGAATGTGGCGCCAACCCTTACCCTCACACGCCATTCACTCCCACACGTACATCTACAGGCGATTCCATAACTCTGGTTCACCTCAGCATGTTTTTTGACTGGGGGAAACTGGAGTACCTGGAGGAAACCTCACGATGACACAGGGAGAGCATGCAAACGCCACACATATAGAGCCATAGCAGACTCAAACCCAGGCCCCAGACGTGCGTCAACCATATCTACAACTGCCCACCCCTATACCTATTCTAAAATCAACAAAACAAAATCAGAAATGGGAGGACAATCAGTCACAGCAATAAACACATACACACATTCATCAGCCCTATCATTAGGATCAATGGAGACTCCATAAACAGGCCTATTGATATGGTTCCTAATTCCTGGACAAGCCCCTGGGATTCAGCCTGGAGATGACATGGCACATTCACAGTAGCCAGTGGTTTAGGTCACAGGTTGATAGCAGGCTTGAATCACACTAACCTCTACATACATAAAGATGACCGGATTGCAGCTTAATGAAACAGGAGGAGGGTTTGGATGTGAGCATCAAGGGACCATGTGATAGGCTGGTCCCAAATGCTCTTATCAAGAAATATTTTGTGTTGGTAGGTCATCTTAGAACAAGATTCCTCCGTAAAGATGGATTATAGAGCCAGAGGAACTGGGAATTGGGACGAAATTTTCATGTATTAATGTTTACTCACCATAATGCTCTCAGGTGACTTATCAGATCTATCTTCTTCAAACCTCAAATACAGGAACATCTGCAGGACATTTCACAGAAAGGCAGCCACGTTCTGCATGCTAGCTAAACTCCTCCGAAGTCAGTGCTGATGAAATCACGCTCCTTTGATGAAATCGCTTGTGCTGCTTGCGGGTAAGTGGGGAGACGGCGCTCCCAGGGTGCACTGCATCACGGAGGCCAGGTTCTTACCGGGGAAGTGACAGACGAGGCCCGTGGGGGCCCTCCGCTCATGCGGAGAGGCTAACTCGTTCCTCCCCAGCCTGCCAGCCTCCCTGGCTCACATGCTGTCGCTCTGAGGGATCTACGTCCATCCTGAGGATAAGAGGTACATCAGGAAAGAAAATTTCAAAACGTACCTGGAAAATCACACCCAAGTGATCTTTCCCTCCAAGCGGAGAACGTTACTTCATATCTATTATATTTCATACTTGGGTAAAAATGAGTACAATTCGCGGTTGTGGGGAGAAATGTGAGCTTCATTTCCTCTCTCAAATTTGACATTTCTGTTTTGACATTTGTGCTTTTCAGATATATTTCCCTTTCTTTCCTCTACGATAACACGTCTTCTCTAATGTTTCATCAAGCGACGTTGACGTGACTAATGACCATTTCAAAGCAATTAACGCAAGTCGGTGTGGCCTGACCGAGATCGTCGGGGATGTCGTAATGTGACAGCAACAGCGGCCGCCGTGACTGACTGTGGCACGGCGGGCACAGGGCCCAGGCATACGGCGAGGGATTAGCGAGGGGGCACGGCTGCGTTTTCAGGGGGGAAAAGGCTTTAATCTCCTGACACCCACACCAATTACCATCTATTACATCAACCAGATTTACCCAAATGAAAATGGCTTCTCTTCATAAGAAAGACACCGAGATGTGCGTCTGCCCTCGCAGTGGCGAAATGGAAAATGTAATGATTATTTTACCTTTTTCAATGGTATTGGTGTTCCGATAATAAAAGAACCATGTCTGCCTGACCGATGTTTGTGGATATTTCTATGATGCAGCCCAATTTCCAAGATGCCAGCTGCTTCGCGTTGGCACTGCCTGCACGACGTCGTCCCGACCCTCTGAAGACCCACCACCAGCCAAGTTAGCCCCGCCTTCCTTGGCTGGTCTATCCAATCGGCTGCCTCCCTCCCTCTCCCTTTAATTGGAATTGTTTATAAGATAAGGAAATTTGCGGTAAAATAAAAATAAGATCGGATGAAGTATAGGGGTGGACAACACAAACATGCTAATAGCATGTGCGTGTGTGTGTCTGTGTGTGTGTGTGTGTGTGTGTGGGGGGGT
>JABFDZ020000138.1:3624999-3638314 GCA_019775955.2 Pollimyrus isidori | reverse complement strand
GGGGGGGGGGGGGGGGGGGGGGGGTGGGGGGGTTGGTGGGTTGTGTGTTGGGTTGGGGGGGGTTTTGTGGGGGGGGTGGGGGTGGGGGGGTGTTGGGGGGTGGGGGGGGGGGGTGGGGGTGTGTTAACATGGTGATGCGGCTTCAGAACCAGGCAGGAACAAGGCTGAGGGAGACGGGGGGGGTATTTCCACCGTCTTTGACAGCGTGCAAAACCCATTAGTCTGTCGGAGACCGACATCTCATCCTGTTATTGTGGAGTGATGCAATACGGCGGCAATGACTCTCCCTCCCCCTCCTACCACCAACCCCCCCCCACCCCCCCCCGCCTCTGCGGAGCGACAGTGGGAAGCAGGTGGCCGCTCGGCGGCTGATCTGAGACGGAGGCAGCGCCGGGGCGAGGCCCTGCCACCCTCCGATTCGCGGGTGTCCACAAGTCACCTTTTTTAATTAGAGAGAGAGATAGAGTCAGAGAGAGAGAGAGAGAGAGAGAGAGAGAGAGAGAGAAGTGGTCGCATGAGCCGTCTCTGGGCAGCCTGTCGCCGTGCCGATTGCCTCCCGCGATGGCGGTAATTTCACATCGTATTGTGGGGGGGGATGATGGATGAAGGAGAGTGGAGAAAGCAGAGGAATGGCCAACAGAAAGTTGGTGTAAAATCAATCAGGCCTGCAGGAGGCGCTGTTAACGGTCCCTCGTGGGGGGGTGCCATGACAGGAGTCCTGAAGACCGGGGTTGGGTGGGGTGGGTGACTCAGTGAGATGTAGACCACCGCAGAGCCTGCATGTGGGGGGGTGAAATAGCACAAAAAGCAGGTTGATCGCCCCCTACCCGATCAAGTCAGTCTCAGCCAGAGCTCACAGGAGACCCCAGTCAGGACCAAGAAAGTCCAACATCTCGCTGCAGCCTGAAATCAGAATCACTGTGTGTATCCATGCACTAACTCAACACAAGCCTGGCCATACAAAAATGTCATGGACTGGTAAAATGTGGGGGCTGGGGGGGTACCTGTAGAGCAGTTGGCGATTACACACCTCCAACCGTTTCCACTTTGTGAACAAAACATGCAAACGTTAAGTCATGAGACACTTTTAACCGAAGGCAGAGTCAGCCTCTGGAGCAACTGCAGCTTAAGGGCTTCACTCCAGGGCCCAATAAGGACATCACACTGTCCACCCTGGGATTTCAGTTTGCAAATTACGGTGTTCTACCACACGCACAGTATCCCAGCGCACTGAGTCACACACCACTTTTGCTAATCCTGAGCATGACCCGCGCATTCGGACAGCTGTTTGAACCGAATGATCCCGTGAACTCGTAAACGCGAGAGGGTCACCTCGTCCATCCCAGTCGCAGCCGGGAAGCTTCCAGAGGCCGGAGTGACCCACGGCCAGGCCGATGCACCCGACTGCGGCGCTGATGGATGAGCTTCCCCTACCCTTCTCATGCTTTCATTACCCAAGGGCCTCAGGGAGTTGGGGAGAGGGTTCCAGAGGCCCGTACGGTACATTAAAAAAAGAGGAAGGGTAGCGAGTCAGCCAAGAAGGTGACTTCATTCGGCTGAAAGTCCCGCTGCTCAGTAAAACCTCAATCGTCAGCAGAAAACATGGCTTCTGTGCGAGGTCACGGGCCCACGGATCTGCAAATACGACCTCGAGTCTTTATTATAGAATCGGAAATTTCTAGATAGAGGGGCTAAGTGTAATCTCAGCCAGACGGGTGTCGAAGAATCCCGTAAAATACCCCTGCATGTCTAAGAGACATCAGGTTTTACTGGATTTTTTCAATGATCATACCTCCGCAAATGAGACAGACATCAATAAGCAATACATAAAATGCTCTGGTAATTACAAACTCCACCTGCTGAACAAATATCTGAGAGGAAGGTCCACAGTGCTGCAGGGGACTGTGGGATTTGGCCAGCTGAAGTGTCAGACGGACTTTTCCAATGTGAGGTGTATGTTCCTGGAGCCTGTTGCCATTCGGCAGGCCTGGTGCCTCGTACGGCCGCCCTCTGACAGCCCCTCATCGGCACACAAAACCAAAGCTCAGCTGTGGGGGATGGGGCCTCCCTCCCTTTTTTGAGCCATCATTTGTAATTGTTGTTAAGAGAACGCCGCCCCCCCCGGTCTGTATCTGTCGTGACCGCGGTCTGATTGAGGCCCCATCAGCCAGGTACATCCGCCACGCCTTCACGGGGCCCCTGACACACTCCGTTAGCGGAGCCCCGCAGTGGGGGGTATTAGTGTCAGCTGATGAACACCATTGCCTGACAGACCCGCACCTCATTAATGGAGGTGAGCAGTGAGACATGGGTGAGGTGGGGGCTGCATCCGGTAAAAACATCTATGTGAGAATGTCCCGGCAGGAAAAAACAACCTATGCGTGTGTGTGTGTGTGAGTGTGTGTGTGGGTGTGTGTGTTTATATATCTATAGCTGTATACAGGGGTAGAGAATGGTGTGAATCCCCCATATCTAACCTGATTAAAAGTGTCAGAGGTTCGAGACAGAGCTCAGATAAAGAGCCCAGCGACAGGCCTGAGGGAGATTATCCCCACATCGGGGGGGGGGGGGGAGTCAGGCAGAGAAAGTTTGAATTAGCAGATGGTGTTTCGTCAGCTCGCTCTACACTGGGCGGAAGATGGGGGGTTGCAGGTGCCATGTGAGGCCTGTGGCCTCTCTCTCTTTCTCTCTCTCTCTACCTCTATCGCCACCCGTGGGCCATCACACGCCAACATGGGGTCAGCCGGACAGATCACCACGGATTTCCCGAATATTCAGCGTGCATGGGAGGATGTTTAAAAATGTTTCAGCGACAGGGTTAAACGTCGCTCTAGAAGTGCCACAGGACTGGAAAACAGGGTGCTCACCTTGGTGAACGGACACAGTGGCATTTTTATTTTTTATGAATGAACCGAGTTCTTTTCAGAAATAAGGCAGCAGGTCGGAGAATAAGCTGCAATCTGAATAAAGTAAAATTCTGAAACTATTTGGAAGCTTTGGTAAGTCTTAGCATGGGGTAGCACTACATAGCATAAGGCATAAAATTGAAAAAGAGATTAAATAATGTTAATGTTCCTCTTTAAATGGTCAACAGAGAAAGTTAAAGAATGAAGGCTTTTTTACTTAGAATGGAAGGTTTACTGTCCTGTTTTATCATGCTATTTGTTTTAAGACAGTCAGATTTGACTTTGTGAGCAGGGACACTGAGCCACCAGACCGTTACAATGCTGGACAGATCCTCCCAGAACCCATCACACCCAAACAAAGCCATCAGCTTGAAATGCCCTCTTCTGAAGAAGCTTCTAGACCAGGGGTGGGCAATCTTACCCGCAAAGGGCCGGTGTACAGTATATGCAGGTTTTCACTGCAGCTCCCTAACTAGATTACTAATTAGAGGACTGATTGGCTGAAGAGTCCTCACACCTGGGTTTGAACAGCTGACCTACAGGTTATCCCAAAAACCAGCATACACACCGGCCCTTTGTGGATAAGATTGCCCACCTCTGTTTTAGAAGATATTTTCACGTCTAAGTTAATGCAGCACAGGTTCTATTGTTAACTCTACTATTTGAGTAGTACTGGTCCAACTACACATCCTTTACACAAATGTAATTACTTCAGTATTTTGGTTAATTATTTCAGTAATCAAGAGGCTGGCACTGGGTGACGTATAAGACAAATAGCACTGAAAGCCACAGTTCCTGCAAGAATACTTTTGAAGGGCACATGTTTTAGAAGAAATTGCGGAAAAAGAGTGTGAGACGGTACCTGGGGAATCCAAAAGACACCTGACATCTCCACAGGTCACCTTAAATTACCCACAAATTTGCCAAACAAAAAAGAAGCGACCTGCCATTATGAAGCCGCGTGTTTCCATTCTGAAGATGCAGAGCCACCTGAGCACAGGAGAAATTCAAAAATCATCATTTTACACCTTCCAGGCTTGTGGCTCAGAGACGCATGGTACTGGAAAACTAACAGTGATATATTGCAATGATAGAGATGATACGTGTGGCATATTCAGCAAACTTTGGCAGAGGGGCAGGTGTCCCTGCAGCCGGCAGCTGACCTGCAACAGACTCGTACCCGTGATGAGAAGCAGGGTGGTCGAATGGTAAATGTGACAAAAGCGTCCAATTCAGAACGAGTCCAGAAGTGAGTTCCTGCGATCAATATAAGCATGACCTTTTTGGTTAAACCCGAACGCTTTCAAAGCCATGACCTCGGATTCACACGCCTTTTTGTGGCCTGAAACATTTCCGAAAGAGCCGGTCCTCAGCCCTGTGGTGTATTTCGCCTATTAATGATTTGTAGAAAGCGCTAGAGCAAGCGGCTGTCAACGGTTATACAAGTGCTGCTGACATCACGGGGCAAAAACAAAACTGAAACTAGTGTTGAACATTTTCATCCGTTGTGCTGAAACGAATGCCCTGCGATTATCAGAAACCACAATCTTTAGTAAAATTAAGCCATATTTGAAATGTTTTCTTAATTACCTGAAAATGGAGAAGGCGGCAGAAAAGGAAGGTGGTCTCTCCGAAGTATGAACTAGCGCACTGATGTTGCAGGTGGTCTGCTTTCTGTTCCCTTGGAGAAAGCTGGCCCTCTACATCTCCCCAGCATTAATGCCTATGCCTAAACAGATAAATTACCCCTAAATAAATTTATGATTTCTCTTGCAAGAATCTGTTTTCATTCTTAACCCCCAGAGGAGACAAACAGCTTGAAATCACTTTGACAGTCTGCGCTACTGTGCCACATACCACAGGGGATTTTAATTTCAACTTGTGAAATCGTAATTGCTTCTCTTGGAGAAACCAAAGGATTGTGGGTAACCATCATTGTAAAACTGGGTGTCAAGGCTGCCATATCAGAGCCCCCCCCTCCTCTTTCCCCGCTTTAGCAGCTTCTGTTCCCGGATCAGTCCAGCCCTCCGTGTGAAAGGCAGTCTGAGAGCTGACACTAAATTAACTAGAGCTGTCAGGAGATTGTTCCAGAAAGGAGGGGCAAAGCAACATGACAAAATGCGACGAGAATCTTCCTCAGCTGCTTGTTTCCTTTCTCTCTCTCCCTCTTCTTATCTGTTTGCTGCCCTTTAATAATAATAATTATTATTATAATTATTGGTACTTTATTGATCCCTAGGGGGAAAGTGTGTTTATGCCTCCTTCAGCTTGCTTTTTGTATAGTAAGTTGTCCGCGAAGGGCAGCCACCCACAGCAGCACCCAGGGAGCTGGGGGTTAAGGGCCTTGCTCAAGGACCCGCACACGTGCTGAGGCTTGAACCGGCGCCCCCATGATTACAGGCACACAGGCTTAGTCCACTGAGCCACACGCTGCCCCCAAAAGGAGAGAGCACAAACGCAGTCCCCCACTACTAGGAATTATGCAGTGGAGATTCCCACATTTAGGGAAATCTCAGGGGTCAGCACAGCCGCAGTGCAATGGCTGGGCCTCACCCTGGGTGAACCACCTTCGCGATCTCCCCTGCCGGCTTTCCCCTGCACTGCGAGTTGGCTGCATAAATGACCCTGATTGCGTTTTGATTGCTGAGACTCTTTACTGGGCACTGCGAAACGCCAGCACCGCTTTTCCCAGGCTAAAGTTGAGCGGCGATTAATTAGCAACACGGAATCATTACTCGCTCCAGACTGGCAGCGGCCATCCGCGGAAGCCTGCTCAAGATGACAGCCATCTTTATCCCCCCCTCTGCTGAGAGGAGGATGCTGGGGCGGGGGTTTCACACCTGTTTGATCGGGACGGCGTTTGATAGCGACACCCGCCAAGAGAGGCACCTTTCATGGCGGCTGGTGGAGTCAGGCGGGGGGGTTTGGAGATGGGGGGAGGGCCTTCAGCGCCGCTTCCTCAATTACTCCTGGGCCCTAACCAGAGAGGATGGCAGCTAGCCTTCAGCGCGGGCCGGAGGCAGGTAGATTCCCCGCAGGGGCCGGTAATTGGCAGGGATGCCGTATGCTGGGGGGGGTGGGAGCCCAATGGGGGGTGGATGCATATCATATCGTATCGCTCTTCAGAGGAAATGGAAATGGAGTGCAAGCTTCCAGGCCCATCTTTGGTGCCACGCGACCCAGGCTTGTGATCTCACTGCTGGGGCGGCGCCTTTGGAGGGAGGGGGTGTTAAGTGTGTCATCTGACGGCAAATAATGAGTCAGTCGTTCCGATTATATTCATTATGTCTTAAAGTGATATGACAATACCCTTTTTCTTTTTTATCAGACATCTAATTTTTTAGGTTTTGTTTACCTGACATGTTTCGACGTTCACTGTCGTCTTCCTCAGAGTGTCACCGGATGTTGCTGGTGACGCATTTGTTATCAGCTGATGTTCCCGAAAGCGTGACCTTCCTGTCTGGATTGAAAATACAACACACAGAGAATGGAGATATTAAAATAAAGGTATACAAAAAACCCACACACACTGACCAATACTTAAACTGGACTTCCGAACACCCCCATAATGCACAAATTATCAATAGTCAGAACATTACATGAATGTGCAGCAATAATCACAGATACACAGGACAAAGAACAGGAGGAACAACACATGCAACACGCACTGAAGGCATGTCAATACCCACAGTGGGCAATAGCTAAGGGAGCAGAACAGGTCAAGAACAACAAAACACAGAATAAAGAGAAAAAACAAAACAACAAGCAAGAACACAGAGGAGTGGTAACTTTGCCATACATCAGAGGAATAACGGAACGTATACAAAGAGTAATGAGGAAACACAACATTAACACACCTGTCAAACCACACACAACACTCCGTCAGATCCTGGTTCATCCCAAAGATAAAGTGCATCCAGAAAACAAATGCAACACCGTATATGAGATTCCATGCAAATCATGCAATAAGACTTACATCGGGGAGACAGGGAGGAGTTTTTCTACAAGGAAGAGCGAACATAGGAATGAGTGCGAAAAGGAGACAGCAATAAGACAAACCTGGACCATAAAAGAAAAGGCACAACAAGAAAATTACAAATGAGCCATAACAGATCAGTGCAAAAGGGAGAACCACGTCATGGACTGGGGGAATGCCAGAGTCATCCGCACAGAAGGTAATAAACATCAGCGCTGGATCAGGGAGCCCATGGAGATCCGGAAACGAAGCCCGAGGACCATCAACCGGGATGGGGTGGCATACATGCTCTCACATACCTGGAGTGACATCCTACAGGGGACGAACTGACAGCTGAAGGCGTGACCGACCCGTCAATCCAGATGGGAAGGTCACGCCTTCGGGAACATCAGCTGATAACAAATGCGTCACCAGCAACATCCGGTGACACTCTGAGGATGACGACAGTGAACGTCGAAACATGTCAGGTAAACAAAACCTAAAAAATTAGATGTCTGATAAAAAAAGAAAAAGAGTATTGTAATAAGTCAGTCAATCGGTCACTGACAGCATCGAATAAACATTTAAAATCTCGTGAATGAGGATGATGATGGTTTGTATGTAGTTTTAAGCCGTGATGTTGGTCTTACAGGGTAACCAACCAATAACAATAGACCAATTGTCACTGTTCCACGCATGTCTCTTGCTATTTATCCAGCCAGCTGCAGAGGTGCTGAGGTGGCCAACATACGTATAAGACCCGCCCCCGGCGGAGCACTATCACAGCACGTCTAACCCTGTAGGGGTGCACAGCACTACACATCATTAGAGAACCACGCTGTCTCAGTTGGTGTTCAGGCCCCTGTGCCCTTGGTGTCTGAACACGGCCCAGCTCAGGGTGTCATTTTCAGGGACAGATGGGGGGCAGGGGGGCTGGCGAGAGCGGCATTCTGGGCATCATGCTGGACAACAGGTACCAGCGTGACGCTGGACTCATAAGCTGCATAATCATGTCAGGGACACAGTACAGATGTAGAAGGTAGAGAGTACAAGCTGTACAAGGCAGTTTGGGAAAATAAATGTTAAGTTTAGCAGTTACATTAATTTACTGATAAGCACTCAAAGATCCAGGGATCCAATACAGAGTGTCTATGGGGAAAGGATAGTGTCAGAGACTTGGCTACTTGCTAAACTTGCTAATGACCCAGGTCTTTGGTAACTCTATGCCTCTGTTAATTTCTGTGTTATGCCAGGGTTTCATTTTATGTGCAATGAAGGAGTGTGCCAAGTGAGTACAGGCTGTTAGCCAGTGAATACCCACAATAGATATTTTTTTAACAAATAAAATGTTCTCATTACAAGTTATATACAGTAGGGTGGTCCACAAGACTATGATGAAGATTCAGCTTAATTAGAACATGTTCTACTCCATGTAGACAAAATATCATTAAAATCTGAAGCAGTTTGGGACCAATTCAGAGGTTGCGCATAGTATTACAATAACCATCACTGGTAACTGGATTTTCCTGATATTTACTATTAGGTCAATTTTGCTGTGATCAAGGTACTTTGGTAATGTGGTTAGAAATTGGTACTTAACACTAAATATTGGTTGAGCACATGGGTGTCGTTAGGTCCGATCACTTGGGGCTATAGCCCAAAGCATTTTAAGTATTTTAATTATTTTATATATTTATATAGCCTATAGTATTTTAATTATTTTATATATTTATATAGCCTATAGTATTTTAATTATTTTATATATGTATATAGCCTATAGTATTTTAATTATTTTATATATTTATATAGCCTATAGTATTTTAATTATTTTAAGCTGAGCCCCAAGTGTTTTAGCCCCAATGCCAGTCTTCCTTCCCAAAAAAAGTCAAGCCTTAACTTTTGATTTTTTCAATAGCTAGAAACTCCTCCATTTGGTTACTAGTGATGGTTGGAAATATCACATTAAAATAGCCATTCTTTGATGCTGTTGTTGATAACAAAATTTTATTGCGTCACGCACTGAGGAATGAAAGATGCAGGAGCAGCAGAAACCAGGTTTATTTCAACCAAAAGACCCAACAGAAAGGAACAGGATCACAGGTGATCAAAACTGGGAGCACACAACACAGCTAACAGGCCAGGCCATAGACAGGACTGACATTATCAACTTGACTGGGAAGCACTTTTATGGAAATACTAACAAGGGAGCAAAACGAGAGGCTCAGCTGGACTGGGAAACACGTTTATGAAAATACTAACAAGGGAGCAAAACGAGAGGCAACTGGAGTAAATCATACAAGGGCATTAATGAGAGGTAAGACATATGCATAACCTGGCCTGATGGAGCCATGCTAGTAGTCAACAACTCCGCTGAAAGAGCAATTGCTTTAATGCAGCAGTATAATTCAAGTCTCACAAAGAATGGGAGCAGAAGCAGTCCCTCATTTACCTTGTAGCTCAGCACAGGAAGACCTATCCAACGTGCTCCAAAGCCACATGGATGAACACTGACTGAATGTTGGACTGCCGTTTACATTCAGCATTCGCACATTAACAAACATTTTATTCTTATTGAGGCACGATGACATTGGCTGCCAGGTATCACTGAATAATGGATCATAAATCATGAGGCCAGCAGGCCTATTTCCAGCCGTAAATAGGAAAGTATGTATTTTAGCATCTTTGCATGTGCATTTGTTCACAGTTCAAAGTTTGGTGGAAAATGAATTTTAATTCCGTATTTTCATTATATGTATTAAATTATCTTCAGCTGACCTCTAAATGTTCACCAAAAGGCTAGTAATTTGGCACAATTAACAGCAGTCAGACAAAGAACAAAATTAGACTTGTGGAGGTCATATCTCATTAACAATTTTTTTGGATCACCCTAATGCACAAAGTACATGATGCAATATTTTTCATTGCAAAATGTGTAATATTTTCTCCATTGTTCCATCGTCCTTTGAGGAGTAAAAAAAAAAAAGCATGATTTTCATTGCTCTGTCTTCCCTTGATACATATTTTTTTTTTATATCATCTGTTGAGAATTATGGTAAATGGTCAGAATCTCTTTCATTCGAGAGAATAAATGGAATGAAGAAAGTACAACACTGTATAGTAATGTACAATGCATTTTATTATAATTGTATTTAATATTGGAAATGTTGTACTCAACAATTTATTAATTCAACTTTACCATATCTATATACACAAAAATCCATGGATGGGGTCCACAGATGGTTCACTGTAATCCACAGTTTTGATTAGGTCTTCGAATGTATCACTTACGGACACGGCAACTACTGTATTCTGTTTCCTGGAATCCTGTCAGATTTCATTTAGTGGTTTTTGATTAAAAAAAAACAAAAAACAAAAAGAAATACAGAATGAAGTTGGTTGCAAGCATGCGATAAGCCTCAAAATCAAGGTTGTGTTTCCTTTCTCCAATCGATGTTGGTAGTAGAGGAATCTCGCCCTCCAGAGCTAACCCTCAGTATGAATAAGTGAAGCATCTCCGTAATAAATCAAGAGCCTGCTCCACGTGGGTGAGTTTGATTGAACTACACGATGCTTTCAATTTGCAGGTTAGAGCATATACAAAGAGGATGCCCCGAACGAATCACATGCGCCTGAATGGACCCTCAGTGGGTGAGAGGCTTGAAAATCGTCAGGCCTGATTAGCCATTGTCACTGGAATGGGAATAATGCATGTTGAAGGCTACGGATTTCATGACCGGCCAATGTAAACACACACATGAACACGCACTAACTCCCAGCAAACACGTTAGTGTCAATGGCCATCTTCCCAACTGCTTGCAGGAGGACTGCAGTTTACGAGGTGCTGTGATACTTTGGAACACTTCCCGCATGGTGTGGACTTGCTAACATCGACTCCGGTCGAAGCCTGCTGATCACAAAGAAAGACGAGTAAATCCAGTTACTTCGTTAGTATTTTCATCATGTTCTGCTCAACATTCCCATAACGCCACTAGTAACAAGCAGGAATTCAAGCCAACCGCTGATTTTTAGATCAAATGAATGGCTGGCAAAGCCGTCTGGTTGCGCACCAACCATGTCAAATTTAATATATTTCCACAAACGGTTATTCCATGAAGAAATTTCTGTTAAAACCCACTTTCAGATGGTACGTTCTGAATCCATGACATTTGTAGAGGGATGCCGGAGGTGCTTACGGTCAGTATTGGAAGGGAGGGGGGGTACTTCAGTGAAATTTAATAAATGCTTATGCGGCATGGCCAGCCGAGGGGGGGAGGGTGGGGAGGGACAGAAAGCTGCCTATGGCTTACACTGCCGTCTCAGGCCTGGATGCTGCACTGCAGGGTGGAGGGCGACCAGCACGCATTGAAAGGCGCAGCACGCATTGAAAAGCGCAGCACGCAGCAGAGCACTAACGCAGCCAGCTGCCACCACGCCATGGATGCGCACAGCTGGCCCATGCAGGGCGTCATTGGTTGGGGGGGGAGGGGCGGCTGTTTCTACACATAAATAGACCACCGTACCAAACCATAAAATATCATTCCTCAATTATTAATCCATTTTGTCGTTGTTGAAGAATTTTCTGTGCAATGTCAATGCATACTGGTGCACGTTTTGTTCAAACCAACGTGACAGATACTTGTAAAAACAAAAGAACCAGTGTGTATATAATGACATCTAAAAAGGATGAGCAAACATATATATGATCTATTTCCTATATTTACTCAGAAGCAATATGAATAGCAACCGTGGGAATAACGAGTGGCTCCGTGATCAAACACGCTCATGTCCCCCACCCCTAAAGTACAGATGCTGAAAAACAGCGAGTTGGTCACTGCGCAAAGACATAACCAGACCCCGAAATAAAGACCCCAGTGTTTATAAGCTAATCAGCTTCCACGCAGGCAACTGACAATCTTGCTGAAAGGAGCTATCAGCAAAATGCCATTGGGGCAATGAACTCTCAGTGCCCGTGACGAACTGTAAAGGTGGCAGGTTCGCGGCACAAGAGGATGGGATGGTGGCCAGAGAGCCCACACCAAGTCCACAACATGCATATGTATGTCCAACATCGCTGCAGTAATAAGGAGCAAATGCTCACTGCCAATCTGACAAGTCCCACTTGGCTGGGCTTTTCATGGAGAACAAACAGCGGTTTGATGTACCCTCACGTAGCCCCACTACACCTGCCAATCAGATCTCTGTGCCTGAGCCCCCGCCCATACCACCTCTGCCCCTCCCATCCCAGACTCAGCATATCACATAACGCGGTCTGTCAATTAAAGGTGTTTTAGAGAAACAGCGGACTCCTCGAAGAATTCATAGCTGTCACACTGTCAACAGAAAATACGTCAAATTCTTAATTAATTATGCTGGCCTCTTCAACAACATCCTGTCAACCTGAAAAAAAAATCATTACATCTCTTATACTTAACAGATGAGCTCAAACAATTGTATAGGAGCTGACTGTATTTTTATGCACCAGAATGCTCTAATGACCCAATATCCCCACTACAGGCCTACAGAAGAGAAACAGTCTATTCTCTGTAAAAATATAAACAAAGGGATATAGCTCACTGGCTGCCCCATCCTCAGACTTCCTGTGGAAACCCGGAGGTATCAAAGCTGGTCTCGAAATCCAGATCAGAGGAGAATCTGCCCAAACGAGGTCACATCCTCAGAGAAACGGCGCTCATTAGGTAGCGGAGAGCAGCCAAGCTGCCGCGTGATGAAAAGAACACGCGTGTGGGTCATTCCGCGTGCTCTCGGCGGCGGAGCCCAACAATCGTGAACCGGTAAGGAGGCAGTAAAAAAAAATAAAGAAATAACAAGCTGCCGGGATTATCGGAACTGGGTGCTACGGGGGGGTGGGCAAGACACAGGCTGGAAGATTCCAGAAGTACTGCGGAGCAGCGGAGTGGAGTGAAGACCAGCTTCCACCCCGCCTGACACGGAACGTCAAGGGAATCCGTCGGCGTTCCCTTTCTCCTGGGATTCTTCCGTGGCTCCTGGCTGACAAACGACTCTTCAGACTGTGGACCTCCTTCCCTTTAAGGAGCCCTGAGGCCCAGTGGGACCCCCCCTCATAAGACACGGCGTCACGCTGGGGAGCTGCAGGCTGCGCTAACAGCCCGCCGGGTAGCATCTCCCACCTCCGGCTCCAGCTGCCGACGTGCCGGAAAGCAGCTGTGTGTTAGAGGCACTCCTGCGAGGGACCCTCACCTCCCTCACAGGCCTGCATCTCCTGCTCCTGCCCCGTCCATCAAGGTGGCCCATTGTGTTGCGCTAAAGCGTGCATCAAGGTCCTGCCCGGTGAGGACGTTGGTGGGATGAGAAGTATGATCCAGAGTGACACCTAGCAGATTCTCAACGGTGCCATGAGCCATCACCGTGGGGGGGGGGGGGGGGGGGGGGGGGGGGGGGGGCGGGGGGGGGGGGGGGGGGGGGGGGGGGGGGG
>JABFDZ020000138.1:3597598-3614826 GCA_019775955.2 Pollimyrus isidori | reverse complement strand
TGGCGAGATTCAGGAGCTCTATCATTTGTCCCTGCCAGATGAAATATGCCACCCCCGCCCCAAAATCCCCACCCCCCCCCTCCCCAAACCATTCCCGCCCCTCCCCAAAATTCAGCTTTAGATTCAACCGTTTGTAAAGGCTAGATTATTCCAAGGTGTACTCTCTCTCTCTCTCTCCCTCCCTCTCGCTGAGTGCAGGGTACTTACATTTGTAAGTGTGCTCAGAACAGCCCCCCCACACACCACCCCCACCATGTCCTCCCAATCGGAAAAGGCCGCTGCTGGTGAGCAGATGCTTTAATGAGCTCCCCAGCTTCACACAATGGTCATGGCACATGTGTGTGTGTGTGTGTGTATTGTTAATATGTTAATATTACATTACGGGCACCATTTTCCAGGTCCCCACAAAGGTCTGTGATTGCAATCAAAAATTCCAAAAGTCTCATATTTTGTTCGGTTACTTATGGTTAAGGGTAGGGCTGAGTAGGGCTTAAAGTCATCATGTTGGGATTAGAGTTGTCCTCATAGAAATGAACGGAGAGTCCCCAGAAAGATATAATCACAAACCTGTGTGTGTGTTTGGCTGGGGGGGGTGTTGGTGCACGCTTCAAAAGCTAAAGGAACAGCCCACGCCTGAAAGCCCTTTTCATCAGTTCTGTTAAATAAAAAAAATAGCAGTGCACAATTTTTGAATATCTTATTGATTCATAAGCACTGAGTACTGATCCTTATGCACAGAGTACTAATATATACATACTGATCCTTATGTGCTAAGTATTGATCTTTACTGGGTGGGTACTGATCCATGTACACTGTGTATTGATCCTTACATGCTGAGTACTGATCCTTACATGCATTAGTATTGATCTTTACATGTTGAGTACTGATCCTTATGTGCCAAGTACTGATCCGTACACGCCAAGTAGTAATCCTTAAGTGCTGAGTAGTGATCCCTAAAACAGTGAGTGCTGATCTTTGCACTCTGAGATATGCAGTAATCTTTACAGATTAAGTACTGATCCTTGCACTCTGAATACTGATCCTTACTAGCTGAGTACTGATCCTTACAGGCTGAGTACTGCTTCACATGCACACCTACAAGGGGCTCTTGGATACAGCTTGTATTTTTATTAAATATATAATGGCATGTACCTCATCCATCAAGTTTACACAGAGCAAACAGAGGAGCCCATCCCTCCAGCTCTGGCACCATCTCAAGAGAAACCTGGCAGTGGACGGCATGACAGAAGCCAAAGCAAGCAGAGAAACTCCCAGTGAGTCCCGAGAGCGCAATCGGAGCTCAGGCGCGGGAGTGAGCCCGCCCCCTGCTGGGTGAGGGCCACACAAACCCGAGTCAGCGGCTCCGCCGGCTCCATGGCCCCCAATACCAGTGTCTCTGGTTACCCAAGACCTCTGGTGACCCCAGTCATGGGCCACATTACACCCAGCAGTCACCCGGTACGTGATCCGAGCCGAGGTCGCCTACCTCCCCCCGGACTGCGCTGGCTCTCGGGCTCTTGGAACACATTCCAGAAAACTATAAACTCCTGATGTCTTTTCGCAATTTACAATCGTGTTTTGTTTAAAAGCGGTTTTACAAATCAAGGTTTGCCGTGTTCCAGAAGGCTGACGATCGACACCACCTCCAGGCAGCGTGCGACAGACTCAAGCCATCAATCCCCTGGAACGGAGCGTGCAAGTCCCTCCACAGGGGTTACGGTGGCTCTAAGTACCTGGAACCTCTCAGAGGACATCTTCCGGGACCTCCAGAAGACTTCCACCTCACCGTAAATGTCATTTACGTAACGTCACGTGTGAACAATGATCGTGAACAATGATTACTGATCACATATCGGAGCACGGGAGCAGCTTGGGTTGGACGTGAGGACGCGGCGTCCCTGCCAGCGTGACCAGCGGGCGTGCGATGTCAGGGTTACGGCACTCCCGCTGTCGCCACACAAGTCCTCACTTTCACTCTCTCTCACTCTGAGGAGCGACGGCGTCTCCAAAGCATGCAACAGCAGAGCGGGACGTGGCTACACAGCCACCTGTACAGTAAGCGTGCGCGCACATTCATATTTAAATTAATTTAATTAGAAGGGTTGGTTATGACACTACAAGTGAATATCTCTGCTGTCGCCTGGGGTCCACGGCACAGGAGTGACCACCTCCTCCTTAACACTCCTCACCTTCTCACACCGATACCACTGGCATTAGGACCCCCATCTCTATGGTTATGGTATGTGCTGTTTGGTTGGAACGCCAGTTTAAACTTCTGGCAAATGATTTATGTAGCACGACCCCCCCCTCCTGAAATCAGCCGCTCGCTTAACTGCACACTCAGGCATGTTTATTAACTGACCAGCACTGGACAAAGAACAGACTCAAACCTGCCCGGCGTACCGCTCAGCGTGTGAATGGAATCGCACCCAGTCAGCATGAACCTTACGAGAATGTCTGAGGCGGAGGAAACGTCTGCGTAGAAACGAGTATTTATAAAAGCCACAAAAAAAAGTGTCACCCAGAAATGGTGACCAAAATCCCAGCGACTGAGCTGCCATGGGCCGGGGGGGGCAATCCGAAACAAAATGGAAAATCACAGAGGATAACAGAAGGGCCTCGTGGAGGACGTTTTGGTGATCAGACAGCTTCGGCTGAAGCTAATGTTCCATCACAATGTCTACACCCCCACCCCCCCAGGTGATACGGAAACTGCCGCTGTGCACAAAAAAAAAAAAAAGAGAACATCCACTACCCCCCCTTCGGGCAGTTTCCTGACACACCTCAGTCAAAAATGCCCACAAAACATACAATACCCACTACCTAAATATACAGTTTCAGTTCCTCCTCTCATTATTGCAGATTAATCCCACGCTGAAGAGGTCAGATATTAGTCATTTCACCACCACTAGCTGATGGTAGCGGAGATGGCTAGAGGTAGTGAACCCTGTGGTTCCTTCTCACCAGCTCCTCTGCGGTGTAGAGATCAGGGGTAAGGCCGAGTGTGGCCGACCATATCCACGTAAAGCTGGCAGACACCCCAAAACCACTCAACACACAAACCGCTGCGTTCAACAACCGCTCTAAAGGGCTGAGTGCGTTAAAACACAGACTGGTGCAAATGCAGGTCCGGAACAAATGACCATCTTCTGTCACTCGCCGTGGCCATCGACAAGCGGATTTCCCACTAGCTTCTGTCAGCTAAAGAGCAGTGGATGTTTTTTAAGTCACTCATAACTATTATTATCGGAAGTACACGGGCACAGAGACTATTATTACTATATCTGAATTCATTTGAATTCAAAAAGTGAGACAGAAGCTTGCACATGAAAACCTCAATTTCAGAAGATCCCCTTCATATTGCACACTTTGGTTTGCGTTGCTGCCCTAATACCTGTGTCACACTTAATTTCCATTCTGCTGATCAGTTCTCCTTCTGAGCTAAGTAGCAGTTATACACAGCAGGAGTTTCTACCCCACAA
The DNA here is from genome assembly GCA_019775955.2 of Pollimyrus isidori. Classification (NCBI taxonomy): domain Eukaryota; kingdom Metazoa; phylum Chordata; class Actinopteri; order Osteoglossiformes; family Mormyridae; genus Pollimyrus; species Pollimyrus isidori. Next base: position 3,611,344 of record JABFDZ020000138.1, on the reverse strand, counting down.
ATGCATATTAAATACTATTCCTCCCTCAGACAGCCCGATGCATTTTACACATCTCTATACCAATCAAATTCCCGTATCATGCTTAATTTCCATATACCATTCCGTGTTCCCACTGATTAATTCACCATCTAATCTAATAATAAAGTTGCAATTATACACTTCAGACCTTCTCCCCAACAAATGCATATTCAAAACACCGCCCCCCCCCCTTCAATTCGAAGACAAGCAGGACCAGCCAAACTGGTATAATTTCACCCATTCACACTGTCACTTCTCTCCTCACAGGACTTTAACGGTGTGTGTTTCATCTGAGACTAGATTCCTCACAAAAGTCTCACTTTCCTCCCTCCGGGGGGCCCCGTAACAGAGCCGGCGGGGGCTCCTAAAATGAACAGAAACAGTGGTACAGGGAGCAGTTTATTAAGCAAACACGGGCCCCAGGGCCATGCTGGATCCCCTTACCGCTAACGGTCGCGGAGCCCTCGGCGCACAGATTCCTGTCCTGAGTAATAAAGTAGGAAAACAGAGGTAATGCTGTGCAGACATTATTAATGGCAGGGAGTGGGCCGGAGAGGGAGCAGAGCTCGCTGGGCCGTGCACACGCAGCAATTTGGAAATTATACGGCCGGATAAACTGTCGCTATTTTTCTCCCGTATGTTAATCAGCAGCTCCGAGATATTTTTCAGACGGACACCTAAGAACATTTGTACCGGAGGGAAGGACGTCAAATGATGCACAGAAATGTGAGACACATTTTAATTTCACACTCCATGGCCTTTTACTGCCAGCTACGGCAGAACATACAAAAATATAGATATATATGTATGTTATATAAGAAATGTCTGGAAGGCGGCCATGGTCGCGAAATAGCCGTGCAATGACATCATGTTTTTCCTTTGAATGGTGTGGACCGACAATCCGAGAGGTCTGGCTATTCATGTGCCCTTTCCGAAGTTTTGACCCCCGCCTTTGCCAAAAGTGCCGTCAAGCCGGTGTGTTGACCTTTACTGTCCAATAATAATTATGTTTTATCAGAGAGGCGGGATCAGCAAACGACTTGGCAGGCATGCGGGTTTATGGGAGAGCAGGGTAATGGGCTGTAAAAGGAAACGCCCCCCCCCGGATGTTACCTTCCTCAGCAGTTAGCCAGCTACAGCCCATCTCTAAGTACTGGACAATTTTAAAAAGTTAATTAAGAGGCTTAATTATTTCCACTAAGTTGATCACTCTCGGAGGGCTTTACGGGGTGAAAATGGCTGATGGTAAACTCTCCCGCTCCTGATTCCGGTTTGTCGAGAGGAGGTGAAGAGAGCCAGCGATCAGCCAGTTCCGCCCCGGAGAAGCGGGACCTCAAGGCGTCCACCGTTGGGATACGGTGTGGGAGTGGACTGCGTACGTCAGCCCAAGCGCCTGCTAAATACTGTACAAACAATATTAAATGGTTAGTGGGCTTAATTTATACAGCAAACTGGAAATCTCAGCTACTACTTGCACCAGTCGTGTGGTGCGATAGTGCAGTGAACCCGCTGTCCTTAGACGCTGGTGAGAAACCATCAGAGTAATGCTGTCAGTGTGTGTTTGCATATGGCTGACTTTGGGAACACCGCCGCAATCGTCAGCCTTAATATCCTGGTCGGGAGAGCTGACCTCTGGGTTCCATAAATGCCACTGGAGGAAGTTAAGCGAGACAGGAAAGTTGAGCGAGACTCAGCATCACATTGAAGAGTTCTCTCCTACTCAATCCCAGCTTACTTTAAGCCCAATGCACATCCTGCCTTCAGCGCCAGGGCTCATAGAGGCCCTACCTCAACACGGACCTCAACATGGGCTCTCAGCACTGGAGTTCCCAGAGGTCCTACCTCAACGTGGACCTTCAGTACTGGAGCTCCCAGAGATGCTACCTCAACATGGGCCTTCAGTGCTGGAGCTCCCAGAGATGCTACCTCAACATGAGCCTTCAGCGCCGAGGCTCCCTGAGGCGCTACCTCAACACGGGCCTTCAGGTGGAACGCACAGAGGTGCCACCTCAACATAGCATTCAGTACTGAAACTCCCAGAGATGCTACCTTACACGGGCCTTCAGTGCAAGAGGTCACAGAGATGGTACCTCAACACAAGCCTTCAGCACTGTGGCTCACAGACACGTTACCACAACACGGCCTGGCCTGGCCTTGGAGTACTCGCTCCCCGCCCCTCAGCCCAGATAATCGATTCGGTTCTGAAAAAGTCTGCAAAACAGGAGCAGACTTGGATCCGGTGTGGAGAAACAGGCACACGCAGAAGATTCAATTTTAATGGAATGGACAGTTAAATTTTAATGGTGTTTGGAGATGCAGGAATATCAGTGTGTCAAACCTGAAAAGGAAGCTGATAGCTCAACCCGAATTTCATCTGTGTCACTGATAAATGTTGCAGCAACATAATTAACATGACTTTGCAACCGAAGAAACACAGAAAGAATAGTTTATTAGTGCAATGTTACCGATGACGTTCAGGAACATTTCCAGAATGTTGCATTGGACTCACCTGCGTTAGCCCGGAGACCTCCCCTTTCTTCAGAGGTAGAGCGATGGAAGGGGTAAAGACCTCACCGGCTTCGATGGGTTGCCCCTTCATGAAGTGTTTGCCCGTCTCATAGATGTCCACCTCGATCATCTTACCCTTAAACTCCGGGATTTTCGGAACCAGGACCTGCCAACGGCAAGATGGGAAAGGGAGCTACAGAGGGAATTTCGCAGGAGACCGAAAGCACCCGACCTCAACAGAAGACGGCGAGCAGGAAAAAGTACATGAATGAAAGTAACGGCCCGGCTCACAGCCAAGGATCTGGCCTGAGCTGCTGCACCCTGGTGCTTCTGGGGGAAAAACAGCTGCAGAGAGGATGGAATATCGATAAGGCTATGGGAAAGCTTCAGGTTCCTCCCTGATAAGACATGGGCTAAAGAGCAAGTTTCGACTGAATTCTGGGTCCATGGCCTCTGGAAAGCGTCATTGATTTGCAGCCATCCGCTGTGATAGGAGAGCGCCTTTAAGTCAATGGAGATCAATGGTGCTGAGTCTGAGATTTCTGGGACAAATTAGCAAAGCTAGTCAACTGAGTCCCAAGACCCCCCCCCACCCCAGCCGGCAAGGTCACATCCCTCCACCCCCACCCCACGTAATGGCAGAACGTCAAATGACCGGCTGTCCAACACCACAGCTGTGGGTAAGCATCGATCGGCTGCGTCTCACTCCAGGACGTGCGATGTTGCCGTGTTGATGCAGGGAACATTGAAGCCAATCACAAGATATTTCCCGTGAACCACAAATTACCCCTGAGGCGCATGGACTAGCCTCATTCTTAACCGAAAACCTGGTGGTTTGCCTCATCACTTTAAACCAAGGTCTTTAAAACATCTTTCGACAGTACCGTGAGATTACAAACTCCTTTTTATGCTTAAGATCTATTCAAGGCACTATTCAGTGAAGCAAATTCAACCTGGAGGCGACCCACGGATTGGATTAAATGGCTCTCTACTGAGAAACACACAGTTTAGACCAAAATTGCCTTCATCAAAGACTTGCACACAATGGGTCCTTTACACACGAAAGTCGAGCTCTTATATTCATGTGCCTGATAATCCATTCGACTTATCAAATGTCTGCGGATGCCAATTAAGTTTTTCAATTAACTCAAAATTAAATATGTGTTTTCTCTGCGCCGCAGCTAATTTTAATTATGCCTCAAGAATTAAGGATTTTTTTTTTTTTTACGTTTTTCATTCTATGATACGAATCCCAGCCTGAACCAAGGATTTCGATAACACCTTTGTAAGGCTAACTGGTGGCCATTCTGGTTCAAGCTACCAGAAGAGGCAGCATGTATCACTGGTCAGGCGAGACTGAAAGGGATTCTCTGTCTTTACTTATGAGACCTATATTCCACTGGTCAGGACTCTTACTGCTGTCAGACACGCCACAAAATGAGCCACAATACTAGTCTGCAAGTGCCTTGTGGGAATCTTTTTCCTTCAACCGGACAATCATACCTCACTTGACCTAGCATCTTAAAGGTCTTGTCTAGGTAGTATTGACCCATCCTCAGCTAAAGACCTGGATCTCCATTCCATTCAGCAGCTCCAAATGGTTTGAAGGGCTTCGCATTTCCATTTTAAAATGATTTCTGTGTCCTGTCAGCTCATTCTATTAGCTGGAGACTTGCTGGAAATAGCTGTTAAGCAAGCAGAAAGGCTTCTGCAGGTGACTCTGGCAAATCCTGCACTGGGATTTGACGGCTTATATCATAATAGCTGCTTATTCAAACATCCATCCACCTTCTAGCGGCTGCGGCTTTTTAGGGCAGGTAATCGGGAATTGCAGGATGGAAAAGTCTCATGAGCCTACAGTGGCTGCTGAAACAGTAAATGACCCACAGCTATCTGATTCCTCGCTATCTCTGCAGCAGGCCTGCGTGTCGGCAGCAGGCCTGCGTGTCGGCAGCAGGCCTGCGTGTCGCCGGTCAGGAGATCCATCTTCAGCCGTAAGACAGCTCTGCGTCTTTATGGATTCGTTAGCATTTTGGGTCAGAGTGCCCATTATTTACCACGTTACTCCAGCTTGATCATTCAAGCTCTTGTCGGAGCCCAAACACTGATCTTCCATCCCAGCGCATGCGGTGGGTTCCATAAAAACCCAGCACAGGTTGGAGGGTCAGTATATATCACCTCATGCCCAACTCCCCTAACTCACACATACCTCCGAATGGGTCACAATTCCTTCATCCACACCGCCTTGGAAACAGCCACCCTAACAGGGGCACAATGTGGAATATTCCAGAGAAGCTCCCAAACTGCGAATGTCATTCAGCACTGGCCATAAGGAGGTGGGAGATATTTTACATTCGACCGGTTCACCCTGTAGGAAGAATCCAGGGTGATTCATTTATGGGGTTTGTGGGCTGGGGGACCGTGGTGGTCATTGGTGACGTGGGGGGGGGCGGTGTCAGGGGAGCCTTGGTGCAGGCATGCATCACATAGCATGGCAGAAATCCCTTTAAGCTGCAGGTAGAACAAAAAGGGGGTCCCAGAATGCAGTTTGTTGCTGGGTGACAAGTTCTGGGATGAACCGCAAAGAGACCAGAAGGCCCTGATCCTTGGAACGGCCTGAAGAAACATGTTCTGATCTTCAATAGAGCCTTTGCCCTCATCTGCGCCCCGGAAAGCACCGGAAGATGTTTTTTTCTTCTTCTTAAAGCCAACCATCAGTTTTGTTTTTTTTTTAAACAAGGGCTGATCGCTAAAGATCGGCGATGTAGACGATTACATGACACACACACAGGTGACAGGCTGTGATTAAGGGCAGCATACTGCGGCAGACTGGATATGAAATGCTACAGACATCACTGACTAGGCTCTGTCCCGCCCACAGCTCCCCCCCCCACACACACCCAACCCCGCTTCCTGATGTTCAGAGAAGCACACGACACTTGTAGCTGAGTTCATAGCTCCGAGACACGCTGGAGAAAATTACTACCCATTTCTGCCTATCAGGGAAAAAAAAATCCTGAACTTCAATCATCTTCCCAATGACTGTTATGGGGAGGAAATTGATTTATTTGAAGACATTTCAGAGCAGAGTTTTTTTTCCTGGGGTTCCTTTGAAGCCCAGTGCGGAGGGATTTATGCCGGAATGTGACTGGGGGCCAGCCAAATATTGGCAAGTAATAAAAAAAAAATATAAAAGAGGAAGAGATTAACTTTATTGGGCGATGGACAGAAGACTGTGATGCGTCTACATGCCTCGTTAAAAACGACGCTTTAAGCAAACAGGTGTAGGACAGAGGGGAAAGCCAGCAAGCACAAGCTGAAAGTCCAACCAATCAAAGCCAAGCAATGGGCCACAATGCTTTTAAATACACAAAGTAAAAAGCCACTGTTTTTACACTCAGCACTTTAAGAGAAGTAGATGAGCAAACAGCAGATCATGTGCCCTGCCCATCACTGAGAGCGCCCCCTGCTGCTTACCTGCTCGTAGAATTTGTTGTGGCCCACATAGTAATGGGTGTCGAAGGACTCTTCGGTGACAAGGACGCGATGCCTTTCCCCGACCTGAAACAAGATGTGGGGGTTAGCTCGCTCACCCAGATATTCTACTGGCTTCCAGAAATCACCAAAGATTAGCTACAGTCACCCGGAGCTGACAGTTATAGGGACGCAGTACGACTGGGCTGTCAGTGTTTGGTTAAAGGCATGAGCTTGTGACCTGACCTCCTGACCTTTTTTAAGGACAGACTTGAGGTCAGGACCACACGATCACTACCAGCTGACTGCAGTGATGGTCTGATCTGCCCAAACATGCAGTTTCCAACACGTCGTCTTTCCTCCTTTTGAATAACGTTTCTTGCTTTGCATCCGTGTCATTTCCACACCCATCCGTTGACTGATGTACCGGGCGGTGGGGCCCGTCTGCTGGCCACACAGAAGACCACCTGTGATACGCATCAGGCTCCTTTCTGTGCATTTCAATGTGCTCTTACTAAAATGGAACAGACTGGATAAAAGTCATCACACAGAGGAATAGACTGACCTCACCACACACAGGGGCCCCGAGACCCACTGAGGCCCAAGGACCTTCTGGGAGGCGTAAGAGCCTGTGAGGGGTTAAGAACCAGCTGAGAGTCAAAGACCTCCTAAGTGCACCATTCATAGGGTCTAAGACGAGGTCATGATCCACAGACCTGCTGAGAGCCGAACACCATACCAAGCATCCAAGACCGGGCAAGATGGAAAGAGGGAGAGGATCTGCAATGAGGCTTAGTGCGTGTCCGGCTCTGACGTGGGACATTGGGCCCCAGGGGTCCGCCTGTATGGGGCCCCAAGGCCCTGCACCCCATCTTAGCACAGTATGGGCAGCTGTGGACACCCTAGATGTAGAACAGTGATGAAGGGCTCTGGCGCTGTAACACTCCGAATGAAAGGAAGGAGCGTATTCTGCGGTGTGGGGGGGGAGGCGGGGGGGCAAACGCCTTTCACTTTATTTAAAGCGGCAGGCAGCATCTGGCCTTTTGAGACGACAGCTAGCTTAATGCAGGCTGTCTGAGCACTCGCCCCCTTAAAGGGGCTCTTTTTGTTTGCCCCCCGCCCCCCCCCACACCTCCCCCCTCCTTTCTTTCCCCTCAGTCGACAGATGAAAAGGCAAGAGGGGGATGCTGGGGAGGCGGGGGGCGTGCATGCTGGAGCCCTGATGTCAGAACACCTTGCAAAGGCTTCCAGGGCTTATTGAAATTCACCAGCGACCCCCACCCACCCAAATGGCGCAACAGGATGGGGGGGGGGGGGGAATGCAGAGTTTAATGGAGCTCGCAGAATGGCCCCAGTGGCACAGACAGGTAATGATGGCAATCTGCCGCACCCAATTACAACAAAGGGCTACATCTCCATAGCAATGCAACAGCTAGCATGCAGGGAAGGGGGGGGGGGGGTGCAGACCACATCTGTGCAGCTCATATCTGCTGAAGTGCAGAGCTTCCCACATGTACTCATGGTCCCACACAGAGCCCGGGAAGGGGGCGGGGGGCACTTTCAAATTAACCCAACTTGGAGGCCTGGTGGCTCCCCCCTGCCGATGCGAGGTCAGCGAGCACAAAAGGAGCGCTTGTCTGCACACCGTTGGGCCTCCTATAACCCCCTCCCCCATGTGCAAACACAGACCTGCTCTTGAATGTCACAGGGGGCGTCACAGAGCCACGAAGTGCCGGGCCGTGGCGAGCAGGTCCACCGGAATCCGCTCGGAGAGACACACCGGCCATTTTACCAAACTCAGTCTTACCAGAGAGGTTGATTTAAAATTAAAATAAAAAAAACAGCTGATGTGTATTGTGAACAAACTACAATTACAATTTATTTTCACAAACAAACATTTCATCACGCAATATCCACCGCACTACAAAAACCGTGCTAAAAGGTGAAAGGATCCTTCCACGTGACAGATTCTGTTCCTGAGTGTGTCTATATCGCTCTCGCATTCAGGCCTGTCGACCGGTAAAAGCCACACGTCCACTTTGAAAAGTGCGAAACGGCCCAACCGGCTGATCTCTGCTCAGGTAAACATCAGTCAAGAAGAAAGGTCAGCGTGTGAACTGGGAACACCCCCGGTTAGCTGCGTACACCGGACAGGGCTCGGCTTCACCCAGCCAATCTCAGGGACCCAGAATCGTATCAGGCCTCTTTCCGGACCAGTGCAGAGAGGCCTTTGATGCAGAAGGCGAAGGCTTTTCATCTGCTGGCCTCCTCATCCATCTCTAATATCCCAGCCAGGAGGGTCCAGCGCAGAGCCTGTGCAGCTCAAAGCCTGTCACCCCTGGAGGCCTCTCCCGTTTCTGCTCCCGTAACAAGCTTGCTAGGCAGGAAGGCGAAGAACAACCCTGTCCTCATATTCAGAATGCAGATTCTGTAATTACAGAGTAACTTAGGCGAAAACCTTGATGAATTCTAAAAAGAAGCAGCTGAATTTCAGGCTGATACATTAGCGCGGATTAGCCTCTGTGAGCACGCAAGCTAACGAGGGCTCTAACAAAGGGCGGACGGGGGGTCTTTGATACGTCTTATATGTATAACGCTAGCTGTTCAACAAAAAGACACATTCACACATGTTAATAAGAAGAGCGTCTGGTTTCAGAGGCAAAGCAGCTTTGAAATGAGCTATCACACGAGCATGATTTAATTTACGCATTATCACGCTAAGAAAACGTCGATGGTAGTTATGTGAGCGTCCCCTTGGGACGCAGCAGGCGCCCACAAGCCCAACACCACCCCCCTCCATTACTTAACACTTGATTGATTGTCACCCCGCAGTAAATGGAGTGACACCAGGGTGCCCTCTTTTGGCCAGAAAACAGACAAGGCAGCTTTGCCACATAAGGCCCCTGCTGGGCGGGGCTGTCACCTGGGGGGCGACTGTCCTCACACCCCCAGAGGAAAAGAGTACCGACATACCGGCACGTCGGTTTGTAGTGCAGCTAAATACAGAAATTGAATATATAGAAATAAATATAGACACCACACATAGATCGTAACTGCGAAAACAGGGTTGGGGGGGGAGATGGGGGGGATATATACAGTTTATCATCAGGCTGGGAAGAAGAGCAGACAGTGGGATTTCATACTTCAAGCTACCGATGGGAAGCAAATACATCCATGTGATCTACTGGTTGCTTACTTTACACTGGTGGGGGGGTGGTAGCGTACCAGCTAGAGAGCAAAAAGAAAAACCTAATGTTACTAAATGAGAACCTTTACAAGTATGATTTCTACACAGCGTGTTCATTACCAGAAGTTAACTGTTCAGATATGTATTTTCTCTCAAATTCTGGTCCTGTGATCACTCTCTCTCTCTCTCTCTCTCTCTCTCTCTCACACACACACACACACACACACACACACACACACACACACACACCTGTATTCATATTCTTGTGGGAACCCTGAATTCATTTCTATAGGCAAAACCCTAATCCTAACAATGACCAGCTTAACTCCTGCTCAAAATATAAGACTTTTCTCAGTTTTGTTTGTCGATTTTATAGAGCTGAATTTCCCTATGTGGGGACCCAAAAACGCTCCCCACAAAATCAAAATAACAGATTTTTATCACACTGTGGCGATATTTGATCTGCATAATGTTATACATACATAAGTCACACATATAAAGAGACAGACAGAGACACACACACAGAGTCTGGGGCCATGTCGATAGAGACTGATGGGCACCATGATTGCAAAGGGCCTCTGACAGAAGGAGTTCTGTTCTTACAGCTGGGGAACGTTCACAGCCCTTGGCTAGACTCTGTGACACAGATAGAGAGAGATACACAGGCTGACGGGGAGCAGTGTGGCGCCCACCTCCTCAGGCGATCCATAGTCACCGGGAACATGCTCATTCAACATCTAGAGTTAGCTTCTGAGGGCTTGGGGGGGGGGCAGTGCGGTTAATGGTTCTTGTCAATGAAGGACGGCCAGACACAGGGTAAGATCTCGTTAACCCCCCCTCTTCAGGGCTGGACATTCACCCGGCCGCCCTTCCATGCAAGGGGCCAATCGTGGAGCCGGGAAAGGGCTTATTTTTCATGGATCTATATCCTGGACCTGTTGAATATGCAAGGAACTGTGGGAAATATGCATTGCTAGCATAAAAAAGTGTAATTCAGTTAGCTACAGCAATCATATACAACATGGTAAGTGGTAGATGGACTCCATACCTCATCCTTATACATTCTGTAATCGTTTTTTGTAAAAGAGAGAGAATCCGGTGCAGGAACTTCCAATTGTACACGGGAAATTATTGCAGGTTCCTTCTAGGGGAATAAAAGCTGACGCCGGTCTGTGATGCGAGACCTCATCGGTGGGATGAAAGCCACCTGCTGCGGGTCCCGATCGCGTTATAATCTCGCACACAGATCTCATTACACCCAGCTCGCCACGTCCAAACTGCATTAAGATTTTAAAAGAAATCATCCCCCGATCCGATGCTGGGTCATGTTTTCATCTCACAGCATAAAGACGGCACGGATTTTTTCCCCAAGCAATACAAAAACGATTCAGCCACAGAGACGCAAGCCCTGACGCGGGGAGATTTATGCGAGGCGGCGTGGGTTCGAGGCAGGGATGTGACACAGCGCCATGTCCGACAGCAAATCGTTTCGGAAAGATAGACGACACTCTCGGCAAACAGCTACTGAAGTATGAAGCACGGGAGCGGCAGTATCAATCAGGAGGAAACGGAGATGGCGGCCGATACGAGGGGATCCGAACTGTATCACTATCAGGCAGAGACTTTAACGTGGAGGTTTGTGGGGGAAACCTGCATTTTTATGGCTTTGTGAGGAACCAAAAATCCAAAGGTGTTTTGATTCTAATCATATAAAAAATAACCGCAAACTCTGAGCACAGGTGAAGAGTAGACTGCATTTACATCACATTTTATTTATTTAGCAAACGTTTTTATCCAAAGTGACGTATGTTTTGCACTATACGGCCAAGACCGTCCCCTGGAGCAACTTGGGGTTACGGTCTTCGCTCAAGGGCCCAACGGTGACATCACTCTGCCGCCCAGGGATTCAACCCAGCGACCTTCCGATAAACCCGGAGGTGCACAGCAAAAATCACCAGGCGTTTCGATTTTGATCACGACAAATAACAGCTGCAACAGAACACAACCGAGGGGGAAGGAAAGGCAGCTTGTATTCAGGTCACAGACAGCGCAAGCAAACGCAAACACACACCCTCACCCCCCCCTTCAGAAAGGAAAAGGTCCGCCTGACAAAGAAAACGATTCTGGATGAAGGCTGTGTGTGATGGGGGTCGAGCTTTCGCTGTGCTACCCCACGGAATTAAAAATGAACTGCTTACCACGGCGAGGGTGTGAAAAGACCAGTGCGAAAATACATTTTTAAAACCAATACTAATGAACGGAATGTATTACTTAATACAAAATAACATTTATATTTCCTTTTTAGCCAAATTATATGCATTAATTTTATAAATGACTCTACTGCCCCTGCCCCTCCCACACACACGGAGTAGAAAACACGCACTGCAATTACGGTATACTGCTTGCTAAATTTGTTCTCAGGCTAATGGCCATAACCCCCCCCCCCCAAAAAAAAAGATTAATTCCCGCTCAGAGGAGTGTGTCTGCAGCGCAGGCATGGAGAACGACTGCGAACGTCACCAGTGGCCAGATAATGTCAGTGGCGCCTCCTAGAGAGGGTTCAAAGGCATGCTGGGACCATGGGTGAATGTAGGTGGAGTCAGACATGGCTGCCTCTGTAAAGATGTCAGCAGTGGCATGTAGCTCAGATGGTTAGGAATCTTTACCAAAGTCTGGTAGGTTGTGGGTTTAAATCTCATAGATGATAGAGGCCCTTAACTACAACTGCTCCAGAGACACAGTGTGACCTGGCCTCTGACCCCCAGTTGAACTTTGCTACGGTAAAACACAAGAACTAACTGCTTGTGGGAGTCTTTTAAACGGGAAGCAAGTTACGTCTTTCAAAGCCTCATTCATTCAGAGCAGAAGACAAGCCTGAATTCTACCAAAAGGCAGCAGAAACCATAACAAGGGCAGTCCTTCCCATCCTGAAAAAGAGCACACTATCAGCAGGGATTAATTACTCTGCACTCATCAAGAACAAACATTTACACTTCATGAGGAAAGCTTTTCATAGGAATCCTACGTACTGTAGGATCTATTTATGGGTGACTTGATTTTCAAATACAACATCAAGGCTTTTCGGTGGTTGCAGAGATTGTTGTTAGCAGAATAATGATCCACTTTATCAACCTCGATTTATACAAAGTAAACAAATAATGACTAACATCTAAAACCATAAGTAAAGTACAGGTGAGTCACAACTGGCTAAAAAAAAATCAAGGTCAATAAACTTTATCACAAGTATGACTGAAACTGCATTGAAGCCAGTAAATAACCATCCATTTTCTGTATCTGGACACATTCAGGGTTGTTGGGGTCCAGAACCTATCCCACGGGTGCAAGGCAGGGAGCAACCCAAGATGGATCAACCAGCCCATCGCAGGGCACACTCACACACCAGTCACTCACTAACACACCTTTGGGCAGTTTGATCACTTAGCATGCTTTTGGACTGTGGGGGGAAACCGGAGTATGTGGACGAAACCCCATGGTGACACGGGGAGAGCATGCAAACTCCACACATATAGAGCCATGGCAGACTCAAACCCAGGCATCAAAGGTGTGAGACGACAGTGCGAACCTCCGACCACGGAACAACAAAAGCTGCATAACGCAATACTGAGTGTGGAGGAATCGCATTTGTGATTAAAGACTGCATAGCCACGCCCCCTCAGCACCATGGAAACGACGCGTTCCCCAATCAGAACCACAGCTGTTCTATACAAAGACAGAACACACGGATACTGATATCTTTTGCTTTTCTTTTTATTGTCTTTATTGTTCTTTTAGTTCTACTGTTATTTTGGTATTTTAATCTTATTAATTGTTATCTATGTTTTTATACAATTATTCTTCATATTACGCATTTTCCTTATGAGCACAATCATAGAAGCGGGTGGAAAGCATTTCAGTACACGGTGTCTGTCTGTTTACGCGACAGATAAAATCTGGATCTCGAAGAACCAGGACCGCAGGTTCCGCCTTGTAGGGACTGTCCGAGCCGGACAGGCCTGGTAGGAAGTAAGAAGACGCTCGCCCCCCACTTACTGCACCCACACTCCGTATTTAGAGACAGAGAAGCCGAACTGAGGAGGGCTGCACACAGTCCCCCCTGGAAAAAGCCATCCCAGACAGAGACACCCCGGGAGCAAAAACACGAGGGACACTCACATTCATGCTGAGTAATGGGGGGGGGGGGTGGATCTGTGCTTGCTTTTGCTGATGGGGTCGGACAGGGAGAGCGTGAAATCCGCCCAGCGGGGGGGGGGATTCATACTGGACCCTAAGGGGGGTAGTGCTTTACACACACAGAACTGGTACATTAAAAACAAAAACACCCCCACACACTCTCTCAGCTCCATCTGTTTCGGACCATGTCATAGCAATGATGTAAACACTCCTGTAACAAAACAAACAGAACTTCATCGTGGGGAAGGTGGGGGGGCAGGTCTGGTGGCCGGGGTCATGAAGGGGGGGGGGGGGGCTATAACGGCGCCCGATAAGACGTAGAAAGGCACTAACTCACCCGCCTAAACACCGGGGGCCAGGCCTATCCT
>JABFDZ020000138.1:3580285-3594169 GCA_019775955.2 Pollimyrus isidori | reverse complement strand
ATAACCGGATATACCAGACCCCAGCAAGAGAACGCTTCCTAGTTCATGAACCCGGAAGTGTGAAAATGGTCTATTGTGAAGGCATGTTGTTATGGGATAGAGGAAGTGTAAGGGGAGGTTCCTGGTTGTAACGAGGTGAAGACGGAGTTGGTGTAGCAAGAACAAGAGCGCGACTTTAGTTTAACATTGACGGGTCTGTTCCTTCCGTTTATTATTTTCATTATTGCCCGAAAGTCAAGTAGAACCCGAATAACTGGCTACATTGGTGGCAGTGGTGGGATTTTGCAGTACATACATTATATGCACATCTATATGTATACTTTTTGTTAATAGGCAATAGCATTAGTATATCGTTAACCCATCAAAACAACAATGAGACAGTAATTCTCACAGCAGCGGAGTCGGTGACCTCCAAAAAACCCGTAAAACCCACAATACAGTCGTGTTTATGTTATATATGTTTTTGTGCTTATTAAATTGAAGTGTTTCTAAAGATTAATCCCATAACAGTAATAAAATAAATGGTTTGCTTTAACATAAGCATACTAAAGAATAGATCGCTTTAATCGCTATTACAGTTGGGTATGTGCACGTGGTCTTATTTAGAAAACATACAAAAAGAGACGCATATAATGTTTAATCATTCGTTTTGTTTTTGTCCGAGTAACAAAGTAAAGGAATGATAAGCTGTTTCAGTCGAAAACTGCATTTTACTTTTCATATGAAATAAAATGCAGGGTTGGCAACTTTGGTCAGCTGCATGGAGTGGGATTTTCTGTTCTATGTTCTGCACATAGTATGTAGGGTTTGCAAACTGCCGTAATGTTTTTGATTTCATGCAGCTAATTTAAAAATAAGAATAGAATGTAGATTTGCCGTAAGATTTCTTGCGTGAGTCTGAAACAGTTTAATGCAACCATAAACACATACATTTTTGTTTAACCTGAATTGATTTTTATAGAAAATAACCGTATACAGTTGTTGAAAAGCGGAAACTTGAAAACCAATATGAAATCACCAATAAACGACTTCTATTTATTCAACATTTTATAATATGCAGACTTCATTTTAAAAATTCCAGCTTTACGGTATCAGGACAGAACAGCCACTCTATTATGAACATTACTGGTTTTATAGTGTTATTAGTGTTAATAACAGCAGCTAACAACACAATATAGCGCAAACAAAAGGGCTGCATACACCGAAGTAGTTCTTGCTTGTTCATTGGCGTGGGAAAAGGTAATTCCAGTGTTATTAGTAGAGCAATAAGCGTTACCTCCAAGATCGCTATTTTTCTTTTTGCTGCAATTGTTTTCATTATTACTTTAACTTATTCTTCCACTTATTCACACCCCTGTTATACTGGCGCCAAATACATCTGTTCATGACTGCATTACCCCCCCTCCCCCTACTCAACCCAAGTGGGAGAACTAAGAATAGCTGGGGATTTTTACTTTTACACCTGTGCCCTATGTGGCATGACAACCACCTTCCTTACAAAAAAGTAGCCACGCTGACATTGCAAGAATCCTAATAAGACTCTTATAACGTCTGCCTTCAGACCTGCAGAAAGAAGATTCACTGCTTGTCCTCTGAGAAAAGGGATGCAAAAACATGAAAGGCACTAGGAAATTAGACCGTACCTGTATCTAAATGACACCCATGCTTTTGTTAGAATGACTAGATTCATAAGTTCAGAAACATCACAAGTGTTTACAAAGGGACTGATCAGTGAACACTCACATCAGGCTAACAGTCCAATAGGCTGATCACAGTCACCTAATGAGAAACATTTGGCAGGCCGAGGGGAAGGGACACATGACTAACATAATTCTTAGGGAGCATTTTTGCTTAGCCCAAGCACAGTTCCTACATGCACGGGATGGGATGACACAAAAAACGCTGCAGTTTTGTATGACAGCTTTTAGTAATAATTACAAAAAATGAGCAGTTTCTTGCATTTCCTTTGTATGGTGGCAATATTAGGAACATACACGGAATATAAACAAACTGCAGAGTAAACCCAGTCACTCATACTATTTGCTAAAATACACAAAATGCAGGTTTTGTGGTAGGTCTGTCTCAAACCTAAAGCTCCCACTACACAGACAGCTGGGCCAGCCGATCAGCCGCAGCTGTATTAAGGTGGCCAGGATGATTACAACAGTGTCTTTTTATGTATAATGAAATGCAACACACATCTGGTGTGAAATTGCAGCTTGCTACTCACCATTTTAACACTTCATCTCCCCTCTCTTGACAAACTAAATTACAAAACAAACCTCAAAAAAGGGTGGATAATTTTGCAATCACAACACAAGCTGAATAAGCAAAAAATGCAGGAGCCTGAGGTACACTCAGAATGCATCTCATTTTTACTGCAATACATTACATTTAAATCTAAACAGTGAGGCTAGTGTTTTAAAGCCATACCCCATAGGTAGATTAGACTGAACCCCCCAGTAATGTATATCATCTGTTGGCGAGAAAACCATGGTCCAAGGCACAGAAGATGGTTTTCAGTTCTCTCCCCTCTTCTCCAGGAGATGAGTGATGGCATCATGCACAGGCTTGCACACGTTATGGTAGCCCTGAGGGGTCAGGTGCAGGTAGTCGTACATGTCCTGGTGAGATATCTTGCCATCGGACTGCACAAAGCCGCGATCCACAGAGAGGTAGGAGGCACGGGGCAGAGAGGGCACAGCCTGCTGGAGCAGCTCATTGACCTTTGCATTCCTGTCACGGAGCGTGTTGGGGTTCTCACCCCTAGGTAGCAAGCCCTACATGACAGAGGAACTGTTATCACGGACAGCAAGGACAAATATGTCGGCCATGACCTGGGCCATACAGGATGAAAAACAAAACGCTCAGACACTGCATTCTCAATATATTGTGCAACTGCGATTGCAACAGGCTACTTTTGTGTCCTGTATACATGATGACACACCTTGTGTTGCATTATTAACTGTTATTCACAAAAATAAGAATTTACAAAATAATATTTAGAATTTGTTACTCAACAAACATCGCACTGGTGAAAGGTAGATAAGGAGTGCAAACTATGTTAAATTAAGGATTGTTTGAAACGTAAGGATGGCAGCACTAACCAGAATTAAAGTGTGAGCATGGAGAAGCTTGTTGCTTATAAGCCGTGCAATAGCAATGATGCCCTCACAGATCTGCTCTGGTCTGTGACCATGGTTATTAGTGCCCACCCACAGCACCACCACCTGGAAAAAGACAATGTGGAGGACAAATAAGAAAAATGAATAGACAACACTTAACCTATTATAATTAACCATACTAACTGATTCCTTAGGCGTATAAATGTTTGCTTTCAAGTCACACTGAAAAAAGTGAACATAAAATTAAACAGAAGAGACAAGGGCCCAGATTTTATAACGCATCAGTAAATTTGTTAGTAACATCAAACAAACTGCTGGATTTTTTTCATTAGACAGTTTAAACTGAGAAGTTTGGGGAAATGCCTCTTGGGTTTTCAAGTTAAAACACTGGGGTCAGGTTTACATTAGGAAATTTCATTTTGGTAACATACCAGTGCCACATTGTTCTATTCAACTGTACATGGAAAAACTAAACAACCACAAGTTGATTACGTCTATCATTCTTTCAGAAACAAACAGGGTTACAACTGTACTTTGAGAAGTGAATGTGTTGATCATAAAACAAATGCCAAAAACAGGGATGCTAGGGGATTACTATGAAGAAAATGCTGAAATGCATCTTTAAAGACTTGTGGTCAGGGGGAAAAAAACTGGGTTGATTTGCATGTAATGTATGGATATACCTTAGGGCTTATATGGTCAAGCTCTCCATTGCTTAATCTCCAAAGGACATGCTGTGTGGCATCACCACCCACTCCGAAATTCAGAGCATGGAGTGGAGAAAACAGGTCTCGCCAAACCTACCAGCAACAGACCATTACACCAACGATAAGAGAAAACGCACATTTAAATTGAACAACAATTGAAAAACATGCAATTTGATGTTCAAGTGGTTATTTGGTATCTCTAAAGTGCCTTTAGTGTTTCAGTGCATTAGCCTGTGCCACTCATGATAATCTGGCATCCCATCCTGGGTATCCCTTGCCCTGTACCCTTCCCTCGTCCCATCTTGCTCACCATATTTGGCTACAGACAACATATAAAATTTACATGGTAATGCTTCCCCCGTGACATAAAAAGTATGAGTCAATACATGACAGACTATACAGGTATCTAACAACTACATCACATTTCAAAGAAAAATGTAACCTCAAACTGTTGTAAAAGCTGAACCAGGGAATCTCCAACAAAGAGGACATCAGGCTCCTTGTCCTTACTGTCTGACACAAAGCGATTATGCTGTAAAAGGATTACAAGAGTCGTCACCACATTCGTTGGGCTGTATTTTCAGATTAAAATATAGGATTAAAAATTTATCAGAAAAACATACCAAAGACATCCACCGGCCATCTCCCTGAATGTCCACACAAGGAGTTGGCATGGCAGCCGGGTTAGAATCTGCACAACTCATGACTTTATCTGAAACAAAATTAGATTCATATTACTTATACATATGAGAAATAATTGTTCCCTATATAAATAAATAGGACCGACTGTCGATTAAATTTAAATGAACTATTTGTCGTTTGACTCGGATTCCACTAATATAATGCAAGTAAAAAAATATTAATTGGCCGGCTAAATAAGTGGCCTTCTCCAAGACTTGAAGGGTTGCTAACATTTAGCAATAATGCGTAAAAGATAAAACAAAGTGACGTGCCATTAAGGTTTGTTTTAGCCATACTGTTATCACCTTGACTAATTAACTGTGGAAAATAATGTAAAGAATAGTTTGGCAACAATATTGTGGTAGTATCGATATAGCATGACATGCTGGATAGCAATTCTGGCTTATGCGTGAATCTGCCACAAAGAACAGAGCGCAGAGCTGCGGAAAAATACATCTGTGTAAACCTCTTTTACATGCCTTATTAGGAAAGTACATTAGCGGATTTTGTAATAGCATTTTTCATAATCACCTAAACAAAGCAAAATAAAGATAGCTGACGAACTCCTTCACAAACGTTCACTGTGTAAGGAAGAAACAATGACATCTGCATACACCATTTGCAAACACAGGGGAAATCTTTCAATGTTTGACAATGTTCATATTAATTTATTGTGTAAAGTTGGCATAATACCTAATGGTGATGATATAAATTATAATAAATGAGATGTAATATGTTTTACAAAGAGCAAAAGTAATTTCTTTAATATTGATTGCTTTATAATCTTATAACCCCCCCCCCTCCTTTTTTTTCAAACTTAGACCTTTCCACAGATACTGGTCAATTCACTAGGAAGTGCCGTCTATTTTTCCAAAATAGCAAGTACTTTGGTCCACACTCCTCTGGCCTTATTGCTTATTATATTATATTTAACACATGGCAAAATACAGGAGGGAAACAATTCATATCATAAATAGGTTTACATGAATGCATAGCAGAACTGCATGCAGACATGCAAAAGTGGTGCAACCGAGCATTGTTAAATTCAATTTAAAAAAATCAAAATACAGTTAACTATGATACGCTGTAGTGTGTGTAAACAACAGAAGTGTGACAATAATCGTATGTTTTTTTTACTATTATGATTTTAGTCATGGCAAAAATAGGAAGAAAATTCGTTGCGCAAATTGTAAGGGTATCACGGGCAGGTAACCTAGCAACTGTGTTTCAGTCAGGTTTTAAATCTGACTAGCTCATAAACTCTTTTTGAAAAGATTAAAAGAATTAAAAATATAACCTGCAAAAATACACGCCTACATTTATAAAACCATGCGGTTTATAAATTAACCAACGCTCCCTAATGGAAGTTTCAATCGTGACTCCAGCATTCTGTTGTGTACTCAGTAGCACCCGGTTCTTTTTGAACGAAAGTAAGGTGGGTAGTAAATAACGTCGGTTTAACTACTGACGTAACTGTCTGAAATACAGTGTAACGTTTACTGTCTGAAATACATAACCGAAGATATGCTTTGGCATTTTAAAATTCACCACAAACTCGTTTCTTAATAAACTTAAACCAGAGTGATTACAAATCATATACTAGTCTACTTATAAATCTACTGTACCTATTAAAAAGCAAAATGTATAAGGAACCATATACATTTTCTGCCTTGTTGACTTCTGTAAGAATTTACTGGATATTAACACAGTAACAGTAAGTGTGTTTGTGTAACTTCTCAATCCAATGTCCCTTTCAGAATGAGCCAGACTCATGGTGAGACAATGAGAGACATGCAGAACGTATTGGATGTTTTTAATAAGCACTTCAATATGCATGAAGAACTCAGTGGTTCATCTACCCAGTGCACCCAAGATCCTTCTGGTGTAAGCTTTTGTAGAAACCAAACAAGAAAATTCAAAGTGAAACGACTAAAGACTCGTAAGGAAAGAAGTCAATTCAGAAATCAGAAAGGACAAGGGACCAAGCAAAGCTATCGGCAATACAGTAGGAGGGAAGCTAAAACATCTAAATGTCCCATTTGCTGTCCAAAATGCCAAAAGCCCCCTCTGTCCAGAGAAACTCTGTCTGGCAGGACTTTTTCCAAGCAGGAGCCCTGCATCATTACTGACAGTCGTCTAATTGGTCATCGTGGTCTGTTTAGCCATGAAGTAAAATCCATCAACATTGTACGATTGTTAACGGACCAGAGTAAGAAAACCGATGGAGGAAGAAGAGAAAACCTTAGTAAAATTTGTACCACTAAAAATACTGTTCCATCTTCTTGTTATCCATCTCCTGATCCTGGACCAAGTACATACTGTGGCCCTTTTCTTAGTCCATATAAGAAAAATCGGAAAAAAAGCAGAGAAGGAATTACACAGAAAAATACAAACCGAGAGCACTCCAATATAACTCCCTCCAAAGCTGTTGTGCTAGAAAAAATGGTGAAGACAGGTGAATCTTTTCTGGTAGGCCTAATTTCAGGAGAAGTTGAAAAAACAGAATTTTCTGCTTCTCAACAAGATTGCAACAGCCAGGGTACAAGTTCTCTTCAAGATAAATTGGTAGCAGATTCCAGATTTCTATCATGTCATTCATCTGAAAATGAACCTGCCTTCCAGTTATCCTCAGACAGATCTGATGGTAGGATTTCAAATAAAACTGAGTTGTGCTCTTTGGCTGTAGTACTGGATAATGATTCGCTGCGATCGCATACTGCAGAGAGGGAGAGACAACAATGCAATGATTCAAAGACAATGACAACATCAACACCCCTGCAGGTGTCTGAAATTAGCGATTTTCAAAACAGTGTTAGACATGATGTCAATTTAGACTCTGACCCACTTATTGTGGAAGATGTGACACAAAATAAAGCAGAGAATTATCCTTCTGCACGCGTGGCCACAGTAGTCTCGCGCTTGCATCACTCCATAGACATGCCACTGTGGCGCCGGGGATGTCTGTTGGTCGAAAGCAAGGAGGCGCTGCTTCAGTCACTTCAAGAGAGCCATGGTGTCCAGCTGCAAAACAATCTCCATGCAGTGCAGCATAGCCTTGGCTGTGATGCAATGGTGGCAGAAAGAGGTCAGACAATGTACTTATATGTTTTCCAGTTCATTCAGAGGTATAGTATCATGTAATATGTTGCATTTAATAAGCAATGTGATTATAAAGTAAGCTGGTTACTTAGACCTCCATGCATTGATTGTTGGTTTTCTTGTACCTATTTTAAATTGGGCATTCTACATTACTGGTTTTGGTCAACTGCTCCACAGCTGCTTTTTCTCATCCAGATTCCAAGTATATTCCATTCTATTTAAATGGAGGCAATAGCCCAGACAGAGAGCCACCCTGGGCCAGGACACACAAAGCTGGCCCCCATCGGAGGAGGAAACAGAAGAACCCCCAGAAACTGGAGCCGCAGCTGCTCTCTGAGTCACCACAAGCTAAAATAGCAGTGAGAAATCTACACTATTAATTCTCCTTATTTATATTTAAAGTAGCAAATGTATTGTTGATGTGTGTTTCTGAGGTATATTTTTAAATTTTGTGCCTGCACATTCAATGGAGAACTTGCTACCTGAGGGTACATGAATTTTGCTCTGTTTAGGCTTCCAATACACAGTGGGGAATAAGCTGCCTCCCGGTGGTACCAGAGAGTGGCATTTATTTCAAAACAGTGGGGATGTTGTAAATACAAGGCATCCATCTATCCATGCATCACCTATACTGCTTTATTCATCTGGGTCGCGGGGAATACAATGTGTTTTTTTCTAGTGGAATTACGTTTTGTATTCAGATCAGATTGCATTGTTAAATGTGTATTACTTATTAACACTTTTAAAATACTTCATAATAATGTATTTTAATGTGTAGTTATGCTGCCTGCTTTTGTATTCATCTAGGCACGAGAGTGGAATTCAAGCGCTACAATCCAGCAATCCAGTGTGTCTGTTAATGTCTTGAGGCCACACTCCCCAGAGTTTTTTATGGATCTCCAACCAGCGTTTGATGTATTATCTCCAGTTCCAGCTAAAACACATGACAGGTCTCCATTGCCTTGGGTATATCCTTCAAACAAAGGAACAACAGCTTTTATTGTTAGTGAGAAGAAGTGTGACACTAATGTGTCCTTTTTAAGCCCAACAGAAAGTTTTGAGAGGAACAGAAAGCCTTTCTTAAAATATACTCTTTCAGCTACTACAAATGGCTCAAGTCATTTGAAGTTTTGGGAAGAGTGTTCACTTGACACAGAGAAAAGCTATTTAAACAAGCTATTTAAAAATTCTTCTCCTCCCCATCACTGTCCACCTTTGAATCAGTATATGCAGTCATGCTATCCCTCTCACAGACTTCCTTCAACATCTAAATTCTATAGATTGGACATGAGTCAATATCTATCCTCTCACAGGCTAGAAAAAGGATTGTCTCCCCAAAAACTGTCCTTCCCTTTTTACCCCAGCCCTGAACACTGGTCTTACCCTCGAATGAAGCTTTACTGATCTGCATTTATTACGAAATATTTTTCAGTGGAAAGAACAACACACGTTGTACAAAAAAAAAATTAAAATCCACACATGCTTGGATGTTTTCATAAAACTTTTACTTGGAAAGCTCAGACTACTGTGAAATTAAATGTGGTCAAAAATGTAATACAAAATACTTACAATTTCAGTTTAGAAGTTCATTTTGTTAGGAATCTTTATATTTTGCAAATATTGTTATGTAATAAACATACATACTTGAAATTAGTAGTCTGTACTAAATTTTCATATGATAAGGATATATCTCAGTCACTTCATTAATTTGATGATGAGATATTTACAGTTCACTCTACAAAGTAGTTTACCTTTTATAATAGTGTACTTTTTCTCATATCATGCAGAGTACACAAAAAATTACATGCAGAGTTGGGAAAAGCCTGGTGCCAATCCCAGGAAGCACAGCATATGGGACAACTTAGGACGGGATGCCAAACCATTCTAGAGCACACACTCGCATAGCAGTTAAACCAACCACATGCTTTTGGACTTTGGTAGTATTCAAAGGAACCTTCAGTTAACAAAGGGAGAACATGCATACTCCACACTAGATGGGGACAGGAATCGAGCTCACAGGTATAAGGCTGTTATGCTGACCACATTGCCATCTTGTTAAAAAATACATATGAAGAAAAATATAGCAAAGCTTAGTTTCTGCCTATAATGTCTTATTATGAAAATATATTAACGCTGAATCTAGTTAGAAGATTAAGATTCACTTCCAGGATTGATAACTGCTGGGGATACAAAAGGTGATGAGCATTTACAATCACGGCATTAAATAACTGATTTCATCATCAGCTACTTCATTAATAGGACAGTGCTCTTCCCTTACTTCTTGCACTTTATCACCATGTTGATTAATACTGCTACTCTTCAGTGCTCTCCTAAGTTGACTCCAGAAGAGTTCCTGTGCTTGAACAGGGTCTGAGCAGTCAGGGCTTGGCCATTGCAAGTAAGTCTTCTTGAGCATGACTTTTCTCATGCGGTGATAGACAGACAATTGCCTCTCTGATATTGGCTCAAGAAAGACCAGTATCAACACATCTCGATATTCATGGAAAAGGCGGTAGCTGGCTAGCTGAATCTCCAGAGAACACCATTCACTGCTAAGGTAGTGTTGGCTAACGACACAGAGTGTCTTACGGCTGGCATATATTGCTGACACAATATTATCCACAATATTTCGTCCTACTTCAAAGTCTCTGTGATGCAGGCAGAGCCGGTATGAAGACTCTCTCCCTTCTAAATTTGGCAGCAACTCATTTAGCACCCATTTCTCATCTGCAGAGTTATAGGAGATGAATGCATCATATTTCCATTGTTCTTCATTATCTTGAAGTCGACGCCAATACTCACCAAACCAGGATGAAAACGCATAATAAGTGTATTTTAAGTGCCAGTACAGCTTAACATAGAGCAATGGAAAAACAGTCATCAAAAAGAGCAAGGCGCTGGTCGAGGCAAAAAGATAAACACCAAAGTCCTGGTAACATACTTTGAGGTCAAAGCTGTAGAAATTAGATTGTGAAAGGTCTGGGCAGGTTAGATTATATAAGTAGACAAGTTGAACTTTGTTGTTATTCTTGGTCCAGTTCTGTAACCAGCTGTTAATGCAAGTACAACTTAAGGGACAGAGACGAAGGTCAAGGTAGCGTAGATTGGGGAGCTGGTTCAAGAGAGCAGAATCCACAGACTTTATGTTGTTATGGGTCAGCTGCAAGATATGCAGCTTGGTAAGGTTACCAAAAACTTTTTCTGAAAGAGTTTCTGTGCCTATGTTCTCTGCAGAGAGTCTCTTTAGATTGCGAAGGTTTTTGAAAATTCCTGGCCGTAGTGGTGCAACTCCCCTACAGCAGTTGTCCAGCGACAGGAATTCCAGGCTGATTAAGTCATCAAATGTATCAGTTTGGAAAGTATAAATCTTATTATTCGTGAGATAGAGGGATTTAAGAGATTTGAGACCTTGGAAAAATCCATGAGGCAACAAGGTAATCCCAAATGGCTGCTGTCCATCCAATTTTAAGTCTTGCAGTTTAGACAGTTTCACAAATGGAGAGCTTGTATGGATAGACATGTAGTGGATCAAGTTCTTTTGAAGGTCCAGGACTTGCAGTGTATCTTGTACATGCTCAAACTGCTCTCTGTAAATTTCTTTCAGATAGTTTCGGTCCAAGTACAAGTTCTTCAGCTTTCTAAGGCCCAGAAATGCTTCAGGTTGAAGATGCGAAATCTTATTTCCACCTAGATCTAGAATATTCAGCTGGTTAAGGGTGTGGAATGTCTTATTGAAAATGACTGCAATGCGATTGTTACGAAGGTTAAGAATCTGCAATCTGTCCAAGCCCACAAAGCTTTCCTCATAGAGGTCCGTCAGAAGATTATTGTCAAGACGGAGTGTAACTAGATCTTTTAATCCTTTGAATGCTTTCTTTGCCATATATGCAATGTTATTTATGTTCAGATTGAGGACCTGTAGTCTAGGAGTTGTGATAAATGCACAGGATTTCACACTGAGGATTCGGTTGTAGCGGTAACTTAAATGAGTCACATTATGGAAGCGCAAGCTGCTCAAGCAATTTTCAAGGCCATTGAGGAGGTTGTGCTCCAAAATGACTTCTACCAATGATTTCTGATCTTGGAGAAAACTTAGACAATTTGTTTTTTTTAACTTGTTGTGAGACAGATTGATTGCTTTAAACAAGGGGCAGGTAGAGAATATTGCTCTCTCCATTTTTTTAAAACCATTGTTCTGAAGATTTAGCATATGCAAACTGGCATTTCTGTTTTTCAAAAGACTGCATAGGTTTTCCAGATCTTTAGTTGATAAATTCATACCTGAGAAATCTACATGACCTGGGTTCACACTGCTGTCATTCAAAAGCTGATTGGGTGAGACTTGGGTAAAACCCAAATGTAGTGAATTAATATTCTTCAGATTTAGATTCTGTAAGGCACTTGACTGGAGTTGCATGTTGTATGACAGGTCCAATAAGTGGATATTGCTAAGGAAGCTATACTCACATGATAATGTGGCAAGATGGTTTTTACACAAGTAGAGGATGGCAAGGGACCGAGGAAAGCCAGAGAAATGCTGAAGTGATGACAAACTATTACCACAAAGGTCTAATTCCCTAAGCTGTGACAGATGTGTTACTGATTCAGTTATCTCTGAGAAATTAACCAAACTGTTCGCGCGCAAACTTAAAATTTCTAAATTTGAAAGTCCTGAAAAAATTTGGGTTGACAAATTTTGCAAAGCATTGTTGCTCAGGATGAGCCAAGTTAGGTTAACAAGGTCAGCAAATGCTGCAGAACTGAGATGGGCAATGTTATTGGAAGACAGATTCAAGGTTTCCAAGTGTCCCAAACCAGAAAAGGCATTATCGCTTATATTTTGTAAGTTATTAGAATCCATTCTAAGGGTTTTCAGCTGGCGGAGCTGGGAAAATGAACTTTCTGGAATGTCTTGCAGATAATTATGGGAGATGTTCAGAACTGTAGCCCAGGAAGGTAGATCTCCAACCAGTGCAGATATGTTCCTTTGCCTACGGTGAATGCAGTTGAATGAATTATTTTGTGATGGGTTTTCTATACAGTTTTGGAAGCTGTATCCAGCTGCAAGTAGTACGAGCTGAAATAAAAGCCCTGAAAAAACAAGAGCAATGTATCTGGACTTAGTCATGTCATCTAGCTGAGGATGCAATGTTACAACATAGAAGCTTGATATTGTTCTGTTTTTTTGCTTTTCAGTGTCAGATGTTGTCATCATATATCTTCATGGTTTACTGCAACAATGGAGAATTTATGATGTATTTTAACAATTGTCCAGGTGAAGCAGACTTGGCAGGGATTTCACAAAGAGAATCCACCAGTAATATTTCTGAGATATCCCTAGAATGAATAAGTAAAAACGTTAGTTACTATACAACATTTCCCTTTCAATTTATTATTCAATTCCATTATTATACATACCTGTTTCAAAATGACAGAATTACAGTATTCATTTATAGTTCAACTTTTGTGATATTTCATGAGCAGAAGCAGTTTTCCGTTGAACAAATATCATTGAAAATATAAATTTGCACTTGCAACTTGCTGTAACATATTAAACAGCTATTTTGTTCTGTGCTATGCTTTTCACAAAAGGTTTTTTTTTAACTAAACACATGACTTTCACTAGTTCTATACCATTATGTAGGAATACAGTTTAATTAAGTACAATTAATACAGGACATTTGTTGCAGTGAAACAATGAACAAATTACTGAATTCTTCTTTAGATTTTAACAAGTAGCATTGTCTTACCTCCGTTTGTGCTGAATATGTCTTGTGTTTGATTTCCTAGTTAAAGAAACATCTCAAACTGCTATAAATGCGGAAGATAAAGTCCCTTTTCTGTTTCCCCTGAAAGACATGTTAACCACAATCTTCTCCCTCTACATTGGTTTTAATAAAATATGAGGAACAAGAAGAAAGCAACAAAGAGTATATTCAGAAAATAATATTTTAGAATACAGCCTAGCCATACAAAGGTAATTTTATGACAATTAACTATTGCTGATGAAATTAAAATAATACTAGGCATATTATATAGAGTTAATAAATTAGAACTAATTTACCAATTTTGTTACCACCACAAAATTATTTTTTTTTAGATATATGATATCAAAGTTAACAAATTATTAAATGATTAAATATTAAATGTACTGATCACAATTCCTAGAAACAATGTCCATATTGAAAAATTCAATTCAATTTCAATTCAATTTATTTTTATATAGCGCCCTTCACAACAGAGTTGTCCCAGGGCGCTTTACATGGATGTGT
>JABFDZ020000138.1:3528372-3542988 GCA_019775955.2 Pollimyrus isidori | reverse complement strand
ATTAGTTAAGTTCTCCCCAAGCAAGCTTGATGGGCCGAATGGCCTCCTCTCGTTTGTATAGTTCTTATGTTCTTAATACATGTATTTATATAATACCTATTTGTAACATTATTATTATTATTGATATTGCTGTTATAATTTTTGTTGTTTGATGTCCTTAAACAAATGATTATGTTTCTCATGTTTGTTTGTATTCTGTATTCCTCTACACTTAATTTCCTCCATCCCACCTACATTATTAGTATTATTTCTGTATACCTTTTTTCCTTTTTTTTCTCTCCCTCTCCCCATGGTAATTAATGTCTGTTATTGTAACAATTGTTATTTTTGTAAACTTTTTTATATAATCACAGTACTAGGATGGGTGAGTTCTGGGTGGCCACACTCTTGACTCTTGAATTTAACATAAAATAAAGTTGTCCTCCGAAGACTGGGGGTGGGCAATAAAACAAAAAAAATCATGTAAGGTTGTCATTGTATTTCAGTAAAAGGTCTCGAATTCATTATAACTCTAATTTCTTAAAAGTCGAACCAACCAGTTCACTAACCTAGAGCTCGATCTGAATCTCAGAAGTCAAACTGTGACCTAAGATAACTTGTACGCATGGGGAAATGTGTCACGTTGCATGTCTCTCAGTGAAAACAATTTTTCCGCTGTTTCCTGCGTGAGCAAAACAGGTTGCTACCGCGCAAACTTTTAAACCATAGCCATCACCTAACTATTAATTAGAATTAAGCAATCAAAAAAATCTTGGCAAACTTAATAGTCTTCTTATAATCTTCTGATAAACTTCCAAACCACGACGACCTCCGCCCCCAGAATCTTTTCCCCGCTAAACGTAAGTAGATCACTATGGCTCCTGTCGTTTACTCCGAGTGCAGTATGTTTAGTTATTCTTCTCCCATCATCAGTGGTACGTTTGTCTGCAATAAGTGTCAGCTAGTTGCCAGGATGACGGAGAAGATCGCAGGCTTAGAGGGACGTATCCGAACGTTACGGGATATTCAGGAGAGTTTTATTGACGCAGTGTTAGCGGCTCTGGATATGTCCGCTATAGTGAGCCAGTCTCCCCCAGCTCCGGCAGCAGTGCCTTTGCAGCAAGGCGAGTGGGTGACGACCCGGCGGCATAGCCATAAGTCCAATCAGAACTCACACCGGCAACATTCACCCATTCGCATTTCCAACAGGTTCTCCCCACTCAGTGATACACCCACTGAGCCGCCTGTTGCAAGCGCTCTGGTAATCGGCGATTCTATACTACGAAACGTGAGAGTAGCGACTCCAGTGGCCGTAGTTAATTGTCTCCCTGGTGCCAGAGCGACCGACATCTTATCAAACTTATAAGTGCTGGCTAAGAGTAAATGTAAGTATTCGCATATTGTTATCTATCTATTGAGGCAATTGGAGATCACTAAAGCAAATTTCATTGCAAAGAAGATGTCTGCGTCAGTAACATGCTCTGGCCACATCCCTGCTAGACGTGGCGACAAAATGTACAGCAGATTATCGTCGCTGCATCGCTGGCTGTCGGAATGGTGCCCGATGAATGGTGTGGGTTATATAGACCATTGGCGGACGTTTTGGGGTAGGCCTTGGCTTTTGAAGATGGACGGTATTCACCTCTCGTGGGCTGATGCCGATCTACTGTCAAAACCTACTGTCATAGGTCCTAGTCTTAAGGCAGATCGCTGACTAACCAGAGCCAAGCCAAAGCGGCAGGCAAACCGGCTTAACCGACCGCCTGCTAGTCGCTTAGAGTCGTCACCCAGGGTTCACATTATTGACACTGTGTCCGTTCCCTGCAGTTTTAATCATGGAGGTTCATTCCACCGTAGTGCGTGTCTTGAAAACCTTATAGAAATTAGACCTAATTCACTTCTGGATAGTAGGTGTAATGCAAACCTAAAACTTGGACTCCTGAACATTAGATCGCTGGCTCCTAAGACCTTGCTTGTAGCCTGAGGCTCCAGCTGCAGTTCTGCCTCTGCTTACTGCGACACCCATGGCTCGCCTGCCTGCTATTGCCACTACGCCCACGGCAGCCCCTGCTGTGGCTCTGCCAGTTCTGCCTGTCTTGCCAGCTCTGCTTGTCCTGCCTGTCTCACCGGCTCCGCACGCTGTTTCCAGCACTGGTCCCAGTCCCAGAAGAGGTCCCAGACAGTCTGACCACTGCTCCTCCCTCCTTGGAGGAGGAGGAGCTCGAGTGGGACCCCTCGGGGACCTCCTTAATGACAGTGACTCCTCTTCCCTCGTCCTACCTTGATCCTGACCAGAACCTTGGTGCCCCAGAAAGGGAGAGGACATAGGCGCAGGGGTCAGGTCCCACCCACCCTGCGGTCCCCCGGGCTCCTGCTTGGCTGTCACCTGCGAGTTCCCCGTTGCCGCCTCGTCGGCCACCAGCGGACCCGCCTCCGATGCCTCGGCGGCCACCTACATGCTCGACAGTCGCCTGCGTGTCACCCCACTCCAGCTCATCGTTGGACGGTGCCTCCACCTGCTGTGGCTGCGCCGTCACCTGCTGTGGCTTCCCCTCCCTCTTTCGCTTCATCATGGTCCCCTTCTGCTCCTTCTTGCTGGTGCCCCCTCTTTTAACAATTTTAAGAAATTCCTACCAAGCTGTAAGTGATGTGCTGATGTTGATGCTCTTAAAATAGTAATGTCATTTAAGTATATGACTGATAAATGGCAGGACTTGGACTGTGTTCCTTTGTGCCTCCTGTGTGTCCTTCTCGTCCTTCTGTGTGTCCTTCCTACGTCCCCTGCTAGTCCCTATGTGCCTTCTGTGGGTGTGGTCACTCCATTGTCCCCTTTAGTTTCCCCGGGTCTCATGCTTCCTTTTTTGGTGTCCCTCTGCGTGTCTGCGTTTCCAGGTGGTTTCGTGGTTTATCGTCTGTTGTCCAAGTTGGTCTCCTTGTGTTTGTACTGTTTGTCTGTGCTGTTCCCTATGCCCCATTGATGTTGTTGCATTTGTCTCCCCAGATGATGTTATGTCCCCAGTCCCCTTAGGCACGCCCGGAGTGCCCTGATCCTCTGTTCCTTCTATGTGCCATGCCCTGTGTGGATTCCTCCATGTTTACCAGCTGTTTCTGATTGTTGTCATTAGTCCAATGTATTTAATCCACGTTTCCGTTTGTTTCCCCAGTCAGGTCAATTATATAGTCAGTCTGCGTTTACTTGCCATTGTGTTTCATTAAACTCCATATTTTCCAGATCATCCGTCTCCCTGCTCTTACTTCCCTGGGCTATCACGACACTGAATATCGAATTGCCAATTACAAAATGAATAGCCATTTAAATTGTTGTGCTTATAATCTTATATAGTTTATGATCCTTAAAATGAGTGAAGATGTTTACATATACATAATAGTGCAATAACTTTTCAATATACATAAAGCATTTCATATTTTATCCCTTCTTTTACTCATGCATATATCAACTATTAGACTCAACTAAAAATTATAAAAATATTTTTACAGCATGTTCTATTCAGATAAACTTGTATGCAAACTATGCATGTACAATGGCTGTTATGTCTTGGTTCTACCACTTGTTGGCAGCAGAAGTATGTATACAAGGCATAACTTACCGGTGCGACCACTAGTTTCAGTTTTTATTTGTTCCATGCACATACGCTCTACGTGTGTGTAGTGAAATGCATTTTAAACCTGCTTTCAGGATTGTACCATGTTACAGAAAGAGAAAATATATAAAGAGATCATATTGAGACAATAAAAAAGATGTAATATAAAGCATTGATATCAGTATTTGTATTTACGTAAGGAATGATGTGTCAATGAAAAGTGATAAACAGTCATGTTCCGAATAATGACATGTCCGTCAACGACAGACTGTTCCTATTGCCTAATGACCTCATAGCTCAATGCATTACTCACCTGTTTGTGGTGATTCCATTCATTTCAATTTAATTTGGTATTTTATTGTAATTAAAACAATGTGCGGGTACATGCGGGTACATGAGCCGGGGGGGGGGAATATACATAGACTAGACATACGTTACGTACACTATACATAAACTATACATATATACATAAATAAGACATATATTACCAACATCATACATAAAGTATCCATGCAGATGTACATAAATGAAGGAGGATGAAGGAAGATACTGGTTAGATACAGATAACACACTGAGATGCAGTTGCTTAAGATGTTTTCAATAGTGCAGCGATAGGAGGTGGAGAGGATTTTGGGAAAGAGGCGTGTACTCTTCAGCCTCCTCAGGAAATGCAGGATTTGTTGTGCTTTTCTCACGAGGAAGTGTGTGTTATTCGAGCAGAACAGGTTCTCGTTGATGTGTAGTCCTAGAGATTTAAATCTGGGTTCATGCTCCGCTTCAACTCTGTTGATATACATGCAGGGATGGCAGCAGCTTTCAGACATCCTGAAGTCCACAATCAGCTCCTTCATCTTCTGCACATTCAGGATGAGACTGTTGGAGGCACACCATGTTGTCAGGGTGTAAACTGATGCTGGTGCAAACAAACATTTGATAATGATAATAGCTATGTTACTGGTTTATGTAGACCTAATTAGTGCACATTTTATCATTATTTTGGAGTGTATTCAATCTATTTTATTAGTATGCTACACCATCTAGGTTTATCTAAGTACCTACACTGTTAGAAAAAAAGAAAAAAATAGTACAGACCTGGTACAGTTTTATTCCCCAAGTACAAAGATAAATGCACCACCAATGATACATGTTCTTCTGAGTCCATTTCTCTACCTTAAAAGGTACATTTACTTACATCTAGTGTACAACCCCAGTGACAAGTGACAGTGAAATGTTTTTTTGTGTTAGTGTACAAGGATGAAACCGCCTAATGATGCGTTATAAGGAACGTAACAGTCCTTATGCCGCAAGATTGCAGTATGAAGTTCGTGTACTGCTGTTTTCTATTCAAGTAGAAGTTAAATGAAACAGGTATGGAAAGTTAATAACCCACCCAGGCCTCGGCACAAACTTGGAAGCTGAGAAATATCTTTAATTGTCCAGGGTATCCAGGGTCTGTCCTTCTGAAGCCGTCAGCACCTGTTCACTCATGTAAGCCCATAGCTTCCTCCTATACATATTATCGAAAAACCACAGAAGTAAAAATTATGTTTCATCTTACTTTAAGGAAACATTGCTTATCAGATCTGATCATCTAAAAAGCACTTCCTTCTGGGGTTTTGGGTTTACTCAGAAACACATCAGTAACGTGAACGCTGAAAAAAAATGACCTATATAGGCCTGGTTTTCCTCTTTTTTTTGTTTCTCTGGTTTTTGTTATGATATGCACTTGGAGTTTATTTGGCCTCGGTGACGAGCAATTATTTTGTGACAGACAGAGATGCATAACACATTCATACTTAGTAGGTATTTCATAGTGAGTTGATAGACGAGTACAAATCACAATGTGGAAGATGTGATACTATATAGTGCTACCCACCGAGCAACCACACCGCCCAATTTAAGAATTATAAATACCCGGTCATATGACACGTGGTAAGACCATTTAACTGATTTTTACGATTTAACCTAAACAATACTAACAGCTACAAACACACAACAACAAAGGGGCATTAGGTTGAACTTTTATTAAGAAAAAAGCCAAATATGTATGACATGCATAAAAATAAATTGAACCATAACTTGCATATTAATAAAATTGTTTAAAATAACATTTCTGAACATATAAAACTAAAACATAGGCTAAATGGCAAATGTATTTTTCACCAAAACACATAAAATCTCCCATGTTAAAAAACTGCAAAATGTAAAAATGCGAAAATATAGAAGAATATAAATTATTCTTTAAAAGTTAAAAAGTGCATACCGAAGAGGATAAACTGCATTAAAACATTTCTGCATTTTATCAACTTTTAAGGCTACATAGCATGTATATAACAATATGCATTGAAACACAATTGCATGATGATGTTTATTTTCAGATCTTCTATTTAAAATAAGTAAAACATATACCTTTTTTTTCAGCCGATCAGATTAAACTTCGTTAAGTAGACATATACCTCCGATGAGAGTTTCACACCAAGTTGGAACTGAACGATGAGACAAATGGCTCATTTTAAAACATACAATGCAAACGAAAAAGCCTCGGACTCGATCTAAGGAAGCATAATTAAGCTGGCAGATGAAACGTACTGCTTTTTGACTCTGTTAATTGAAATTATTGTCCGCAGTTATCTTCGTTTATCTATTTATTTAAATTGGTTGCTTTTATATTTTTTATATTACATTTTATGCCAGTGTGTGTGTGTGTGTGTGTGTGTGTCCCATTCAAAATGTTTCTGACGCCCCTGCTATGTCTTATACCATTTGTCCATTACAAGTCAAATATGCCGTTTTTTCAGATTCCAGATAGCGCCAAAGTAAGGGGTTATAGATTATAGAGTGGCTTGGGCAAAAACACCCCGTCGTGCTGGTTTTATATAATTTATTTTAGGTTACATGTGGACTAAGTACCGAAGGGAACTGAGAGATTTAGTTGTTCCTCAAAAAAATAGAACTACACATTTCCTTTCCCTGCAGAACACAGATGAATTTGCCTCGCAACTGAGGAGAAAGTTAGAAGGAGGCACTTCCAGATTTATGACAGCGTGTACGCCTTGCCTTGTCCCTTTGACGTTCACCTTCTCAATGATCCTTTGACTATTTCATTTTTAGTGAGACCTTTCTTACTTACTGTAAGGACGTCGGTTAAAGTATGTTGAGCTGAGTTATAGGAAAAAGCAAGTCACAAGTATCAGTACCCAGCAGTGTCTTTGTGAAAGATTCAAGACTTGAATATTAACCACAGGGTAGAACTCACATTTGTCCCCATGTTGTGTGGATTTCCCCCGGGGTGGTTTGGTTTCCTTCCATAGTCGAAACACATGCAGTTACTGTAGGCTAATAGTGTCTCTAAATTCCCAGTTGTGTCTTCCATACTTGTGCTGCTTGGCATTAGCTGAACCCCCACCCCGAAATGAGCCTGACCGGGGTAATAAGTTGGGAGATGGATGGATGGATAGAAGGAACATGCTGACAACCTTTCAAATTTGTTAAAAGTGATTAAAAGTTCAGACACATATTTCTATTCATCTTTTCTCCTGTACCTAGAATAACAACACAATACTGAACACACTGATGTTCAATAAAGGAGGATCTACATTTTCAGTTTAAACACAACCATATAAGTAACAGAAAAGAGAAGCACATTCCTATGATTATCTGTGGAAAACACCTCAAACTCAGCTATATTTGTAGCTCAGTAAGTAGCAAGCTGTGCTTATAACCTAAAATCCCAGAGAATGCAAATAAACTACAGCTTTTTCCTCTACTGCAAATTGCTCTGTACAAAAGCATCAGATAAATGTTTTAAGTAGGTTTATATCAGACCAGCACTACTCTACCAAAAATGACATAATGCTAGTGCTGATTTATTCTGTAATGGAAGCACTTGTGATTGATAATGACTGTACTATGGAGCCTTTTCAGAGCAAAATATGTTTAGCACAGTGAACAACAATAGCATTATTATTATATAACAAGAAACCAAATCTGGATATCATCTCTGATCAAAATTTTGAAAGTTTCTTGTTTGACTGCTGGTTTCTGAAATATAGTCATTTCACGAGCTAGCATTCTATGGTAGACACCATAGCTCAAAACAACAGGAAATTTGTTCCACATGTTGCTTTTCTTCTGGATTTTTGATCAGTTTTCCTTATCACCCTCTCTCACCTTGTTTCAAGAAATGACTGTTTTCTGCTAGTTTCATTATTACGTGTTACACTTTTGTTCCATTTTCTGATCAATTTTTGGAATTACGCCATCATACATTTCAACCATCGTTAAAAAATCATGACCAATTAAAAAAAATAGCTGCTGATGTAAGAGGCAGGTGGCCAATCAAAAAAAAGGAACTGGTGATGTAAGAGGCATTCCTCAGAAGCCAGAAGTGTAGGACGTGTCTCCAGA
Organism: Pollimyrus isidori; assembly: GCA_019775955.2. Lineage (NCBI taxonomy): Eukaryota > Metazoa > Chordata > Actinopteri > Osteoglossiformes > Mormyridae > Pollimyrus > Pollimyrus isidori. Next base: position 3,535,000 of record JABFDZ020000138.1, on the reverse strand, counting down.
CTCAGACCACACAGAGCTCTTCCGTGAGGGCATGCGATATTGCCCATGCAGCCTGCAGCCCAGGGCCTTCAACATCTCCAGGAGTTGATTCCGGAACTTGACACCAACAAATGCATAGAGTATGGGATTCAGGCAGCAGTGCATGTATCCCAGTGTGGTCGTGGCTGTCATGGATAATTCCAAGGCTGTGGTGCTCTCACAAGTCCTATTTATTGTATCATTGGCATGTAGGGTATTTACAATGAGGGTTATGTTGAAAGGTGTCCAGCAGATGAAAAAGGCCACCACTAGCACCAGGATCACACGTATGGCTCTCTGTTTCTGGACGCCTTGGGAGCCGCGGTGAAGCCGTAGCAGGATACAGGAATAGCTGAAGACCATGACCACAGAAGGGATGAGGAAGCCCACAATGTGGTAGAGCAGGCGGGAAGCCAATCGCCAATTAGCAACATTGGCAGAATACTTACTGTAGTTGTGTTGACACCTAGAGATTCCTGATCTACTGTCATCCTGCATCTCTAGGAAGATCCAGTCAGGGACAGACAGGATGAGGCAGAAGAACCAGACGAACAGACAACTGGCCTGCACCTGCCAGGGCTTTCGACGGGAATACATCTGCACAGCGTGGACGATGGACAAGTAACGATCCAGACTGATGCAAGCGAGTAGGAAGATGCCACAGAAGAAGTTGATCTGAAGAAAAATATGAGGAGAAACTTTGAATGTGATGGAGCTTAGAGAGAGCAAAAGGCCAGAATGATACAGAAAAAAAATATGGGTTCAATGTGGTATTAGATTAAACTTGTGAACATGACATATATGCATTTCTATAGTATTCACTGTATTTTAGATGGTAGAACTTCTTGTCAATCTCCATATGTAGTTTGATAAGCCTGATAAAGTGAATGCTTTGAGGAACATCTGATCTGCTTCAGAATGTATTTATAACAGATTTTGCACATAACCTAGGTGGGAGGATTAGCCATTACCTTGAAAATGGCTCCCATCAGTTTGCAGAGAGGAGTTCCAAACTGCCAGCCTCGGGCAGCTTCATCAGCCCAGAAAGGCAGTGTGATGAGCAGGAGAAGATCAGCCACAGACAGGTGCAGGATGAAGGTATCGGTGATGCTCCAGGTGCGTCGCATCTGGCAGAGAATGGCCAGAACTAAGCCATTCCCCGGTAGACCCACGAGCAGAGTCAGGGTGTAGAGCACCGGGATGAACACAGCATCAAATCCCATTATCTTCTCTGGGACGCACACTTGGCCAGAACAGCATGTGTCACTGGTGTTGTCATAATTTTCGTAGCTGTAGCTGTAGTTTTCATAGTCCCACAAACCCTTTAATTCGTCTCCAGAGAATATTTCTTTGTCATGAGTCATTTTCTCTCCTGCAAGAACAAACATTTAATTTCTAAGAACTATTTGTCAATTTCAGGCAATTAAAGACCTTGTACTCATATACCCATTGTAAACCAGAAAATGAATTTAACCTGTAACTAAGAGCTTTGAGGGATAATTTGTGTGCATTATACCAAGCTGACAAATACTTCACATCATCACTGATTCCACTGAAACCAGTTCTTCCAGCCGTACCAGATGAACCACATGTCTCTGTGTCTTTGCCAACACTAACAACTCAACTTGTGGTATCTTCCTAGTGGCACAGCAGGCAAAGTAAGGTATACTAGGCAGGGTGTACCTCTGTGCTGCTGACTGGAAGGTTGCTGGTTTAAGTCCTGTGACTGATTTACGCAATGTCACCATTGGGCCTTGAGCAAGGCTCCTAATAACAACTGCTCCTGGGACCGGATGATCTGCTCTCTCGCTTCCTCCTGCCATTTTATGCAGCAGAATGAAACCTACAGCCCAGAATATGAAAAGAAGCAGGTGGCTGACAGTGCACATACAGAAGGTGGGTGTTGGGTGTCAGCCTACAGAGTAGAGTAAGGAGGTAGGCAGGTGGCTGACCATTCAAGAAACTGCAGGAACAGTAACATTTATTATCTATAAATGACCAACTTTTACAGACCACTGCTGGGGTGGGGGGCTGTAACTACCAATCAGCATAGGGCTATCAAAACATGAGATATTGGTTATACAGGTACCCAATTAAACTTTCCAATATTTTTAAATATTGAAATCAGAAATCAAGACAAAATCACATGACATAAATCAAACAATTGTATTTTAAAACACGTAATTTTGAACATCCTTCTAATTCACTGGCAACCATCTAAATCGCCATGCTGTATCCATACATTTTCATATTTGGGGGAGGGGGGTGGCCAAATATGTCAACTTGGAACCACCAGATAGGAGAGTCTTCTGCTTTTTGGACAGTATACGAAATTGTTAACTTAGCTAACGAGTAATAATTCCTTGATGTCCTGTGACTACGTGTCTGTCAGTACAAGGTTCTCTGTTCTTAGAAGCAGTTTTTCGCATTGGGTTAAACTGAAATACGCAATGCCATTACAGTCGAGAAAGCAATTTTAGTTATGTAAAATACGTTAACAGTGTATGCTTTGTTTTACAATATGTATGGTGTTTATAGGGCTATTGTAAACCGAGTATGATTACACTTCAACTCACGTCGAGTAAAAATACAGCAGAATTGGTACAGCTTGTATCTGTCGTGGGTCGCCTTGTATTATTAGCATTGCTGTTTATTTACGTTCACGCTGTTTCTGTCTATTTCTCTCGGATTTCCTTGACGTCGCGTTTCTGAGAAGACCCGTACATGTGGCTATCCATTAAATGTAGGCTACTCATTTGAAAAGAGAAACCCATGTTGCATTATATTTAGACGCATTAAACGAACAGTTCATGTTCAATTAAAATAATTACAACGTGAAGTTTTAAGATGAGACATTGCACAATAACATTTTTGTGCCCTTTTACGAGACAAATGAAATCTGTACACTATTATATACGTAGTTCCGTCGCAAAAAGCCACAACCCATAAGAGCGGAATTAACGAATTAATTGTGCTGTCATTGCAAAACCCCGAATCATTTGCTTAAAGAAAATGTTAAATTGAACATTACGATACGTTCATGTAAGAAGTCAAATCATTCGCCCACACTTTTAAATATGCTTTTCTACCGTATATTCCCAGCAGCAATGAATTATCAGTAAACAAGGGAACTGTAACAGATGTTATAATAGGTAATATGTTGTTTTTAGATTTTTAGACCGCAACATTTACTGATAAAATAGTATGCATAATCTGCATGCAGTTCTTATGTATAAACGAACGCACGGTAAGTCAATATCTAAAAAGATTTTAAATTGTACTTATGTCTACATATATATCTTAATAATAATAGGAAATATTGCTAGTAAAGAAAGCGAAATGATGCTACATAACACATGGTGGGGATTTTTTTTAAATATAGCTCTGGTGTATAAAACATAAATATATAAAGCAAACGTAAACCCGAGGCACAGAAATAAAGGAGACTCACCCTTTTCAAAGACGGAGTTAAGCGCGATAGTTTCAGAAAGCGCGTCTGTGTACGTCTCTGAGGTTATCAGTCGAATACAATGCCTTGAAGAGTCGCCGAGAAGGGAATGGGAGGTGACAGTTAAGAAAACGGAAACTATAGAAGGATATTTAATCGTGTCATTCACAATTTCTGTTGCTTGATATTTAAATGAGGACTTTTTCGTTCTTAAGTTATACATTTCCAAATGCATGCCCTAAATTTAACGGAGACTTCTGTCCAAAGCGCTATACCAGTCAGCTGGCTGGAGTGAGATTTTCAATGTAAGATAATATCTAGGGATACTAACACTGACGCGGACTAAATGCGCACGACAAGTAAAAAATAACAGGATACATGCGATAACAATCAGAAATTAACGCGGGGTAATGATATGGGCGTGGCACACATGAGGATTGGACTGAGCTGGGCGTGACAGAACCCCCCCAGAGGCGCGGACACGAACGAGAGGAATCGGGAAAACATGACCTGGAAGACAAAACCAAGCGATTAAGGAGGCTCAAGGAACAGGACAGAGACACAAAACAGACACAAAGGCAAAAACCAGGACAGAATCTGACACAAAAGAGGAAATGCAGACAAGCAGATGAGGAAAGGAGACACAGGGAATACCGACAGGCGGAACAAAAGGGCCAGGGGTGAACGAAAGGAGCCAGAGGGGGACGAGGAGCAGAGACAGGAGGAATAAAGGGACGAGGAGAAGACAAGGGAGACCAAACAGGACCGGACGGGGGACAAAAGGGAGCCCGAGGGAGCCCAGGCGGGTGACAGGCAGCCACTGGGGGGGCCGCAGACGACAGGGAGGCAGGAGCAGGAAGGGCCTGCCCAGGGGCCAAGGAGGCGGGCCGAGGGAGGGACAGAGGGTACACGGAGGGAGCAGGAGGGAACAATGGCGCAGGTGGGCAGGAGGGGGAAGCTGCACCCAGCGACGGTGCAGCCAGAGCCCGGGAAGGTGCCGTCCAAACTCAGGTGGAGCAGGAGGACCCGTAGGTGGCCGACACGGAGCCAGAGGCGGGCCCAAGGACTAGCACCGAGGCACTGGAGGAGGACCCGAAAGTGACGGCCGAGCCAGAGCCGGAGGGCGCGGAGGCTACGTCGGAGCCCCAGCTAAGGCCGACAACGGCGAACCAGGGGGTAGGGCGGGCGGGACCCCAGCCCGGCGTCTATGCCCTCTCCCCTTGCGGGACACTGACAGGTGGGGGCCTCGTCTGGCTCCTCCTTTTAGGGGCACAGGCGGAGGAGTCCGGTTCCCACCTGGGTCATGGGAACCCAGTAGTTGGATCTCCAGGGGCTCCCATTCCAACTCTTCCTCCAACTCCTCCACGAGAGGAGGAGCGACAATAGCACAGTCCGGGGAACTCCTTGGGCACAGGAGTCACGGGCAGGGGCGGAGCCGGGACTTCGGCCAGAGCTGCTGCAGCAGGTACCGCCAATTCTTGCCCAGCAGGGGGCACCACCAGGTCAGGTACAGGCAGGTCAGGAGTTGCCCCTTTAAGGACATTAGGGACCCGGGGAATAGCGTCTCTTACCATCCTAGCCCCCTTATTCGCCAGGCGTGCCACCCGGAAATGGTAGGCTGCTAGCGGTGGTGGTTTGGTTCCCGTATGGCATGCTTTCGGTAGCTGAGGAGGCAGTGCAGCGGTGACCTTCTGGGCGAGCCCCGCTGGTGTCCGGATTGGGAAAGCTTCTTCCAGAACTCTGGCAGAGAGAGCAGCGGTGGAGAGAGAGCCAGCCTTCAAAAAGATTATCGGCTCTTCCTCAGGTGCGCTCTTCTTATGCCTCTTTTTTCTCTGGTGGGTGGCTGCGTCAGAGAAGCCCTGGAGAGAATGAATGGTTGGAGCCACTTCTGTGTTATTTTCTCCATCAGCAGCTGGAGGTTTTTCATGGCTGACGTGCACGGCGTGGAGCAGGCTCGTCTCCTGTAGGAGGGTCCTGCTCCTGCTGGCTAGCTCCCGAAGCCTTGACCTCCTGAAACAGATGGAGGCATTGATCTTCTATCTGCAGAGGTGCACTGTGGAGATTAGTCATTCTGTTACGATCTCAGGCGGGCGAGCGGGCAAGCAGGTGAGTCCACCCAGGAAGGGGGTTTATTCAGGAAACAGGGATTTATTCAGGAAACAGGTAGCAAGTGAGGAACGACAGCAAACATCAATGACCAATCTAGGGATACTAACACAGATGCGGACTAAATGCACAGGACAAGTTAAATATCACAGGAAACAGGTGATAACAATCAGGAATTATCATTGGGTAATGAGGTGGGCATGGCACACACGAGGACCAGACGGAGCTGGGTGTGACAGTTTCCTTATAGTCTGTGGGGTTTGCACACTACCCCAACGCTGTTGCTACGGCTAATTTTAGGTTTATAAAGCAATAATTTATATGAATGAAAGAATCATGTTTATTTGCCAAGTACGTGTGTGTCACAAGTCATTTGTTTCTGGCATGCAGTTGCTTACATTATAACACATAGACCAAAACAGTACAGCTTAAATACAGAATAAATTAGATCTTACTTACAGAGAGAAAATGTGCATAAAGTGCAAACAACATAGAAGGTGCAGAGTGTATGGGGTCTTAGATTCAGTTCAACAGTGTGTTGTGAGTGGAGCTGGGTGAAGCAATCAGGGAAACAGGTGTAGGTTGATGCTGCAGGTCAGGTGTTTGTTTTTTTGCCCACCACCACCCCCCTCTTCAGAGGACAACTTTATTTTACATCAAATTCAAGAGCAAAGAGTGTGGCCAATCCGAACCCGTCCTAGTACTGTGCTTATAAATAAAGGGAGAGAAGAAAAAGATCTACCATCCGGCGGCTCCGTGCGGGAAAGCGGCGCAACATCAACACTGTTTATGGTGGGGATGGGGTGCTGCTGACCTCAACTTGGGACATTTTGGGTCAGTGGAGGGAATACTTCGAAGACCTCCTTAATCCCACTGGCACGCCTTCCAGTGAGGAAGCAGAGTCTGGGGACTTGGGGGAAGGGCTGGGCGGTATACCTTTTCATACCGAATACCGGTGTTTTCTTTTTAAATTATATTAATTTTTCATATACCCCAATACCGGTGAGTGTGTGCGTACAAAGCGTCGGGAACACAGAGCGGTGGAACGTCCCGCCG
>JABFDZ020000138.1:3515901-3527905 GCA_019775955.2 Pollimyrus isidori | reverse complement strand
ACATTTAGACTGATTTGTGAACAATGTTTGAGAGAAATGGTAATATTGTGTATCTGGAATGAATTTTAGATCTTTAAATCCATCTCATGAAAAATCGGAGCAGAAACAAAGGTGTTGCGTTTATATTTTTGTTGAGTGTAGGTGAAAGCAAAGCAAGGTATCCCGGCAACACAGAGAAAGATAAAGAAAAAAACAAAGGCTTTAGGTGTGTGCTTAACAATGAGAGTGATAGGGCAATGAGAGTGGCTTTCTTATTTTTTTCTATTCAGCTCATTAGCTAAAATAATCCATAATATATTAATGCATGAGGTAATAAAAGAGACTCATATAACATCATCAAAAGTTTTCATAGAAGCATTCCACTACATACATATACTGCCCAGCCGTCAGTTTCCTTTTGGAATAAACCTATTGGTGATGCAGTTTCTGACAATATAGTTTCCCTGTAAAAACTGAACCACTGCAGTAAACACACCACACAGATCTGTAATTGATGCAATTTCATTTAGAAAAACGCACAAAAAGAATCATCTGCCCCCGCCCCCATAAAAGTTTCAAAGCTATTCACAAAGTCACTTCACAGATTCCCAGAAAACCTGACAACAACCAAACTGAAATAATAAAATGAAGTGAGGGTGTACCAAATTAGAAAGATAATAATCTAAACAATAGTAAAAATACATAAATACTAGCAGATACTAATGATACTAAGGATTCATATTAGTACATAATATTCATCATTTACATAAATATAGTTTTATTATTATTTACAGTTTGTAAATGGCAGACTACAGATGTGAAAATGTACTGTAAGGGTATATTTATTGCAATACATAATTACAGTATAAACCAGGCATATTTTCGGTAATATATTACTTATTCTGTGAAGGAATTTATAGAATACTGAGTAAATAAGAGTTGAAATATATTTGCAGAAGTATGATTACATTTTGTGTGATGCAGTTCTGTGCTGGATAAGAAAGGCATGGGATGATAAATATTTTAAAAATGAAGATAAAGAAATACAACCATATTGCCTGCAATGATAAATATATCAGGTTTTGTTGAAATTCAGTCATTTGAGCTTATTCATTTTTAACAGTGAACAGCTCATCAGCACCTGTGCCTGGTCAATGGTAGTCGTGAGGGGTAATTTTTGGCATATTTTTAAACTGTTAAGAAGTCGCATACAGCCTTCCGCATGAGGGTCTGCGTTTCCCTTTACTGCCTCTCGAAACTGAGGGTGACAAAACCACCGCACACCGATGTCTCTGCAGCAGAAAAAGTTTTTTACAATGCATTACAATGTTGCTCCAAAAAAAATCCTTTTCGAAATACAAGACAAAATTCACTGTAATTAATAAATGAGATTGCACTACACTAAGATTTTTTTAACAACAGCAGAACAATACTTCAATACTTACTAATGAATTCAATTTCAACGAGGTAAGACAGACCTACTATGATTTTGTGACTTGAAAGAAGGCACAAAGTATTTCATTAAAAAGGTGTGATTTCAGTTTTTAAGTATCATCTTATACTTTCTGATCTCTGTGTGGCTTTGAAACATCTGTCATTACTAAAAGTGAAAATAACACTCGATGTTCAGTGTTTAAATGGATTCCCCTGTAGGTTTCAAATTTGATCTTCACTTATAAGAAGTCACAGTGTTTCTTTGTTCCTTTAGTGAAAAAGGTCATTTGATTCTTTTTCTGACAGGTTGAAAGGCATACTCAATCCATCGGAACAGAGAGCTTGATTACATGATGCCTTATAATACTGACCTTTATTTTCTATCATACATTTTAACTGCATTCAAACATCAAGCACCAAACTTCCTCACTACAGAGTCAAAGATAAAGCTAAACAAGAAATTCTAATTTTTGCCATTGTATGTGGTGATCCTTTCTATTTAGAGAAACTAGATATACATTTTCATGGAGTGATGTCGTAATCTTTGAGTAATTTCTCAATTTTACTTGCATTTCATATCAGTCATTTGATCATTTAGACGTTATTCTTTCTTGTCTCCTCTTTCCTATCCCTCACTTTTTTCACTTCCTTTATCTCCGGATGTTATCTAACCCCAGATCAAGATGTTTATCAACACCTCTGAAAGAAAAAAAAGGGGGTTAAGCACCCTATGGTGTTCTGCTTGCTTTACTGGGGCAAAAGACTGCAATGTCTTTCACACTTATGAAAAAAAAATCAAATGCACTAGTGATCAAAGAGGAAAGGAATTCCAGAAATTTATGCACATCTGATGTCACTTGGCGTCCATCCTTCTGCGGGTCAGACTGCTCATAGTGTTTTCACTGACCAAAAACACTACAGGAAACATAATACGAGACAGACCACAGCTGTTTATCCTGCGTACTTGAACATTCTTGTGTTCTCATGTTTCCAAAGTACATTTCCCTTGAACACACTCTTGAACACAAGTGCGGAGAATGGTAAAAATCGCTGGATGTCATTCTTGCCAATCCTGAAATATCAAAGATGGATCAACTGCAAACAAAACCAATCCTGTGATTTACTGTGCACTAAATTTGTTCTTTATGAAGAAACACAAAAAGACAAAAGAGGGTGCAAACTTTAGATATGGAAAATAAACACAAATTGACATAAAGGATAATTATAAATTGATTTGTGAACCTGATTTTTCCCGTGAAAGCTGAAAGGACCATGACTGATCTGTGAATTGCACAAGCGTTCACTTCCACTGAAGGAAGGAAATGAAAGTGCAAAGATTTCAGATTGCAAGGTTTAAGACACCTGTTAGCCCTCAACTTCATTGTTACAGCTCCTGGTGCTTCACAAGTTATAACTGTGACAAATGGTTAAGAAATACACTGTCATTTGCTGTGGGGGATTCCTCAGATGTGTTTTAATACTGCTGTGAGTTTGATTAATATCACTAACAATTGTTCAAATTTGTAAAATATTTTGTTGATGGATGGGACTTTACAATTTTTATTTGATTGACTGAGCTACAGGAAAGATAAAAAAAACACTTCCAGTCTGAGGTCCTTTGTGTATATAGGGAATTATTTTACCACATTGCTGGTTTGACACACTGACCTACTGACAATAACCGAATCTCACAAGTGCGGACTGTTGTGTTGCTTTGAATATGATGATATATTGCATACATACGTATATCTCATTTATACAGCTTTCTTTTTTTTAAAGAAAGCACTCATGCCAACTGTTTATTTCAGGGCAAAATAGAAGTAAAGGTCATAACCTGGCTGATTGTGTGAGCATGCAGATGTTTAACCCATACCTTTACAAAGGACCGTTACCTACCATTATCAATATAAACCATAGTGTAGTAGCGTATTTAAGATAGTGGTTTGACTGGTGCCTTGTGTTGGTCCCAGTTTTTTCTAACCATTATGTGTCTAAACATTGTTCAGAAACTGTTAGTGTAAAACAGTCCATCTCCAGATCACTTGCGTATTATTAACTATAGTATTGTTGTAATACTAATTTAAAAGGTTCAGAACCATCTGAAGTACAGCGTATTTGCATATTGGATATAAAATATTAGGGGACTGCCTCTCTTGGTTTGGTAAACTAATGCATAAAAGCCCATCTTGTGTTCATTTAGTCTCTATGGAGAGCACTGCTGTGCTCTCTATTCTAGTCTGGTGCACCTCTGTGGTTTCCTGCACTTCACATCGAAAGAGCTGCTGCACCTCTGCAAAACAGCTTTCTGTGCAATGTATTAACCCCTTACTGTGACTTGGGACCTTATTCTTTACAAATTACTGACTTAAGAAAATTCATTTACCTGAAGCACTCAGTAAAGATTTATTGCCTCAGTCATTTTTGTATCTTAATTTGATAATAGTGTTAATTGTTCATATGATTTTAAATAATTGTATTAATTATTCTGTATTGAATTTACTGTGCATGAAGCTGTGTTCAAGATAGATAGATAGATAGTCAGACAGACTGTACATTTACTATAAAAGTGCCTGTGATGTTGAAAGTGAACAAAATTTGTTATGAATTGCAATGTGCCCTCACACATCATACAGAAACAGTTCCACTGCACTGATTATGCAGACAGTGTGCAAAAACAAGCGAGCTTCAATGGAAAACAGCAGTGCGCCCTTGAGTGACCGTGTCTCACTAGCCGTGTAGCCCCACTGCTTCCTCACATCTCTAGTATTATTAGTTATGTTGCAATCATGCAGTTCCAGTCGCCGCATGCGGCCACATAGGCGTTGTGGGAACACATATCTTATACAGAATATATCTTATACACTTAGGGGAATAGAATCAACACATATTTCATAAAGAATATATCTTATACAATAATACTAGTACCCACAGGTACAGGAATATAATCCACACGTAGGAGAGGACATCAATAACCAATAGAGGGACCTGCAGGCGCCTAAGGGCCTTGCAGTCTCCTATGTCCTTCAGGCTTCGCGATACGCGATAAATAAAAGAGGGGAAAACACTTATAAAACTGCAACTGATCAAAAACAGATATTGGCCAGCACTCTGGTAGGTCAAGACCAAGCTGGAAAAGGGAGACAGGCATACAGAAACAGAGGGTGCTGGAACACCATGTTAGTCCATGGAAAAGGAAATGTTGACTAGGGAGGAAGTACCTACATGACCCCAAAACTAGAACAAAATAAGGGTGTAACCATTAGCTGGAGAAATACCAAATGAGGGGGGCCAAGCCCAAATTGGCTATAAGAGGGAAGGCCGGACAGGTATACTTTGAGCATCTTGATGTACATGCCAAGGATGTATGTCTGATAGTTACTCACTGACCAGCTGGCAGTAAATAAACACCTTGTGACCTGCAACACCTCCAGCGACTCTAAGCGTGAATCTCTTCTCATCAACGGACCCGGTTTAGTTATTTAGGCTCAGACTCCAGCAGCGTCTTCATTTTTTCCAACTTTGTTGGGTAAATTTTACATAATATACAAATACAACCAGGACACTTAGAATGTGAAAATGACAAGTATTTGAATCATAAGTAATATGACACAACAGCGTTATAAATCGTGTGAATTATAACGAAAGCCCTGGGACATTAAATAACCACAATATACAATGGGGTGATTTCCCTTCCTCTCAGACAGAGGGTCGGCAGCACCACATTGGCCCAACTGGCCTACATTTATGTTACCTTGCAGTCTGTTTACATTGCCGTGGCTGAATTCCTTATTTGCCTTTCTGGAAAATTTGACCTGAAGGAGCATTAATATGTATTTTGTGCATTTTTATTACACAGTTTACTAATGAAGCACTAAAAATAATCACCCTTTCCTTCTCAACCATTTGCCAATAAAGGTGGCTTTATGGCTAATTTGTATAGTCCTATCTGTGTAAATATCTGGTTAAGTTCGCCTCTGGCATATGATCAGTGACAACACGATATTTTCATGTAGAATGAACATAATTTCAGGTTGCCAGAAGTGTCACTAGGGATTTATGAGAATGGGGGCTAAGCCTTTTCAAGGGGGGTCTGATTGTAATGGAAATTAATGAGAATGTGCTATTTGAACTAATTAGTGTACATTTATTTGGATAAATCCCCCCTAAAACAGCCCTAGAAACATCCTTGACAGTCACCCTGTAACTACACATTATACAAAACCACATTATTTCGAACCCAACACGATGTAACAAATTTCCTCTTCATAATATGACACCACTTTTTGTAATCTGCTGCATTTCGTAATAGTTTGAATGCAATATGTAACATTAAATTCAGCATACAGTACGTGATGAAGCTTCTCAAACCGACTATGAATGGAGGACAGATGGTGTACTAAGGAAGGGAAAACACAAATACAGTAGTCAATGTGAGAAAACGCAAATGTATGGGCATCTCCACATGCAGTTTAGAATCAATTATTGTAAAAATAGTATAAGCAAGTGCAAAGTACACATGATTAATTTGGGAATCTAGTTACAGAAAAAAATTTGACATTAGAACGTTTATGAAGATAATGTTCCAATTTTGTTCTTATTTACAGGTTATCAAAATCACTGGTCAGTGTGGGCAGTGGTGACTTAATGGTTAGGGATGTACACTTATAATTGAAAGATTGCAGGTTTGAATCCCTGGCCAGCAAGGTAGTGCCCCCAGGCACCGCGCCCAGGGCACCGAATTAGCCGCCCCCTGCTATATCATAATGTCACATATGGGTTAAATGAAGCAGACACGTTTTGTTGTGCACTGTGCTGTGGTGTGTCAACAATGACCACTGATCACTAAATTCTAATAAAACTTCCATTTTGGCATCAAATTGTAAGTAAAAAAAAAAAAAAAAAACACCCGCTAACCAGTCCCTGATAGAATTCATACAGTCAACAAATACTATTAATTTATTCATAGTTTATTCATTATATTTAAAAGAGCAATAGAAATTAATATCACCAGCATAAAAATAGCAACCAATGTTGAAGCTATAGATAATCATAACCAGAGGCAGCATAAACAGAATGAATAGTGTAAAGGCACCAAGACAGAACAATCACCCAAATCAGCAGAAAATCATTCAACCAAATGACATAAATGAATCTCATCAAATTAATAAATGTAAATGTTAAGTTTGGTGTATATTATAAAATGCAGGAGTTACACTTTATGATTAAAATGTAATAATATGGTGCATTGTCTTAAACAACCAAAATGCATATTTTCATTCACAGTTTGTCTAGTTATTACATAATGCACTGTTACACATACTCCAAAAAAGGCTGAAGTAATTCTCTTGAGGTACCAGTGTACAGTGTACAGCTCCCCCCAGTGGCCACCAAGGCTGTTAATAGAAACAATCCTCCAGAAAAAAACTAATATTCCCAAAATCCACTTCTTATACAAATAATAAGCAACATTTTTCTCAAATATGTTTCAGCAGTACCTATAAGACTTATACCAGACAGTTTTACATGTCAATTTAAATCTTAATTTTATATGCTTAAGACTGCTTATCCTAGTGCAGGATATATACTAAGAAATCCTGCAGAAAAGCCATTTGATTCCCTAGATCACATGGCTACAGTCTTTATGTAATCATGCATGTGTTTAACCCCAATGTGCAGTACCTACACTGCTCTAATGATGACTTTAGCTGGGCACACGGTCATGGGAGTGCTGTGTAGTCCCGGCCCAAAAAGGGGAAAGACCTTCTCAGTGAAGTTCTCGGTGAAGGTGCAGATGTGACTCCCGTCACTTGGGTTGAAAAAAGACACCTCTCCCTTGTCCATGTTCAGCTTCACTCTCACTGTGTCAGGCTTCGTCTCCAGATTCAGCACCGTGCGTGGGGTGGTCAGCACATTGTAGGTGCCCTTGCTGAGCCCGATGGTCCAGACGCCGGCGCTGGGGGTCACAGTGAAACGACGCTTGCGCACCACTGACTCCTTGCACACTCCCAGAATCCATTTGGGGTTGTCACCCACGCGGACGTCCCAACGGTGGCGGCCTGAGGTGAAACCCTGGGAGCCCATAATGAATACACAGGGGTCAAAGCGCTCCAGGTTGTCTGGGAGCTGCTGCCTCCCATAGTTGTCTTTCACGCAGGACAGATCAGGGGATATCCAGAGCCAGGGTGAGGCCGTGTTGGGGTCCAGTATGACCGGAACTACAGACAAGAATATTAAGGGTCATGACTGGGCCATCACAAATGGTTTTTGCACAGTGTTTACATACCTACCTCCCCTTGACTTGTTTTGGCATATATTTCTAAATAACAGTCTTGACAGTTTATACTTTGAAATTTTCCTATATGCATTATCATCATCAATATCATTATTGTATTGCATATATGTTAAGACTATTTGCACAGTCCTCATTTTTGGAGTTTAAACAAACACACGGTACATATTATTTAAACATGCTCTGGCATTGTATAATTGTAGTGAAATTGCAGTACAATTCAATTTAACTGCATTGAATTGAAAGGGCATCAGAATGGTTCATCCGGTTTGGGAAAAGTCTCAAGAAAGATCTGTGAGTATATAGTGATCTGTAGGTCAGGCAGTGTAATCGTGCAAATCTGGAAATGTTCTTCACACAAGGCACACATTTGAAGTTCTCATTTGAAAGCCACATCAGCACGGATATGGGAGTTCCGCTGTAATTGAGTAATTTACCGATTAATTTGATGATTCGGGAATAATTTATGTATACATAAATTCCAATTAATAATAATACATTTTATTTAAAGGCACCTTTCAAGGCACTGAAGGACACATTAACAATTCACACAATATGCAAACATACTTCTGTGTGTGTATAAATATATTAAAAATTACCAAAATCAAATAAATTAAAAGCTACCTAAATAAAGTAAAAAAGTAAAGTGAATAAGCAAGACACCTCTGAGGTGCAAGGTAGGAAGCAATCATCCATTGCAGGGTGCACACTTTACAGCCAGTTTAGGCTCTCCAATGCACTTAAGTTGCATGTTTTTGGACAGTGGAAGGAAACTGAAGTATCCAACAAAAGATATTGCTAGGGTGCTTATAGGGTTGCACAATCAATCATTTAAAAAAACTGATCTCGATTCATATCTCTGTGTGACCTCATTTCTATATTGCAACTTCTGCATTGTATTACAGCAGCTGGATCAAAAGAAGTGTTCCTACGTTTCCCTGGAGTCTCAAGTATCCCATAATTCTACATTCTCTTTAAAGGGCACTTTTACCACACACCAAGTACAGTCAGGGAAAAAATAAATTTGAACCCCTGCTGATTTTGTAAGTTTGCCCACTAACAAAGAAATTTTCAGTCTATAATTTCTAGTGATGTAGTCAAAACCACCTAAACCGAGACCAAGACACTGCCGAGACTTGAGGGTACCAAGACCAAGACCAAGAATAGTCGAGACCAAGACCAAGACCGAAAACAGACTAGGGATAGAATTGACATCACACTACTCAGATGAACTGTAGAGGAAAAAAGACATTGCTGTAAAGTGTCATTTGTCGTTAAATCAAATTCATATTTTCAATCATATTGTCTATATGTCTCTCATTTAAAATGTCCCAGATTTGTTAAAGTTATGAGGCCTGATGGAAAATAATATTCTCAGCAATCCTCTCCTATAACCGTTTTATCAGATCTCATCAAGGGAAAGAGATGGGATGTACCAGAAAGATGTTCATATTAAGTCTCTTATACCAGGGACAGAGGCTTCGGGTAAGCTATGAATACGGCTATGTAATGACCCTTTGCTTTGAATTGAAGAGAATGAGCCTCCAGATTGACTTGCACCTCCAAAACCATGCTTTCTAATGAATGTTTAAATACCTAATTTATTTTAATTATAACTATGCTATAGACTTCACAGACATTTTCAGACAATTTCTTTGCCGACATTGCTATGATGCAATGTGTATGACGTGTGTGGACTGTGAAGCATTGGCGGTGTCCTTTGAGAAAATGCATACAATGTGATGTTTTTAAAATAGATGCATCTGACTGGTTGCATTTGAGCTGAGGCACATAATCCCATCGAGACCGCTATGTCCAAGACCAAGACCACAAAAAACTGGTCTTGAGACCGGTCTCGAGGACTACAGCACTAATAAGTTCAATGGTACGTTTATTTGAACAGTGAGACAGAATAACAATAAAAATGCATTTCAAAAATGTTATTAATTAATTTGGATTTTCATGAATCAAATAAGTATTTGATCTCTTTGCAAAACGTGCTTTAGGACTTGGTAGCAAAAGCTTAGTTGGGAATCACAGAGGTCAGACATGTTTTGTAGTTGGCCACAAGTTTCGCATCTCAGGGGGAATTTTGTCCCACTCCTCTTTGCAGATCCTCTCCAAGTAATTAATGTTTCGTAGCTGATGTTTGGCAACTCGAACCTTCAGCTCCCTCCACAGATTTTCTATGGGATTAAGGTCTGGAGACACTCCCAGACCATAATATGATTCTTCTTGAGCCAATCCATGTATTTTGGATTATTGTCATGCTGGAACAACCCACCCATGACCCATTTTAAATGCCCTGGCTATGGAAAGAAGGCTCTCACCCAAGGTTTGACGGTACATGGCCCCATCCATCCTCCCTTTGATACGGTGAAGTTGTCCTGTCCCCTTGGCAGAAACACACCCCCAAAACATAATGTTTCCACATCCAAGTTTGATGGTGGGGATGGTGGTAACATTATTAGAAATCATGGTGTTGGGTTTCATTGTTATGCAGATGATACACAGTTTGTCAAATATACAGTACAGGCCAAAAGTTTAGACACACCTTCTCATTCAATGCGTTTTCTTTATTTTCATGACCATTTGTAGATTCTCACTGAAGGCATCAAAACTATGAATGAACACATGTGGAGTTATGTACTTAACAAAAAAAGGTGAAATAACCGAAAACATTTTATATTCTAGTTTCTTCAAAATAGCCACACTTAACTCTGATTACTGCTTTGCACACTCTTGGCATTGTCTCGATGAGCTTCAAGAGGTTGTCACCTGAAATGGTTTTCCAACAGTCTTGAAGGAATTCCCAGAGGTATTTACCACTTGTTGTTGTTGTTGAGTGTGTAATCTGAGCAAAGGGTGGTTATTTTGAAGAAACTAGAATATAAAACATCTGCGATGGGCTGGCCCCCCATCCAGGGTTGTTCCCTGGCTCGTGCCCATTGCTTCCGGGATAGGCTCCGGACCCCCCGCGACCCAATAGGATAAGCGGTTTGGATAATGAATGAATGAATGAATATAAAACATGTTTTCAGTTATTTCCCCTTTTTTGTTAAGTACATAACTCCACATGTGTTCATTCATAGTTTTGATGCCTTCAGTGAGAATCTACAAATGGTCATGAAAATAAAGAAAACACATTGAAGGAGAAGGTGTGTCCAAACTTTTGGCCTGTACTGTATACAGTGTTCCGCATAAATGAGTACACCCCCTTTAAAAGTACCAATTTAATCAGTAGCTCAATGAACAAAAGAACAATTTTCAAAATGTATTTATTGACTTGTTTAACTACATCTAGTATTTTGTATGACCGCCGTGATTTTTAAGAACAGCACCAAGTGTACTAGGCATGGAATGAACAAGTTGGTGACATATTGCAACATCTATCTTTTTCCATTCTTCAAGAATAACATCTTTTAGAGCCTGGATGCTGGATGGAGGGTGATGCTCAACTTGTCGCTTCAGAATTCCCCACAGGTGTTCAACTGGGTTCAGATCAGGAGACATACTTGGTCATTCAATCATCTTCATCCTGTTCTACTTCAGAAATGCAACAGTTGATGTGTTTTGTATCATTGTCGTGTTGGAAAAGTGCACCTCATCCAAGTGCATGGAGTGATGGCAGCATCTTGTCCTTCAGTATGGAGCACATTGTTGAGTTCATGATGCCATCAATGAAATGCAGCTCCCCAACACCAGCAGCACTCATGCAGCCCCACATAAGGACACTGCCACCACCATGTTTCACTGTAGGCACAGTGCATTTTTCTTTGAAATCCTCACCTTTACGACGCCATACAGTTTTGAAACCATTAGTTCCAAAAACAGTGATCTTTGTCTCATCACTCCAAAGTATAGTCCCAGTATTCTTCATCTTTTTCAGCTTGAGCCCTAGAAAATTCTAGGCATGCTTTTTTTGTGCATGTGCTTTAGGAAAAGCTTCCTTCATGGACGATACCCATGCACGCCATTCCTCTGCAGTGTGCGCCGTATGGTGTCACAGGAAATGGTCACTCCAGTTTGGTTTTCTACTGCTTTAGCTAACCGCAGTGAACTTGCATAGCAATTTTCTTCAACCCGTCTCATCAGCAGACGCTCCAATCGAGATGTTAACTTCTGTGGACGGCCTGCACATCTCTGTAAGATGGTTGCACTTCCATCTTTCTTCAATTTTTTGCATCACTTTTGCTACAGTATTTTCACCGATATGTAAAGAAAGTGGGGCGGCATGGTGGTGCAGTGGTTAGCACTGTTGCCTCACACCTCTGGGACCTGGGTTCGAGTCTCCGCCTGGGC
>JABFDZ020000138.1:3468272-3486009 GCA_019775955.2 Pollimyrus isidori | reverse complement strand
ATACAAAGGCAATGTTTAAACTAGGCAATGGCAAACATATGCAAAGTGGACTCAAGGTAGTTATAAATTATATACTGACAATTAAAATTACTGGATTTTACTTTTTTCTGTATTTAGAGAATTTTACTTTACAAGAAAAAAAGGCAAGGCCGCCAGTTCTTCCGACAAGGGTCCAGTTGGAGATGCCTGTAGAGGGGAGCTCCATCGGAAATGAGTCACCTCCACAGAAAACATGGGACCTCACCTCGAATAAACCCTAACCAGAGCTCCACTTTTAAGTCCTTAAAGATCATGTGTTTCCTGTGGAGGTGGCGTATTTCGGGTGGAGCTCCACCCTACAGGCGTCTGCAGCTAGATTCTCTTAGTTCTTCCAGCAGCACCCTATACCACGTAGCTGTCCTTTGCCGGCACTGCAGGGGACGCCAGTACTTCTGGAGGCCCCCTTCACTGCCTAACTGTTCTGTGAAAGCAGCAAGCAGTGCAAGTAGTTCATTGCATAACATAACATTGAGCAGTGGTTCCCAAACTGGGGGGGCGCTGAGGTATTGTTGAGCACCAATGGGATAGCCTCAGGGGCATGTGCCAACTTAAAATAATCTCTTCACAGACTGGATGATTAAACAAATAAGGCAGCGCAGCATTACAGTAACTAAACCAACAGTAACTAAACCAACATTACAGTAAATAAACCACTAACGTGTACTATTAGAGCATTTATGTAATTTATTTAACCTTTATTTACAAAGTAAATTAACTGAAAACCAGTTCTCACTGCTTTACGTGATATTCGAGAAAAATAGCAGATAACATCGGAGCTTCTTGGGATACAAACTTCATACATATGTCACATTCTTCAACCAGTAAGCGCAAAGTTGTCGTCTCAGACGCTGTTCCAGTTTGTTCAACCGGCTGAGAGGTGCTGTGCGATCTGTCTTAAGTCGTCTTGCTCTTGCAAGGTTTTTGTACCATGTGACATGGTGATGCGTGACGACGTTTTGCAGCGCCGGACAAAAAAATCAAATCATACCCTGAACAACGAGGTTTAAAATTTTCTACATGAACAGGGAGACTATAAATTAATGGGTATGATTAAGTGTCTTGTGCTATATTCAAGGCTGAAACCTGTGTTTATCATTAAAAATAAAATGTGGTAATCATAAGACAAACTTTAATTTGTGTACGCCAATGAGTATTAACAAGAATGTTAAATCTTCATTTGCATAATTTCAAACTTATGCTTGACTTATTTTTAATTGATTGCTTTTTTTCTCCCAGAGTGGTGAAATTGCACCATTTGTATTTTGTAATTGTATTTGTTTCACTCATTTAGAAAACGGAGTTGTATTTCAAATAAAGTTTGAATCTGAACCTGTGAAGTTTGAATGAGGGGCTCAATGTTCCTATCTAGAGAAGTGGGGCCCTGCAGAGAAAGTTTGGGAACCGCTGCCGTACATGTAAGGACACCTGGACTTACTGACTCGGTGCTGTTGGGTCAGTCCATGGATAACCACCTAGGACACTACCATCAGTAGTCATAGTACCTTTTTATAGTGTTTTCTGTTAAAGTGGTTTATGACCCTCAGTATTTCTCAATACCCGTTGCCTTAATATAGTGCCATAACTCTTCACATCCTGCCTACTTCTCTCCCCCTATTTTGTCCAGTGTGCTAAATGCAAGGACTCCTTCAATGGTACTCCTGTGAATGGCCGTCAGTGCTACCGGCAGTTCAACGTGGACCATGAGTGCTGCTTTGACCCCACCTCGCAGTCCAACTGCTTCCATGAGCCCAACATCCGCAACCTGCCACGTGGCCGCACTGTCTTCTTCGCGGCCCAGCCCAAGTTCACCAACGTGGATATCCGTGTGACCATAGACGTCACCTTTGGCGAGGTGGAGGTGTACGTTTCCAACTCGCACGACACCTTCATTGTGGAGGTGGAGCGGCAAACGGGCGTTCACAGTGTGAAAATCGAGGACGACGCCCCTCGGGGGGAGGTGCCCCCATCACCGATAAAGCTCTACACCAACTCCAGCCCAGGTCTTTCTTCACCACCGCTCCCCAGCACGCCACTCCAGCTGCAGGCCAAGTCGCCGGCTGCAGAGCGAGAGATCCGTGAGGAGCGGGCCCAGGGTCTCATCTCCTACATCACCGTGTGGAAGCCCCAGACAGTGCTCATCGTGCGTGGCGTGCGTGACAGGGTGGTCATCACCTTCCCACACGAGGTGCACTCGCTCAAGTCCAGCCGCTTCTACATTGTCCTGAGGGGCGTGGGCACCGAGGCTCATGATGGCCAATCCCAGGGCCTCTTGTTCCTCCGCCAGGACCAGGCCCACATCGACCTCTTTGTCTTCTTCTCCGTCTTCTTTTCCTGCTTCTTCCTCTTCCTGTCAGTCTGCGTGCTCCTCTGGAAAGTCAAGCAGTTCCTGGACTTCCGGCGGGAGCAGCGGCGACACATCCAGGAGATGACTAAGATGGCATCCCGGCCCTTTGCCAAACTCACCGTCTACCTGGAGCCTGAGGAGCCACAGCTGATCTACCTACCATCCTGCGGTATGCCTGGCGGTCCCATCTCTATCTCTCACACTCGTACGGGCAAGCTGGGCGGTGTCATGATGGGACCCCGTGGACGGCCAGGGGGTGTGTCCTACAAACACGACCCTGCTTCTGGCCCCGCTGGTCACCAGCTGCACCACTTGTCCCTCAGCGGGGGCAACAGCGGCCAGCATCTGCCCCTCCATTACCTGAACACTCAGCACTATGCTCCCACCTTGGCAGGAACCCCCTCCTCGCACCTGCAGCACCACCCGTCCTCCCACAGTGGCTACCAGCACTTCTGCCGCTCTGACCCCTTCCTCTCGCAGCTTCTGGGCTTCTCGTACTCCTCCTTCAAAGTGGGGCCCATCACTCTGGAGCCCACCGATGATGGCATGGCTGGGGTGGCCACACTCCTTATCCAGCTTCCCGGAGGCATCTTGGCACCCAATCGGGCCTGCCTGGGTTCGGCCCTGGTCACGCTACGGCAGAATCTGCAGGAGTACTGCGGCCACGGAAGTGGGGGGGCCCACCCGGGGGCTGGCGGTGGCCGCAAGGGACTCCTGGGCCACCAGCATCTCACCACCATGGCCATGTGAATGGGAAGGAAGAATACAAAGATGACAGATGAAAAGGAGGGATGGTCGATGGGCGATACGTGGTGGTGATGAAGGTCATGATGGTCAAGAGACTATGGGCAGTGTGCTGACTTGTATGGGCCAGTTCAAAGAGACCCCTGATTGTTTGTATATAATGTATTATAGGAAATTGACTTTTGTTTTGACTGTCACAATGCTTCACATTTCCCCGACCAAACTATCTCTGATTGATCACATTGGAATCACCCAGTAGCCAGAGGACAGGCAAAAGCATGGTGGACAGCCAGTGGGAGGCCACGGGAGAAGGTATGGTAGTATATGAAGGGAATAAGAACCAACGTGCATTATTTCTGAAAGTGACAATCATGAGAGTGCTGCCGATTGGCTCCAGGGAGAACACAGGTGCATGGTGACCAGTCTGACATGATAAACACACCAACAAGGTTTAATGGACATTTAAGTGAGAGCTAATGCCTTTGAAAATATCAATATTTATAGAATTAGGCCTTTTTTTTTTTTTACCTAGAGGTATGAGAATACAGCCTTTTGTGAAACCCTAGAGAAATTTTGTCAATCATTAAAGGTGGCGCATGTGTCCAGTACTACACCTTTACTATGAAACATAAGCGATGTGAAACAGCATCTGTTTTCACATCATAAGGATTTAGGAGCTTTTTATTCAAATGCATTTGGCCTTTTCTTGTAGACAAAATGTGTTATTTGTCTCAAGTATAGTGAGACCCACCAGTTGTACTTTGCCTTTTGGAAATGGTTCCATTGATGGCTGAAGTTTTGTGATAGAAGTTAAAGTGAGTGAAGTTCGATTTCGGCCTTTGCGGCTTTGGGCTTGTTCACACATCGCGCCATTCTCTCTCGGGAGGTCCAGAAGAAACCTTCACTGTCTATCAATCTCGCTTTATACCTTTTTGTGGAGGTCTTTTATTTATGCATAAAAATGTCATTATTTTATAATAAATTACTGCTTGCTTTGCATGTTTCACTGCCGCAGTTAAGAATGGGATGTCCTGAAGATTTCTTTATAACTGCCTCATTTAAAGTCAGATACATTTTGGAATGACTGTGACCTGGTATGATTAGATGTTCTGTAGGTCGGAGTAATATTTATTCAATGCTTTTGATTAAAGAAAGAAAGGAAATGAAAGCAACTGACTTAAACACTAGTAGAAAACCTTCAGTATTGTCTGTTAAAACTGTTATATTTTATTTTTTTATTTATTGTATGTCTAAACGTTGACTGTGCTGTCCGAGCGCTCTCATTTAATCCTGGGTTGCAACCTGTGATCAATATTACTTGCACAACACTCTATAATGTAATTGATCCAAACAGTAGGCCTATATCATTTTATGGCTCTGTTACTGCATGAAGTACAGTGTTTTGGAGACAAGTGTAATGCACAAATAATAGTTTACAATTTTGTTCCAGAAAAAAGTAGCAGATTACATACATTTAAAGATGGGTGAGTATTTGCTTTGTGAAGTCAGTTTTCTTATTAAAAATTCCTGACAAATGTTTCCGAGTGATATTCATATATGTTATTCATTCTGTGCATTTCTGTTAAAATTTCCGTGTGGAATGTGATGAAATTTAATTTGACTTCATTTTGCACTCCTTTACTGGCACGTACATTGTCTGCCTCATTGTTGACATTGGAACCTAATGGAACTCGTGTCCGTTTATTTTAATAATACTTCTTTCCTTTTTATCCGAATGTGGGAGTTTTTAGCCGAATGTGCTGAAGCCCCATTACGCGCGGTTCAATTTGTAGTCTGTCACAATATTAAAATGAGATTACGAGTTTTTGTGGTACTGATGTCTGTATTTCCGAAATATAAGGGGTCGTGACTTGGCCTCTGTTACATTGTTATTTATTTGGAAGATTTGTAAGTTTAAATTAAAAATTAATCATGATATTGGCGTGTGAAATATTTTAAGCAACTTGCTTTGAACGCCACAGTCTGATCTAGCTAGTTGTCCAATCAGAGCTTTGGTCCACAATCATTCCGACCTATCACGATGTTCCGTTTCTGTGCCCTAGCGTGAACCATCTGCTGTCTGATTGGCCGCGTGGGATGTCAATCCCAATCAGTTTGCATCATTCTTCCGGTTTGTGGTGGGTAATGTTTTTACGTCTGCAAAGATAGCCGTGTGTATTTCATGAAGTGAACTTGGTGAATGAGCCCTTCTGATGTAACCGTTTTTATAAAGCGTGATAAGCAGCGTAAAATATTCAACCGTCTACACTTAGCTATAAATCGATTGTGCAGTTTTGTACAGCTTGCCATCTAATACTTTAGCTAGTCGTTAGTCTGGCTGCTCTCCTTTCCGTGTTTCTGAGCTGTACCGGTACAGCGATCGAAAGATGAATCACAAGGAGTCTCCAACGTTAATATGCCTGGTAAGTGTTTCCTGGACGCCCGAGTGCCATTGAGCTTGCATAAGCTACTTGCTATTGATCCGGTCGTGAGCTGCATATCCTGGCAGCCACAAGTAGTCGTATACTTATTTACGGACAGCATGGCTAACTGCTTAAAGCGTACTCATATTTTTACTAATTAAAGTGATTGCACCTATCAGGTCACCTCGGAAGCAAATCGGTGCTTTTTACTTAGTCTGATTATGCTATCCTGCTAATTAGAGAACTCTAGGTTGGAAGTACTATAGCTCCATGGAGTGTGAAGTCGATTAGCCATGGAAAAGGCTTACGATAAGTATCAAAGCACGTTTCGCTAGATCGAGTACTGGTTGAGTGTGCATTACAACTGTGCGGCTGATTCTACAACAGAAAATGAAAACATTTTCTTTGACTTGCCTAAAATGGCGTTCATGTAGTTGACAAAAGTTTGGAAAAAAATGCAAAATTAAAAATACGATTTAAAATGTCCATCCTTGCTGTTTTCTTTTAGATAAAAATCAAAAGCAGAGGTTTTGCCTCCAGCTGTATACCATAAATTTGGGAGTTTAAAGATCTGTGGCCTGCAAGCTTTGGTTTAAAGGAGTGTGAGCATGGATAACAAAATGAGAAGAACCCCCAAACTCTGTGCTGTCGAAGTCAAGTCAAGCTATAACTGTGAAGCCCATAAGCCGGGCAGGTTAATTAAAAAGGAACAAGGTTTTGGTCCATGTGCATCTTCTCGCTGTCATACTGATATGGACCACAGTGACCCTGCCTCCATTAAACAGGAGACCGTCCACATTAAGGATGAACAAAATGAAGTTGAAGTTCACAGCATTCAGATAAAGGAAGACGATGTGGAAACAGAGTTCCTGGATTCAGGCACAGCGTTGAAAGGTGACTCCAAGAAACAAATTTTTAGGCCCCAAGACGTCAAGCCTGTTTTAAGTAAATTGGAGCCAGATCCCATTCATGCGAAACAGGAATCGATCCTGATTAAAACCGAACCCATTCTGGATTCTGAATGCCGGACTGGGAAGGCCAAGAAAGAACATGAATGTTCTGGGGTCAAAGAAGAGGATCTGGGGGATGGGTCACCAGATCTCAAGGGGGATCGAGAAGCAGCTTCTGATGAGCACCATACTGACAGCGGTGAGATGTGTCTGGGTTTGGGGGCTTGAGGGGGGCAGTGATTCTTACTAATATTCTATAAAGTTCCCAGCCTGATTGATATTTGTTGTCACTCAGCACTGGGACGAAACTCTACTGGAATGTACAATCATCCATGCTTAATTTATGCAGTTGTTCAAATCCATTCCTCCTTATTTATTCTGTTTCTCCTGCTCTTTTCCTCCAAATCCTTGGCCGGGTGTCACCTCCAGAGTCCCCTCCGCAGTTTTTCCCTTGTCCCCACTGCGTCGTCTCCTTCACTGGTTCCTCCTACTTGGAGAAGCACCTGAAGTGGACCCACCAGCTGCAGTACCAGGCCCTCCTCAGAAGCCGAGCTTCTAAAGTGGAGAGCAGCCCAGAGGCCCTGGAGAGGCACTGCTGCCCCGACTGCGGCCTCGGCTTCCCGCTGCGCCGCCAGCTGGCCGTCCACGTGCGCTGTCAGCACCCGAGCACCCCCCCGCAGAAGCGACACCCTTGCCCACAGTGTCCCCGCAGCTTCCACTACCTGGCCAGCCTGCAGAAGCACTGCAAACAGTGGCACCAGCTGGCCACTGTGTGCCGGGACGGCGGGCTGACCTGTGCCAACTGCGGGGAGGGCCTTGGCACCGCTGGTGTGCCGCACGTGTGCCCCGGCTCTGAGACCAAAGCAGAAACGGGGCCCACGACCACCCCCGATGGCAACTTCCTCTGCTCCGTCTGCAGCAAGACCTGCAGCACCACGCAGAACCTGCGCGTGCACATGCGCACGCACACGGGCGAGAGGCCGTACGCCTGCACCGACTGCGGCAAGTGCTTTGCTGAGAGGGGCTCCCTGGCCAAACATGTGCGCATCCACACCGGCGTCAAGCCCTTCAAGTGCCCCGACTGCGGCAAGCAGTTTGGCAGGATGAGCCACCTGACGTCCCACCGCCTGACCCACTCGGGCGAGAAGCCGTTTGTCTGCGGCGAGTGCGCCCGCCGCTTCACCCACAAGGCCGACCTGAAGACGCACCAGCGCACGCACTCCGGGGAGAAGCCCTTCCGATGTTCCGACTGTGGCAAGGACTTCGCCATCATGGGCAACCTGCGGGCTCACCAGCGGGTGCACAGCAAGGAGAAGAGCCACCAGTGCGGCGAGTGCGGCCGCAAGTTCGGCGAGGCGGCCGTGCTGAAGAAGCATCTGCGCACGCACACGGGCGAGCGGCCCTACCACTGCACCGCCTGCGGCAAGCAGTTCAACCGCGTGCAGCACCTGAAGACGCACCAGCGCACGCACACTGGCGAGAAGCCCTACCGCTGCGGCGACTGCGGCAAGAGCTTCAGCCAGTCGGGCGACCTGACCAAGCACCGGCGCACTCACACGGGCGAGAGGCCATACGCCTGCCCCGACTGCGAGCGCACCTACAGCAACTCGGGCGACCTGCGCAAACACAGCCGCAGCCACACGGGACAGAGGCCCTACAGCTGCCAGGAGTG
The DNA here is from genome assembly GCA_019775955.2 of Pollimyrus isidori. Classification (NCBI taxonomy): domain Eukaryota; kingdom Metazoa; phylum Chordata; class Actinopteri; order Osteoglossiformes; family Mormyridae; genus Pollimyrus; species Pollimyrus isidori. Next base: position 3,477,837 of record JABFDZ020000138.1, on the reverse strand, counting down.
CAGCAAGAGCTTCCGCATGATCCACCACCTGAAGGTTCACGTCAGGACGCACACAGGGGAGAGGCCGTACTCCTGCCCACACTGCCCCCTCACCTTCAGCCGTCCTCATCACCTCTCCTCACACCTCAAAGTGCACTGGGATGCCACCCTGAGATCGGCTCCAGCTGAGAGGAGCAAAAGTAGCTGTGCCCATGCTAGCTAGGCTAATCTAATCTAATATCTGCGATCTGTTGACGCCGATCGAAATAAATTGTGAAACCAGTTATTTATTTTGCAATAGTGTGTTACCTTCCGGAACATGACGCTCTGTAACTGTAGCTGGCTAATGAGGAACTGCTAGCATCCTTGACTGCTTTTCTGTTGTGAATGACTCTTGACAATTGGTGGAATATTTAGTAGTCTAAACCATGTCAGTATTTTATGATACTGTGAGGCCAGTTGATTTGGTAATCACTTAAACCCATGATTTGCTAATGAAGAGACCTGCTTCGTGTGAAGATAATGCTCATCCATTAGTGTTTATCATAAATAAGGTTAAAGGCCTTGCCTGTCACCTTGTATGAAATAAATTACTCAAGTCCACATAAAAGATTATTAATCGGTAGCCAAAGAGTGACGCATGTCTGCCTGTAATATCTATGGACTAGTTCTGGTGGTTGTGTCATTATGTCCTTACATGAATATTATGTAGTCGTCGCATCTGAGCTCCAATATAGTTATATGAAAGAACAAATAAATTGTTGACAGTCTCCACTTAAGAGGGCTTTTATTGCATTGTAAGATGTGTTAAGCATGCGACCCTTGGGTCGTGCTAGGCTGAATTTTGATTCCGTTATACATGGAAACTTAAATATTTGCAAATATTTCTTGACAAATATGAGAGAATTGATGTTCTCAGTATGTATCAGTGACAGTATTTTCAGGTGCTTCTCAGCTGAGCAGCTCAGCTCTTTGACTGGTGAACCACACTGATCTTGTAACTGCTTGGTTTCTCATCCTGTTTCCACCCTATGAGGTCATCATCTCTCCATTCTAGACCTCCTCCTATTACTCAGTCGGAAGTCTATAAACAGCAAGTATTTTCACCACAGTAGCCTAAGAGATACTTAAGAGAATATTTAATGCAGTGACTGAAGTCTTCAATCCCAGAAGTTCAGCGTCGCTTATTCACAAAGCTCCTCTGTTATGGGTCGTGGACCAAAAATCTTGAAAACTGAGGGATATACCAGTCTTTGAGGCCTGGCAGCATTTTTGCTGTATTTTGACTGGACTTTCAGCTTTTAAAATCCACTTTAGTCCATCGGTGTTTGGCATGAACAGAAATTAGGTCCTTTTAAATCACTGGTGAATGTTTGTTATGTCTTAAATTGGATGTGATTTGTGTTCACTGCACTGATACCTCTGTTTTTACAGTTACGATTTTATATTTAATTTGTAAATAGGTTTTTTTTTGTTTGTTACATGCGCAATTTACTGAATGAATTTCTAGGCTGATTCTTATAAACTACTGCATATTAACAAACAGCCAAACATATTTTGAAAGAATTAGCATTTGTATTAGTCTCATTTTGGCAGGGTATTCTTTTCCTTACTTTGTTTCATCAAAATAGACCCCTATTATCTTATTTAAATCCTAACCCCTCTGATTTGCTGGTTACAAAGACGGGACTGTCACATCAGCTTAATGGGAACAAGCGTATCATTTCAATGAACACAATTACAAAAATGTATCCATAGCCACCAGTCCATGCTGATAACAAAGACATATTTAGTGGTAAGTAATATTGAGTGTACCTTTGTTTGGTTCTGGAATCAATATTTCTACAAACTGTGTCCATTCTTCATTCTGTGTCAATCTGGAGGAGGGGGTGGGGGTAAAAGATGAATGGAGTGGTTGTTTAATTTGTCTCTCGTCACTATAATTGTTACAGTTCTGCACTCTATGACGAGTGTGTGTTACACATACTGAGAGAAAATAATACATATATAGAAGATTGAGACATATTGTCTAATGAGTAATAAAAAGATGTATGAATGGGGATGCAGTGTATGGAAGTGAATTGCAGGCAGATGCTGCCATGTAAAGCTTGTACCACGTCTGTTGTCGCATGTATAATAGCAGTTGTGTCAATGCTTGATGTCCTTAACAGCTCCACTTTAACGAGGGAGATTAGTTCGCATTTCGAACGACAGGTAATTTGTATGAAATTCAAGCTTTCACCACCAGAGGGAAATAGATAGCTGTCAACTGGTACTTTCAGGAGTGTAAGGATTTCAGTTTGGCTCCTGAGTCAAACTCCATCTGTACGAGTTCACAGCCCGTCTGCCATGAGCGTTACTCACCTCTCCTTCTCCTTGTACCACCTATTCTTCTCGCAAGGACTGATACCTAGAGTTGAAATGATGCTTCAATAAGTGTGAGATACACATAAATGATGAAAACAATGTTTTTTTTTTGGGGGGGGGGAGGGGAATGAGAATGGTGTTTAATCTGGATTACTATTTCAGAAACTGGTAGGTTCGTGGTAGAAATAATAAAACAAAAATTTCCTCTGAATGGACTAATGTGAAATTGCATTGCTATTTCATATGGGGAGGGGAGGGTTTCTGGATCCAAAATAAAAATGCAGAAGGACAGGGTGCACAACCATGTAAGGACACTGAAATGAAGAACAATTCAAGTCATCTGAATTGCTGTCCCAAGGTAGGCAGTAGTTATTTAATCAGTTTTCCTGGACAAACATGGACATAACATTTCATACATCTTCTACCCTGTGTCAAAAGGCAAAAATGAAGCTCTTGGGTGGCATGTAATGTCACTTTGACAGTCTTGACAAGTGAATCACTCCAAAGAAACCCTTTTAAAGATCTTATTTTGTGGGGAAATCCCCAAGATGTTGTGTTGACCATCCAGTACGCTTGAGCTTCTAAAGGAGACGTGGCATTGGTGTCACGCTCAGTGCTTCACGCCGGTCCTCGTGGGACGTCACTTGAAATGGAAGGCCAGTTGATTCATGGACATTTGGGTCATACTGGGGGCCACAACTTACTTCTGCCAGACAGGAACATGGGTTACATGGGTAAAAATCTTACTGGAATAACATTGGATTGTACATTTTGGCCACAAGTCTAATAACCCATTAAACAGCCAGACTAAAGGCAGAAAAAAGGTTCAGCACTGACAGTGTTTGTGTGAAATGGATAACCACGCAAATTCAATCAAACAACTGCTACAATCCTACTATCTTTAGCTGTTAACTAATACAACTTTCAACTGTCTGTTTCATGTTGCTTTGCCATTATATTGGCATAAATTGTTCATGCCACTGGTATGAACTGTGGTGCTACTCAGGTCTGACATTGCTATTGCTATGAGCACTGTCTCCCCTGCTCCTCTATCTCTATGAGCGTCATCTCCTCCACCTCCTGCTTCACTATGTCTATGAGCGTCGTCTCCCCCACCTCCTGCTCCTCTATCTCTATGAGCGTCATCTCCTCCACCTCCTGCTTCACTATGTCTATGAGCGTCATCTCCTCCACCTCCTGCTTCACTATGTCTATGAGTGTCGTCTCCCCCACCTAAATATGGTAAATGGACTGCATTTATATAATGCTTTTCTACAAAGCGCTTTACAATTTATGCCTAACATTCACCCATTCACACACACAATCACACACCGGTGGCGGAGGCCGCCATGCAAGGTCAATGGTTGCTAAACGATAGCACTGCTTTCTGCGCCACCAACTTCACCTCCTGCTTCACTATCTCTACAAGTATCATCTACCCCTGCTCTTGCTTCACTATGTCTATGAGGGCCATCTCCCCCACCTCCTGCTTCACTGTGTCTATGAGCGCCATCAGCCCCCCACCACCTCCTTCAACTTTCACTATGAACATCATCTCTCTCGTCTCCTGCTTCACTCTTATGAGCGTTGTCTCCCCCACCTCCTGCTTCACTATGTCTGTGTGTCATCTCCCCCGCCTCCTGCTCCAAAGTAACCTTTTGCTCCCTGAGTCTCTTTAGCAGAGAATAGAGATGTGAAGGGCAGAGAGAGACTGACAGTGCACTCTACCCTGCTCAGTAAATATGAGCTGCATGGAGCAGACAGGCTCATTCATCACGAAGGAAAAACAGGGAGAGAGGAGGGGGAGAGAAAGAGGGTGGAGAGGGAACAGAGATGGGAGCTGGGAAAGTCAGGCGAGAACTGGAGGGGCGAAAGACGCAGGGTGATGGGCAAGAGTGGCCAAATAAAGCAAACGGGAAGCGGAAAGAGCGTGACACCAGTGAGCCGATGAGAGCTGACTTGACGGAAATGCAGCCAGCCTCCTGGACGACCTCAGCTTCACCAACTCTCAGCATGACCCCTGCGTTCTCCATCAGCTGATCATGTCTGTCTCCGTCCCAGCCTGCGCTGGTCAGCACGTCATTCAGGTACCAAGCCACTGTGCAAAAAAGAACACTTATATTCACTGCGAGTCCTAAGACGTCTAAAATCACAGACTCCCATAGAACGGAAAGCACTTATTCCACTAGGCCTTGGCCTGTGCTCATCTCACAGGTCAGATCTTTCTAGCCTTAAAGGTCGGTCCCCTGCAGCTTGTAATAGCAATGCTGTCTCAGTGTGTGGTACCCTGCTGTTCCTGAAGTACACCGTTACCGGCTGTGTCTGGGCTCACAGTTTGTCACAGCTTTAATATGTGCGCTGTATCCTAGCACTCACCACCAACCACTGTTCACATCTCCACCAGGGTACAAGGTTGTCAATAACAAGTCCCATGTGTGTGTACACATCCCAGCCACCTACTGTGTACTGTGTCTGTTTTGGTAGCATGATATTTTATATATCACCATGACCCTATGCTGAACTGGACTGGACTGGATGGATCAATGGATGGATGGGAAATTAACTGAAGGATATATACCTTATTTCTAACTTTTTTCTCCTGTTATCCAATGGTTATTCATGTTCCATAAACAGGGGGCTGGATTTGGGATGATTACATGGGTATGGTGGGGGTTCTAAAAAAAATTAAACATAATTGACTTGGTCTGTGTTGGGGGCTCAGTATGCTTTCATGGGGCCCAAAACCTCTAGCAATGCCCCTGTTGATATGTTTCAGTCTTCTGGAAGCTCATTGCTGACTTTTGTGTTCATCACAAATATACACTCTCTGGTGTAACTGTTGTATCACATTAAATTTAAATTCTAAATATTTATCTTAAGATAAGATAAGATAATCCTTTATTAGTCCCACAAGTGGGAAATTCACTTTGCCACAGCAGAAAGTGGACAGTACAAAAGAGCAGCAAAATTGAAAAATTAAAAATTGAAAAATTAAAATTGCCAAAGGTGATGGGCAAAGGAAGTCAGATTGGAGATCAAATTGTTAAATTAACATTGTCTCAGCAGTAGTACAGTATCAAAAAGTAGAAATGATCATTTAATAATTTAGATCACACTGGCAAAGTGATTTTGCAGTTTATTGTGAAACCTGATTTTTCCAGTTTGGTTGTGAAATAATTGTATTTAAAACGCACATCTGTCTGGTGAGATACACAGATAGGTTTCAAATTGTCAGTACAAGCCTCAAAAAACAGATTCCGAACTGCCGCTACTCACTAGTGGCATTATTTCACTTTTTTTGTAAACTACACAAATGCTTATCCTTCAAATGATGGACCACAGCATTTATGTACTTGTATTAACGCCTAAATTATCAAATCAATGACTTTGATGATTTTGCCCTATGAATATTGTTACTTATAAATAAGATTATTATATATAAAAGCTCTACACTGTATCTTATTGTTATTGGTTATTACAACTATTCGACAGTGCTACATGTAAGGTTTTGTCAGAATGTAAGCTTTTGTGCTTACATTATAAACTTATGAATGAAGAACAGAAATGTTACAGAGAGGCTTAGGGTGCTGCTTGGAATCCTCCTTCCTGGCTACAAACAGAATATAGCTGCATCAGGCTTGGTTACTACAATGTATATGTTGCTTGTCATGTTTACTGTGTTATTAATCTACTCCAAAGCAACACTTTACAATCAGTTTTAATTAGTTTATTCATATGTTTATGATGTTTTATAGTTTCATTAGGTGACAAGCCCACAATACTTGTGTGAAATTTCCGTTTAAGACTCTAACAAGGGACAAGACTTTTCTAAGACTTCAACAGTTTTGAATGTCTGCTGTTAAAATGTAAACCTTACTATGCTCCTCCCACAAGGTGCTTCTTTAAAAAAGTCATAACCCTAAAACTCCCCCTTCTTCTGCACCCTCATTAATGCAATTTCACTCTCAAAGTCGCCCTTTCTCCATTTACCCTCCATATCTGTCCATTTACCTCTGCCTGTTGTCCTCAACAGCCATATCTTCAGTTTCTGCAACAAAGACAGGAGAGAGGAAAGATGATGTGTGACAGATGCCATATTTCGACTTTCTGTCACAGAGATTAATATTGACACAGTGTGTTTCTTACCAAAGGGCTGGTGACTGTGTTTGTCTTATGTTTTTTTTTTTCATTATTTAGTGCTCAGGCAGTTTTTCTTAAGAATCAGACAATAACAAATGTTTGGACTGAAATAGATTCATTGTGAGGTGTGTGCTGGTTTTGTCATTGACCATACTCACAAAGAAAAAAAGACCTTTACTTTAACCATTATAGTATTCAACTTAAACTAGTAGTTTATTCTCAGACTTATACTACTCACATAAAGTTTTTATTTTTCTAATATGTTTTCTTTAATAAATGATAAAAGCAAAGTTTTAAGGCTTTGTTGGGAATCAAGGAATAATATGTGGACTGTATAGGCAGAATGGTGAATATAGGAATAATAGTCATGATGATGGTGATGATGACGACAAAACAGACATAATCAGGGGCAGACAACCATTTCAACGCCCATTAAACAATATGATTATTGGTTTCTTTTTCACTCTATCGTTTTTAGATCTTAACTGAAAATCACTTACATAGAGAGAAACGAGCCAAAGAAACTAGCATAATGAAATGATATATTAAATCTGAGAGCAGGAACAAACAGCGTGAACTCCGAGAAACTAAGCTCAGACTACGGAACAGAAAGAACCGCATAACCTGGTGAAAGTGTGTGTGTGGGGGTGGGGGGCATCAACTGAGAAGAAAATTGAAAAAACGAAAGAAAGTTAAAGAGGAAGCAAATAAAAAATAAAGCGAAAAAGAGATAGTGCGCTGCAGACATGCACCCGGCGGGGGAAACAGTTGTCGCTGGAGACTTTTATTGACTTTTTTCCCTCTTCAATCGCACGTGACCGGGGCGCGCGCAGGGGCTCGCAGATAAATTCAGAGAGAGGACTGGGGGGAGAGAGAGAAATGAGAAAATAAATTACTCTGGAAAGATATGACGATAGGCTACACGCGGCTTTAAATCTAAAAGGGAATTCGCGACACACTCCACCAATTTGTCACTGCGCTTTTTGCCATTTTTTTTCTTTTTTTTGGTACTTTCCCTATTATTTTTCCTCTTCTTCAATACCCCGCTAGTACTAATTTATCCAATATGCTTTAAACATTTATCTGTACGTCGCGCCTTCCTGTGTGCTTAATCCTTTTAGATTAGTGTCTGCCGTGAGAATTGCACGTTTTGCTTGATCTCAGTGTTCGGTCATTATTGATGTTGAAGTGCGTCCTTTTCTGTTAGTCTATTATGCATGCCTTTTCTATAAACTTTTACTGTTTCTCAGTATATATATTCGAATGCATTTATTCTTGTTTGTTCATATATTTATGTTGCATTTATCAATAATATTTTACTGTCTCTTAGGATTCATACACCTTAACATCCGGTCACCTCAACATCCAACCATCAAAAGAAAAAAGTAAAGGAAAGATAAATGCAAAACGAGAAACCGAGGGGGATCCCAAAGTGAAGAGAGAGAGGCAGAAAGGGGAAAGAAAAGGGATAAGAAAGAAAACGCGGTCTTAAAGTGTACCCCCGTCTTTTATTTAATTTAGACGCCAGGCGAAAATCGATCCTGCCATTCGATACGCAATCCGAATCAAGGCGAATTAAGCGGGCGGAAATTAACTCTGAAAATATTTTTGATGGAGTGGCTTGTAGTCTCTCGGCCAAATGGACTGCAAAGTGGAACAAATGACAGGGGCCTAGTGGTGGAGACAGCGCCGCTCCATCTTCCATTAGGCCGTAATGGGATAGGTCCAGCCCCCTAGCTCGACTCGGCTGCATTAATCAAAACAGCCGCTATATGAAGATTTATGGTTCTCCCCGCGTCGCCGCTTCACTCCACCGCCGCTGAAGCCGGATCCAGTGTGTGTATTTGAAGTGAGGGGTGTATGCTTTCCTTCATAGCTTTCCTATCCATACCTGGCGCGTATACAAACGGATCGCGTCCCAGTCACACTGCCATACTGGGGATTTGCAGCGCGGCTGCCCTGTTTTCCCCCTCAGCAATCTTATGTCATTTTAGGTGCACCGCAAGTTGCAGTGCTGGGAGAAACGATTTGGGGTTTGTTTTCAGACGACTTTTTAATTTACCGAACACTAACTTCGTAAGAGACGTTCATTTCTATTTTCCTTGGCAATTATCCCTTACTCAGTTATTGGTTATCTGACTATTTTGTTACGATGGTAGCCTATATCTGAATGTGTGTAACAAAAACTGAAACTTGTTATAAAAAACTTGGGGTCTGTTTCACAAAGCAGGATTTCGTGCTTAGCCAGATAACTTTCCAGATTGAAGGTAGTCTGGGCTATTTACATCAATTTACATTTAGCCCAGACTACATGAAATCCTGCTTTGTCAAACAGGCCCCCGAAGTTGATCTTCATTTAATATTATTGTTTGTTTCGATATTGCCATTTGCTCATATCCATGTATTTATCCTTCGGACATTTAACAATAAAGTTAACAAGAGCTTTGATTTGTAACCCTAACCGCGAAACAGCCACAAAACTCATTCAATTTGAACAGCTCCAGGTGTGACGGGAGAATACAGACCAGCGTCCCTTTTGCTTAATGAACTGGTAGTCTTCTCTTTCCAATCTCTCTCATGTATCCTAATCGCCCTTCCGCTTTCAGTGCTTACTAACCCTTCCCTCATTTCATAATCTTATTTTCTTAAAAGTTTCTTTTATGTTATAATTCCAGTTGCATCTGTGTTTGTTTTTCTGAGATTTGCTTTCACACACTTCATTGCGTTTTGCTTTCGCCTGTCCGTAACCTTTCTACTCAAAACTCATCTGATACAGACACCTTTATCTGCCTTTTGTTTCCCGCCTCCTTCTTTCCCCTTTTCTGTTCTTTTATTTCTTTTCCTGCACGTCGAGGGAAGCAGACTGCCAGTTTCAGTCTGCCAAGGGGTTTATTTAAATTAGAAACACTTCAGTCTGCTCAGACCCCTCCGCCCCCATGCAGTTTCTTTCTGAAAGCTCCGGTGTCCCCCCCCCCCCCCCCCACCACCCCCCCCCCACAAAACCAAAAAACAACCAAAAAAAAAAAAAAAAAAAAAAAAAAAAAATGAAGAAAAAAAAAAAAAGGGAAAAAAAGAGAAG
>JABFDZ020000138.1:3414317-3426571 GCA_019775955.2 Pollimyrus isidori | reverse complement strand
AATTAAATTTTATTTCATTTAGGAATGCCTCTGTGGATGCCACCTCCTTTCAGCGTGCACACACACACACACACACACACACACACACATACACGCACTCGTCTCCTGCTCAGATTAAAGTTGGTGTGTTAATTCAGTGGTGTAGCAATCGAAGCTCTCTGGCAACAATGGGAAATGGGCTATTGATCAGAACAGCTCAGATTAAGACTGGAGAGCCAAGCACTTTCTTGCTCCTGCTCCCTCTTCCCCTCCATTTCCTGCTCTGCTCTTACCATTCTCTTTTTCTCTCTTGCCCTTTCCTTTTTGTACTTTTCTGTTTGAGGCCATCGGTGTCTTTTCCTCCTATTTAACGTCCATCCCTTAGGTGCTTGGTTGGGGCCAGTCATTGATTCTCTGCTGTAATGTTCTCTGGTATCATTTTTTTTTCTTTGTCTTTGAAGTGGAATTTCAGATTGGATTGATATGAACAAACGAAACACATGTTTCCATTAACACCAAAGAAGGTGGAAAGTATTTCACTACACACTAGTACAGTGTATGATTGTGTATATGTCAAATAAAACTTGAAATTATTCAGTCTGCTAATTAAGAGACATATAGCATGCAGATTAACCTAAACTATGTTCAGTTACACTGAGGTACATATACATAGTACATAGTACAAATACATAGTAGTAACTCAGGTACTACTGAGGTACAAATCATGAACAAATAGGATGCATCATGATTCATTAATGATGAACAAACATGACTATTTCACTCGTGTTATTCATTACTTCTTTCTTCAGTAGTTCCTGTGGTAGTATATCAAGGTTTACAAAAATAACAGATATAGTAATAAATATGCTAACTGCTTGAAATAAAAGATGCATCGTGACTCATTAATGATGAATAAGCATGAGATCGGTATTAACTTTTGTTATTCATGTTTATTTTGTTACTTGTTACTTCAAGTAGTTCACAAATGTTTGCAAAAGTAACATAAAATAAACATGGAAACTGCTTGGGTATAATACCTTGCCTTATGTATTCATTTTGAAAAAAATGTGGTTGCAGAAGTCATTAGATTTATCCATGAATGCTACTGCATGAATGCTATTGCTGTGCACCTTATGGCTGGATGGATGAGTGGAAGGATGGATGGAATGTCATAAAATGACAGCCACATGTGTCACTGAATATATCTATCATAATATTATTCAGTAGCAAATGAATGGATGATAGCTGAGATTCTTCAACCATTCAGCTTCCATACCTGTTTTTCCCAGCACAGGGTCGTGCAGCCCCTTTGGTCAGTGATGATGGCAGCCTGGTAACTGGGAACAGTAATGATTGATGCAGTCATCGGGCGTCCAGGCCCCTCCCATGCTGCATGTTGTACCAGCTTGATTCTATTAAGAAAAAGAAGAGGTCCATGTCATTTAAATGAAGTTTGTTATTGGATCTAGATTGCTTCAATTAGTTAATTAATTAGAAAGTATACTTTTTGGTTTACTTGTATCTAGAAAATTAGAAAGCATCAGTTACCATGCTTATGTTTTTCTGATGTATAAGTAGTTATATTTTCACACACTGCAGTTATACAGTGTTAAATATCGACCGTAATCACTTTCAATATCCAAATATATTTTTCTGGGATGTCATTTCAGCATTTATTTGCTTTAAGCTTGTTTTTATTACTATGTGGAACTGGATGAATTTAATGTGACTTTTTGCCTCTTTGTTCTCCACCCTCCGAGGTTTTAATTCAAGGTTTATTTCAGAAATCGTGCGCAGAATTGAATTGAGGGTACATCCAATGAATTACCGATGCATGCGTTGCATAGATGTTGCATAGAATGTGATATAAATTGGGGTAAAAGAGATTTAAAAAAATAAATAAATAAGGCGTTTGTAGAGTCTTATGGTGACGATCAAAACGGGGATTATGGGCTTTCAAAACGAGAGGCGAAAAGAATCAGTTATTTCAGTGTATTGCAGCTGTAATCACTAGAGGGCGCAATCGACGTGTTTGTCCTCCACATATTCAACCCAGTGTTGCTAAATGTCCAACTTTGTTACTAAACTGTCCACATCTCATGCCTATTTTTAGTCCATATCTCTTTATTATTTTTCTGCGTTTCACAATCCGTTTCACTCTTTGTTGTCATTCTATAGGATAAATTGTCTGCTGCATTCTGTTGCTTTAACCTAATAATTAGCTATAGGCAAGCTATTTGGTTAAATTAAGTGAATTCTTAAGGCCATTGTTTTAACGAGTAATCACCTATATTAAGGAAATATATATACCCATGGTGAATTTAAAAATCACATCCTCTGCATTCTACAACGACTATGGACTTGCTCCATAGTTTCCTAAGTAAAACACTCCAGTGGTTCCCCTGACCTTTATTAGAAATATTACGTATTACGGATGGTCCGACATAGCAAACGAATTAGTGGGATATTATTAAGCTACAAGTTATATTTCGAAAGTGGTGCGGTTATACAGTATGAATATCTCTACAGTTACCGAGAAAACCGCTTTGTTATGACACGAGTCAGGTACAAAGAAGATGCACCGACCACATCGTATTGGATGAAGAGTAGAAAGAGGGACTAGAGGTAGATAAATAAATCTTGGTAATCAATTAGTTTAAGTTGCAGCAAAAGGTCCAACTGAAAATGCTGGCTAAGTGCGTTGATGGTCAATTAACCATATTATCTTATTTATGGGCAAGTTCGATTAAAATCAGGTAAAGCAAGGCTTGAGAGAGAGGAAAGTAGATTTTCATGCCTTACAGTGACAAAATAATGGCAGGTACCTTCTGAGTCTGTATTTCACTGTAGTGAAGGAGCTGCATATCTTGGACGGTGGCGATGCATTTGCGAAAATAAGGAGATCTGTGTGTGTGTGTGTGTGTGTGTGTGTATGTGTGTGAGAGTGAGAGAGAGAGAGAGAGAGGAGGGGGGGACAAAACACACACACACAGACACACACACACAACCTCATATACGAGACATACTGTAGGAGCGGAAACGGGTCGAATCCTACTTCAAATTCTCTTTCCTCTCGGCTTGTCGACCGGGGAAAACAAACCGACCCGAGGCACAGCGAATGGGGATTTACTAATTAACTACTTACACACAGAGACGCACACCTCCCTCTCGCATGCCTCATTCCTCCCGCCCTCCCTCCCACGCTTTGCCAGTTCCGTCAGTCGGGGTTATTAGCTCACCGGTGTTTTGCGGTCCCCGGCGCGGTGTTATGCTGGATCACACGCCGGGAGTCTGATCGCATACACGGTTAGATCGCTCGCACCCTGTCTGAGGATATCGAGCAGCTGCTCAGAAAAACCCAGGTACGTCAATGATTCACATTCTACATTTCATCCGGATGATGAAGGTGCCTTATTTTCATATAACCGACAAAATGCTATTAGCGAAATTGAAAAGTTTTTCGTATACGCATGTTACGTCTTTTCAGTACTTTACTGTTACCTGACTTTATAAACAAAGCATAATACATTTCAAATAACAACTCATAATTATATATATAGCCTAATGTGTTATTGAAATTGTTCTGTACGTAGTTTAATGGTTCGTTGTAATCAAATGAAACAGCTTCAGAAAGTTTAGTATTGGAAAAAAGACAGCTTCCAGATTCCATGTGAAGGACCTGTTTTTACAGTTGAAGAAAACTTTAAAAACAAACGCTGGTCCCTTTCTGCCAAAAGTGACCGGTTTCTGACCGTGTCCGACTTGTTACTCTGAGTACGCATCTGTTACTCACGAGTCCGACCTTGTCACGAATACCTTGACTCAATGAAATACGTATGGTAAACAATATTAATGTAACTTGAGGAAAAATTAATACAACCGCCAAATTTAGCGCAATGAAATGACTGTTTCATGTTTCTAAGTATGTAACTATCCTCTAAGTATGTCACCGATCGGCTGTTTTTGCCGCTTTATGGGGGCTTAATAGCTCCGTGTTTTTCCCGCTTTATTATGGGGGCTTAAGAGCTCCGTGTATGGGAACCCCCCTGTTCGAAGCTGTCTGGGAGCCCTGGATTAGACGCTAAATGTCTCTATTTGTTAACGCTTTAAGGATAACCCTTACCTACACCGCGGTATCAATCAGTCAATTAAACAGTCAGTCACACGGTACCGGAACACGGTACCGGAATGAAGACTGCATATGTCTTTCCATCTCGCACCTCTCCAAATGACTAAACATGATTTACTATTACATCTGTTTTTAATACTGAAAACTCGATTTATCAGTCTGCAGAGGATTTTCTGTAACGGTGACCTTGAGTAAGTACTGTACAAATGCTATCATGAATAGCCTAACTGATATTTTTAAAGATATCGGTCCGTCGACGGTTAGGTAAAGTTTGCCTGTTGTTATATCTATATATTTTATAAAATGCAAGATTCTGGAACGCGTGCGCTATGGCAAACATCTTGGACATAGTTAGACATTTGATTAGACATAGTTAGATATTTTGTATTTGATTGTATGTCATTTATGCACTTTTATCGGTTTTATCACCTGCGCGTAGGTGACAGCGTGTAGCAAGTATTTTTCTGGTAGTCTTGGTAGAGAATGCTCTTGATGTGTATGGTGGTAAGATGACACATTCTTCTCCTGAAATAGCAAAATCACATTTAGTATTATTATTATTATTATTATTATTATTATTACAGTTTTCTGTTCTGTTTCTGTGTGAACATGTTTTGTTTGTTGTTCTTCTTCTCTTTTTCTGTTTCTTGTGGTCAAAAGGAACGATTTCGGTTCTAACTGATACAATTTCTAGTTTTACAAGTTTTACGCATGCGATTTCAATTTGTGCATTAATTTGAAATGCAGTTAATCTCTTCAGTTAATAGACTGCAGATAGTTTCGATGTTTGAACGAAACCAGTGTATGTTATTTACCATATATGCATCACTGTGTAGCTTATAGAATGTTTCTGTATACAGGTTGTGGATAGATTAAGTTCACACATGGATATATAGGCCTATGCAATATTTCAGCCGTAGACACAGATCAACGAGGCAATGCTCGGACCCAGCCAAAAAGTTTTCTATTAATTATTTTTAAAAACATTAAATCATTTTTATCAGATCAAAATACGTTCTCCTGTTTTCTGATGCCCTTTCTGCTGAAAATGGGCGAACGATTTCTTACCATTATAGGAGGTGTTATTATTGCCATAGGTCAATAATAATAATAATAATAATAATAATAATGATGATGATGATGATGATGATGATGATGATGATGATGATGATGATGATGGAAATAGCACACTCTGTCTAGATTTTGCCTACAGTTTTTGGAAACCGAAATCTGTGCCAGAACGCTTGAAACTTATTAAACGTGCTTGTTGATTATTTTTAATTATTGTTGTCATTCATTTAGACAATTATTTCAAGAAATAACCCCTGGTGTACATGCACATACGTTTACATTTAAAATTTCTATTTGAATTCTTCGTAGCATTCAACGGTTTTATAATGGATTTAACTTGATGCGTATGAAGTTGATTCATCAACATTTAGATAATTTCTAATGTATTTGGAATCGTGGAGTTCTATTAAATTTCCGTTTGTTTGTTTCATAGCAATACCCCCCCCGAGACACACACGCACACACACACACACACACACACACACACACACACAACCTTCTTCTCTTCACCCATCGGTGTTGTCGATATTAGACTGAAATATTTCCGTCCTTAAACGGCATTTGGGGAAATCTTTCTAACTCGTTCTAACCGCCCCTTCTAGGTACATTACCACAACCCCATTGGTGGCCGCAGTTCACTTGACCACTCACGGTTATTACAGTTTCTTTTATCCGAAAGAACCACTATTAACTACAGCAAGCACTGTATACTTAAGACAACAACAGCACTACATCGGTATACTGCTAAGCTGCACAGTAGGTACTCGCTGCGGCGGAGTCCGACAATCGTCCACATCTATGAGATATTTATTCTGTAAAACACTCCACTAACCTTCACCCATTCTCTCTTTGGATGAAAAAAAATAAGAACTTCTCAATATGTTAGGACTTACACGTTGCCCATAATTTGTTTTAAGTATACGCTCAACTTAGGTGTTGTATTTTACTAATAATTTATAGTAATGATAATAGATAGTAACATAATTATACTGATTTAAATCGCAGTAATGGTGTATAAATCTTTAAGTAACTGTTTACAATTTTACCGCAAATTTAACTGCTTTCTTGCCAGCTAACATCAGTTGAAAAACGTTTAATATCCATTTGCATTTATTCTTATCGTCTGTTATAGGAATTATTCCTGCTTACATGCATAATACTCATGTCCACTTCACTGACTAATAATTAATTACATGAATTATTATGTTCGGATTTTTGCCTGTTTCTGCATACACGAACATGCCACTGGCGTATTTGGCCTACCGCAGGGTTTTCTTATTTATCAATTTTATTTTCTTTCTATTGATCTAATAAAACTTATAAATTATTATTGCAGCGCCGAGTAGCACTGCAACTAATGAATGTGATCAATTAGGCATATGTCTTATAATTCCGTCGTCGTGAACAGAGAGATGGATGGATGTATTATGGTGCACTGCATTATCTGAGAATAGCAAATAATTAAATCAATGAATAAAGGTAATTGTGCACACAAGGTTGGAGAGATTTTGATGGGGGGAATAAATGAAGCCAACTAAAATACTGGGGATACACGATCCCCCCCCCCCCATCCCCCAGTGTGCACAAGTTTAAAACAAAATTTGCAAATATTTATAAATCAAATACTTTGGTTCTACAGGCAACATCTGATGAAAAATTGTTCAGAGTGTGTTTTGTTAAAATTGCCAAATTATAGTAGATGGTGAACGGATACGTTCACCTGCGAGGATACAAATTATTCTTCATTCTTTAATTATTTAATTATGTCCTTAATTACATCTTCAGTTAAGAATGTTTTGGGGGTTTGTTTTGGGGATTGTTCCTCGCCACATCTCTTCATCTAAATACCTAATCCTGTCTTAAAAACCAATAAGCATACATTTAACATTGAAAATGTTTGAAATTCATTGGATACACTTTACCATTAACCATACGCCTTTAATATAGCCTAATTAACAACTAAGGCAATTTCCTGGGAAAAAAAAAGAAAATATCTGATTTCTGATATTTGATATTGCCTCATTTTCTACAAGTTTTCAATAAATTAACAATGTTTTAACATCGCACCAACTGCATAATTTTCCCCTAAAAGAGAGACCAGGTATTGCTATTTATAAAAACACAAAACAGGTCTGTTTTCCTAAGCAGCCAGTTGCATAGGCCTATATCGATGTACTGTAAAACTGTCACAATAAAAGTAATTCAAAATATTAGTCTGCCGATCTGTTATGTAAAATCATGATAATAGTAATTTCCATAATCATAAACTCGATTCCGTTAAATAACGGCACAAAGTTAATGTATTAGTGGAGTTAATATTGAAATAATAATTATATTTTTATTATTAACAACAACCACAGCAGCAGCAACAACAACAACAACAACAATAATAATAATAATAAAAATAATGATGATGATTCGACCATTTTCTGTACGAGTATGTCACTCTTTACATTTAGACACGGACCTTCGATCCGGGCGAGTCAGTACTCATATGTAATGTACAGTTTATAGAATATTTGCACAGTATAGACAAATGACTGGAAATAAATAATGTAGTCTATGTAACTATTACAGTGTGGGTATGGATTTTGAGTTTACCGTAGGGAGATCGCTGTTCTGAGCACGAGCAGCCTTACTTACATCACTTTCCTCGGAATGATGGTTTACGATTCCCCCAGTCACTGGTCACATCAAGCGGCCAATAAGTAAATAAGGTGATTGATGTTATGAACTGTAGTGGCTCAACTTGTCATTCCCCTTTTATGTGATGCAGAGCCAACAGCAGCCTGCAGAGATGGCAAAATTGCCTGGACCGTTTTTCTTGACTGGGAGGAAATACGCAAAACTGCCACTGAGATTTTTTTTTTAGTTGACACCGACGACACTCTGTCTCAATAATTCAATATACTGAAAAATTAGCAAAGATAAAAATGTAGAAAATATTTGACATTTTAACTTTCAACTTATGGAACTATGATTTAACATACATTCTAATTACTATTTTTTGTTTTCCAGTGCACGTTCCTGATTGTGAACGTACTTCCGTTTATCAAGCAAGGTCATTTGGCAGTCCGGTCCGGTCCGGTCCGGTCCAGTCCAGTCAGTCCCGTTCCGTTCCGTCCGACCAGGGTTCGGCTTCTGCCTCAGCTTCGGCACTGAGGCGGGGCGACTCGGGAGTGCAGGTGAGAGAGATTCCCTCAATCCGTCAATCTACATTTTGCATGTATTTTTAGAGCAGTCGGCGGAATTAGTTCTTCTTCTTCTTCTTCTTCTTCTTCTTCTTCGTATTATTATTATTATTATTATTATTATTATTATTATTAGTAGTAGTAGTAGTAGTAGTAGTAGTAGTAGTAGGCTAGTATTTAACCAAAACTGTTTTAGATGGTCACTGAAATATGGAATGTAGAGGTTATTGATATATAATGAGTTTTGGAAATATGGAGGCATTTGGCAAAGGGATCTGAAGGTCGGGAAGCATTTATTTTTGGATCTCCCGACAATATGAAGGGGTATAACCAAAAATGATATCTTTATTAATGTGTTTTGTCTCACTTTGGCAATGACAGGAAATAAAACCAAGCTGTTCCAAGTGGGTTTTTTCTTTTAAATAATCAGAATGAATGCCAGCAGTGGTGCAGTGGTTAGCCGTAGTGCCCCCCAAACCCTGTCTGCGAATGGGGGTCGAGTCTTTGCCTGGGCCCCGTGTGTGTGGAGTTTGCGTGTTCTCCCCATGATAGCATAGGGGTTCTTTCAATTCTTTCAATTTAACTGTCAAAATGTACTGTCCTTGGTAAATGAGAAGCAGTCACAGTGAGTTGTAAGTTTTGAACGAGTTCTAGTACAGGGACATGTGGTGGGGGAGAGTGGTGGTCAGTTGGTCAGCATTACACAGATGGCTAACGGGGAAATTTGGACATGCAGTTGGCATCAATATTTGAGCATCCCATGTGGACCCCCCCCCCAATCCCCTATGCTTTCTTAGTGGACCAGGTAACTACAAACTTGTACACAATAATAAAACCCTCAAATATCCATCTATCTTGCTATCTCAGTTGTCCACAACCACAAGAGTGGCTGAAAGACTGTGAGCTGTGAAAGGTCACTTAATCGATGGCCCACAATTTGACAAATCCCGTGGATTCTTATCGTCTGTGTGGCGTTTAGAAAGGTGGGGAGCAGGGGAGATTAATGTTTAATCCTGAGCATGGAGCAGAGGAGGTCGGGAGAGAGACACACACAGGTACACAGAGGGGATGACGGTAGGAATGAAATTCATGGAAGCACTAACAAAACTTAAGTGACAAAAACCAAGATTCTCTCATGGAGTCAAAGAGAGGACTGCCTGATGGCAAGGAAGAGCCAAGGAACTGGGTGAGAGAGATGGTTACTGTGAACAAAATGGGACATACACAAGCACACACATACACGGACATACACACGCACACACACAGGCACACACAAGCACACACGCACACACACAGGCACACACAAGCACACACGCACACACACTCACTCATACAAACCCACACACACTCTCACACAAACACATAGTCATGAACAAACACACATACAGATACATAACAGCACACCTACACACTCAGGTTTGTAATTACTGTTGTACCTCGGTTCTCGAACTCACTAGAACTCAAATTTCTTTCGAACAAACCAGTTTGACCTAGAACTCGATATGAATATCAGAAGACAAACCGTGAGCGCTGACCTAACATAAATTGTACACGCCAGGAAATGAGTCATACTACGATGCAATTATGCAGTCATACTATGCATATATACGCTGGGAACCATGCAAGTGGCAGCATGTCCTTTAGTTCTGAATTTCCTTCTGGATAAATAAATTCTCTCTCTCTCTCTCTCTCTCTCTCTCTCTCTCTCTCTCTTACAGCATTTATAAAATTTATTTAAACTTTATTCTACCAGGTAAATTAACTGAAAACCAGTTCTCACTGCTTTGCATGATATTTGGGAGAAATTGCACGGAATACGCATTGGAACTGGCTGGGATACAAATGTTATGTGTAACGAAACTCCTCAGCCAATAAGGGCAAAGGTGTGCCGTCACGGAGGCGGTTCTATTTTGTGCAGCCGGGTGAGAGGTCGCAATGCATCTAACCATAATGCATTGCATCAGGATCAGAATGTGTTGCTTTAAGCCAGTGCTGTAAACAAGTCGAACGCCCCTGGACTGGGGAAACAAACTGAAACGCGGACTTAATACAGAGGACAAATGACAACAACCAGAAACAGCTGATCACATTTTGAACCCACACGGGGTTAAGGAGGGGGCGTGGTACACAAAAGGAGCGGACAATCGGGGCAGGACGGGGTAATGTTGAGATATCTTTATCATTTTGAAAGCCATTAAGAAAAAAATGCTCTTCCTGTTCATTTTGTGTTTAAATACTTAAAAAAACATATTTAGGTGTAATTTTGGGGAGCTGTGAACCAATTAATTGGTTTTCCATTATTTCTTATGGGAAAAATTTTATCAGAACTCGAACTTTTTAGGATTTGATCCGGAGTTCTGAACGGATTAAGTTCGAGAACCGAGGTACCACTGTATATCGTTGTGGGGACTCCCCATTCATTTCTAGGGGAAAACTCTTATCCCAAAATGACAACTTTAACTCCTATCCAGTCCTAATTTTTACCATAAATAACCAAACAAAATATGACACTTTGGCCATTTTTAGTTTTTTGACTGAATTCGTAGATTTTTCTGGAAACATGAAAAATGTTTCCCACAATGTAATATAAACATAATCCACACATGCACAGAAGGTCACCTACGCTGGACAGGTAGACATGAGCTGAACAGTGCAAGACAGATACCCTACATGCTGCACACACAGCAAGCAGGGAATTATCCAGCCATTCTGAGGAGAGCACGCTCATTTCTTTTCTGTTTGGGTGTAACTTCCTACTCTGGTGATTCATCTGCAAAATGTATAGCACATAACTCAGTGGTGAGAATTCTTTTAAATAATCAAAATGTCTGCATGAAATATGATTAATAATTTTACTCTGAGAGGTTCAAAATATGAAATATAGTGTCAAACTGACAAATGCACAGAATACTAGACTGTGAGTATTAATCTGATTCAGTATAGTCAAATTACCTTTACAGGGGATCCTGAGAATTGTCAAAACTCTTTAGAAACAATGACAGGCAATTACATCTATGTGCTCTTCTGGGAGGGATGTCTTGATCTTGAAGGCATGTGTGAGCCCAGAATGCAAAGTCACCAGCAGGAGAGATGAAAAGGTATGAGATGAGAAGGGGTCAAGACTGGCAAGGCTGAGAGAAGAAGATTTGGGAGGAGCTAAACAGAGACATAAAAAACTATATGTTGAACGGGATATAGGTAGGAGACCAAAAGGGGAATTAACAACAAGAGCGATTAAGTCAGCATGTCCCCGGTCAGTCATTAATCTGATTTAAGAGCAATTAAGTTAAGACCAATTCTTTTCTAAAGATACAGAGAAAGACAGAGTGAGGTGGTAGAGTGAAGAGTGATTGGTGATTGAGAGATTTGAGAGAAAGTAAAACTGAAAGCTGATACCATATAATTACAAATATAAGTATCAATGGTTAAACGATTTATGACTGCTTGGAGGAAAGGAACGCGGTTGGCATAAATAATCATCACCATACATAGGAAAGCATTTTTAACATATATAACAGAATTTGCCCCAAAAATCATCTGTTTCCAGATCAGATCATGACTATGACTCATGTTAAACTTTGGGCTCTATACTGAGACAATACTGAGTATCTAGGGTATGCTTGAAGAAATAATGGTGATGCTGTGATAACATTGTGAGGGTTTCTGCAGTAGTTGTTGTTGTAGTCTATTGAGCATTTTCAGTGTAGCTTATTGACCTTGTTTTATTCCTTACCAGTGTGAAGGTACTTCAGCCTAGTGCTAGGGTGACTTTAGCATGTAGCTGTGCTTAAAGACGGTTTCCCTTTAACTACCGGGGGGGGGGGGGGGGGGGGGGGGGGGGGGGGGGGGGGGGGGGGGGGGGGGGGGGGGGGGGGGGGGGGGGG
>JABFDZ020000138.1:3375703-3407624 GCA_019775955.2 Pollimyrus isidori | reverse complement strand
CCGCGCGCCCCCCCCCCCCCCCCCCCCCGCCCGCCGGGGGCGCCGGGCCGCCCCCCCCCCCCGACAATTACCATAGAAACATGTTACCCGAGCTCAGGCTTCGTTGAATATTAGTCGTTTGTCACACCATTTGCGGGGTTCATGATGACAGAGCAACTCAGAATATGTTCACTGGGAGATTAACAACAACAACAACAACAACAACAATAATAATAATAATAATTAATAAAAATAAATGAGTCGGACCTTCCATGAGAAAGCGTGCGATGTACTATACCTGGACGCATTACATTATTTGGTTAGCTGATTAGATGCAGACTGATTAGTAATCCTTGTAATACCTTTGACATGACAGATGCAAATTCCTCATTGTGCCTTGGTGAGTATCCTGCCCCGGTATGCGCTTCGAAGTAGGGCCGTATTCCGAAGTACTACGTCTGGATATTTGTCTGGATTAGCCTACATCGTAGCATTTTCACTTGGTAGTGTGCGTAGGCACCAGTATAGAGCGCCAAATTATGCTGCTACAAATAGTAACACGTTACTATTTATTATTTCTGCTGATAATGATTATCCAAGTTGTTGAACAGCGATTGAAACCATGATTAAATTCTTTAGGTAATCAATAAATAGACGGGGAAAATGCAATTCAATTTTCTGATATTAATGCTGTTTTTTGTAATAATAAATGTTTTACGACGGCTTGACACACTATACACAGTTCTTGAACTGATTTAGAATATGGGGATTCACATCTTTCGAATAACACATCACTTATCGAACATACTCGAAACAACTTTTAATAATAACAATAACAATAATTGTTGTTGTTGTTGTTGTCGTAGTTGTTGTTGTTGTTGGTGGTTTCACGCGGATTTGCGATCTAATTTGAAGAAAAGACAAATTCCTTTGAACGTCCCCTAACATTTAACTCTGGCCAAATCGCCATTTTGTCATTTATGCCGCGGCAATGTGAATACAGCAACATCCCAACTAATGCGCGAAATTCCAACTTTGTTTTTCGGAGTGCAGATTGGAAAAAAAACAACGAACACTTTCCTTTCTCACTTCGGCTGAAAGAAAGTAAAATTAAACGAAAATTAAATTGTTTGATGCAGTAACAGTACGTTGGCGTGGGGTGAGTTAAATTGACTAGCATTAAAACTGAAGCGAATATTGTGCACCTCTACAAAACAAAGTTTATAGGAAAGCTACAGAGCGTACGGGAAAGTAGGCTACATATACAGCACGGAGGGTGAACATGATGAGATTGATAGGACCTGTGGAGTTATTCCACAGTGTCTCACTTTATCACTACCGACACAACACAGATTAAAAGTGAAGACAGAGGAAGGGAAACTACACGCCAGTGTACCAAAATTTTTAGCAAAAGGCCTACTGATGAAGCACGTAAGAGAGCGGATTGGTAGGGAACAGACGTGAGAGAGTTTGTAGCAGAGAAGCCAGGTTTTTTGAGCGGGGGGTGGCAGCTAGATGATGGATAGACGGAGAGACACAGCAGCATGAAAGGGAGAGCAGGAAGATGGTCTTGTTTTCAGGATGATGGAAGCTTAATTAAAGTATATTAGCTAACTGAACCCTGCGAGTGACCCTTGTTACACAGTCAGGGAACAAGAAGGAAAGGTGCGGCAGACAGTTAAGCAAGTGAGCCTGCGAGACGATAGGAAACGGCTAATTTTACACAATACGCCGGTATTTCTGACCGGGCAGCTGTAGGGGTGCAGTCTTGGATTCAGTTGGAAAATTTAGGTTTACAATAATTTAATGAGTGCTTCTGAAAACAAATGGATTTATACGTAAGTAGCCTGTATATTGGGAAAACAATCGGGAGTAGTCGAATGTAAGTAAAAATTGAAAAAACAAATTTTTCACTTGGGATATTAAGCAAAGAGTGCAAATGTCTTACATTAAATTACACTCCATTTATTTGTTAATAACTAGAATAAGAATATAGGTAAATTCAGGATATCTGCGATAATGATGAGTGCTTGCCTTGATAAGAAATGGAGAAACGAGCCATACAGGTGTTGCTGGGCGCTGCCTCCGAAAGCTCGACTTTTTGGTCGATGTCATCTAAGTCTACAATGTTCAATTTATCAGACCTGTGGCCCCCGACCGTGTCAAGTTTTTATTATTGTTTTTCCCTATGTATTTTTCCCTTTATTTCAATAATCACCGCTATATTTCATTTTCTGATGTATATCTATGAAAGACAGTTTCCGTTTTGTAGTTATAATGTCATTTAATACGCTAATTATTTGCTGACATCGTTTATACATTTGGGCGTATTTTACCCCTTTTTCGCTTCCCTCTTCTGTTTTCCTTTTTCTCTCATCTCTTTCTCCAATGATTATCCCGCAGACTAATTAGAAATCGATGGCGAGAAGCCGGCGGGTATTTGCGATGTGTTTGTGGACGTTCAGAACAATTCCCCGGACAGGGGAAAAAAAAGAAGACGAAAACACACACGCGCGTACACATACGCCGCGATAGCAGTGCATCCCTTCCAGCAAATTTCCTTTTAAAAGGAAGGAAAAGGAATCCAAATAAGAAATGAAGATGATATAGTTTCTTTCCCGTCTAACTAGTACGTCGAGGGAATTTGTACGGTTCCTGATTACAGTCTAAGTGACTATAGCAACTTGTACCCGCAGTTTATGCTCATTTTATGCATTATACTATTATTTTTTATTAAAAGACCAATAAACTGAAGACTTCCTATGGAGTGACAAAATAACGTAGATAGATATTACATAAGCCATTAATGACAAGAGCCAACTCCTGTTCTCTCCCTAACACCACAAAAGAAGATCGTTATGAAATACCAACGTGCATTAAGGTGAACCAATTATAATGTTTCATTATATCTAAAATTTCGATTAACCATACAACTGATGTTAAACGGGAATATATAGATGAATCTATGATCAATTATAGTAATAAATTCATCGAATGAAACGAATATTGTAAGTTAATCTAAATACACGAACAATTTAAAATATTTATAAATCTCTATGCAGTATAAAATAACGGCAGTTTTAATTATCAAAAATATTTTTTACTTAGAAACCACTAGCCCAGATAAATCCGTATAGATTGAATAGTTTAATTAAATTAATAAATGATATTCAAATCATCGTTTAGAAAAATGTAACATGCATTCACATATTAGTTTTAAAAAGGCCTACAGAAAAAATATGCGCTAAACGTGCGGAAAAAAGAACAAAGAAAATAAATAAAACCTAACCGAATTAACTAGGAGTAAACGGAATTCAGCACTGCATTTATCGGGCGCTGTCGGATTGCCTTTCTGTCTAACTTTGCGGACTCCCCGAAGCGGCGCGCAGCTTCTTCCGTTGGCTTAACCCCGTGGAGGAGCTGGCGGAGGTGACGGGGTAAGTCATGGGTTAGCGCTGTTACTCGCTTAAACAATCGAAGCTAAACGAATTAAGCGCCAAAATGTAAGTCTGAGACCAATCGTAACAGAATGTGAAAAAGGAATAAGAGCATGCGTGTTTATTAGTTTTACTAGAGCTTCTATCTGTTTTGTGTTCATTATTTTCTTTACTTGTTTCCCCTTCTTGGCAGTATGGATGCCTCTGGCTCTATCCTTTGTAGAGTTTTTTACAAAAATGTTTTTTATGGTTTCCCTATGGACCGAGATCTCTTACTGTCAACGTAGACTCCTAGTGAGACTCTTAGTGAGTGCTTTGTGTTAGGAAAGGTTACACCTTGGTCATGGTAGGCAGAAGGGTTTACCACATCGGAACCAATCCTAACTCTACACGTGTAAAGGGTGTCGTTTTGGTGAGTCTTTGGACACATTAATAGTATACAATAAGGCTCAGTGAGACTGTGTACTCAAGCGAACTGCTGGTGTGTTTTGTGTATGTTTTCTTGTCTGGATCTGTCAGTCTAATTGAAGACATCTATGTGCACTCGCGTTAGATGCTCTCGGTGTCTGTATGTCTGTCTCTTTTTCATTAAACTCCCCTCTCCTCCCCTCTCCTTTGCTTTGTACTGCTGTCTCTCTCTCCCTCTCTCATTTATTCGGCCCGCTCTCCCTCCCCTTTGCCGATGGGTATATGATCGTGAAAAATGTGTTTACAAAACTCGCTCCTCACAGATCAAACCATACTATGAAATCAAAGAGTCCGGGAGAGAGGGAAAGAGAGAGAGAGGCAGCGCGTGCATGAGAGGGAATGTGTAATTCTGCTATTTCATACTATTTACTGTGTTTCTATTTTCTATTGAATGTCTTCAAGAACATATGTATATATATATACATATATATATGTTTAATCTTCAATCTATTTCGCAATCAGAATGCAATATATATATATATATATTATTTTTATCATAAATTACCTTTATATTAGGTAACACTTTAGGAATTTTGACACACATACTGAATCATGTCGCACCTTACAATTAACCTTAGCCAAAACTGAATGATTGAGTTTTAGAGAAAAAATTGTTAATGATGGAAGTGGATGGAACCGGGCTTACTTTTATTAGTTTTTTTTTTCCAAATATATTTTTTGAGATTATATTACTTATATAACTGAGGAAGCATTAAAGGAGAAAGGGGGAAGATGGTGGGGGCAGGAAGGTAATAGAAGAGGATAAAGAAGAGGGGAAGCGAGAGAGTGTGAGGGAGCGATTATAGCGGGTTTATGTATGAGCTATTGATTGAGTCAGTGGTGACTTCTTGAGTGGTTAATTCGGGAAGTGAGTGCGATAGAGAGTAACAGACTGACTGGAATGAGGGGAGGGGGAAGGAGAGGAGGATGTGGGGCAGGTAAAGAGCGTGGAAGTAGTGACCTCTTACACACATTCACAATGGGGAAAGTGATGGCAAACAAGGCTTAGGGATGTCAAGAAGCAAAACAGAGGCTGCTGTGCAAATGGAATAAAGTAGAGGAAATAGAAGCATTAGCCTACTTCTGGCACAGAACAAAGATTGCGGTGTATTCAAGAGCGCGGATTAGGGTATGGACAGCAGGGACACGTTCTTAACAGCGCTGTGGAAGTACCATGTGTGTTTTGGGGTGGGGGGCTTGGGCTGACTTGGGCCCTACCAAACTTTCGTGTGTGGTTGCAATTTCAACATTTAGACCACCGACTTCACTCAAACTTTTTTTATCTCCATTCTTCCAAGTTCCCAATATTCCTGCCGTTCTGCTCTTGTCTATTCCACAGTGTTACAGACATAATAGGCCTTGAATGTATCCCAACCCCTTTCCCACTGTGACTTCTTCACCTCCCTCCTTGTCGCTGACACATTCCCCCCCTAGTCTTCCCTCTCCTCCCACCTTCATTTGACTCTTTGGCTTCAGGGTGAATGTGAAGTCAGGCCCCAAAGACACTCAGCTGCGCCAAAGACACGGCAGATGGTTCCCCCTCTCCTGCAGTCTCACCCCATTAACAAAAGTTGTATTTGAGAGAGTAAAGGAGTGTGCAGTTTTCAGGCTTTGTGTAGACTGATTGAGATGAAGGAGTCATTGACTTCACAAAATAGACTTAAATAATAAGAATATTATTTATTGTCTACTACAACTACTACTACTATTAATAATAACAATAATAATAATAACAACAACAACAACAATAATAATAATAACAGTTATTATTATTATCATTATGTAAATTTTGAATAGATTTTCATTGAGTTTAATACAAAGGTATGTCATCTCAGTCATGGTAAAATACAAAGTAAATGCAAAATACATGCATCAACTATCGTCAGATACTCTTTGATTACAGAAAATTCCAGAAAGTTGTTCTTTTCATACAGCAAATTTTCATACATCATATTTATGCCATGTTTCGTTGTCTCCCATCTAGTCATTACTCAACTAACTTTGATTTCACCTCGGTTCTTGTAAGCAAATGTGCATTGCACCTATATGCTTTGCCCATGTCTTGAAAGAATGATGTAATTAAAATCGGGCCTGTTCGCCAGACATCAGCCATTCCATTAGTAATCTTAACTGTTTGCAAATATGCGACAGTCAGTGTGCATGCATATCTTGTGCGTGTATACGTGCCTGAAGTTTAGGGTCTGCTCGCCGGCCCCGTTACTTTTCCTCTTTCTTTAACCCCCCTCTCACTCTCCCCTCTCGTGGAGGTTTTGATCTCTCAGCCGCGAGATCAAAGGCGTTCTCTGGCTATTAGTCAGCGCGAGCCATTGATCCCTCATCGATCCACGCGAGACACAAACCGCCGCGTGAACACCGCACGAGGCTCTCCTTAAAGCTCCCCCGCGCGTCGGGAGAGAGACAGAGTAAAGAGACTGAGCGCGCGAAGGGGGGCAGTGCGTGTGTGTGTGTGTGTGTGTGTGCGCGCGCGCGCGCGTGTGTGTGTGCGCATGTGTATTTTTTCTCGTGCTCGGGGAGTAGCAAGCTCGAGCTTTTTCTTTGCCGCGGGACATGAAACAATGAGGCCCGAGCCGGTTTTAATAAAGCGCGCTTTCCCTCCTTTCAACTTCGGTGCGAGGCGGACAAGCCGGCAGCGGAGAGCGATCGATAATTAATGACGATGAATAATTTAACCCTATCGATTGATACTTTTTCTTCCGCTTTTTTTCTTCTATTCCTTATATCTTAAAGTCGGTGGTCTATACGATACTGATACCATATTGCATAAACACACTCCCATCACCCCCTTCTTTCACTTTTTCAAGAATACTTTATCATCTTTTTTGAAGTATGCTTCACCTTTTTGATTGCGTCTTTAACATTTTATTTCAGGGCTTCTTTTTACGCGTCGTTTCTCTGAAACCCCACTGCAACTTCATAGGGAACTCGGTAGCCAGAGCACTGAAAAAGTATTAAAAGAAGTCATGATGGAAGGTACCACCGTGCAGACGAAGGGAAAAAGTCTGTTTTATTACAGTTTAGCTTCAACTTTTTATGCTGAATGAAACAATTCCAGGCAAATATATTTAGAATTTTTTTGAGTAAAATTATGTCCTCAACTGTATATGTGGGCTATATGTATATGTCTTTAAGGAGAGCAAGATGGGAAATGCGACAACAAGCATATCAGGATATATGTGCTTGTACACGTGGAAACGACAAATAAAGCATAATCGTAAGAATTTTTATTTCCTTTTTAATAAAACAACTGAAAAGATTTATCCTTAGGACCTGCAGACATATCTTGAATATCTAAACTGGTAATAATGAAGTATGCAAGTCACAGCTACTGACTCAATTGACAACGTGTACTTAATAAAAATCATACAGGGACTGAAAGCAGGTGGCAGTGTTTAGTCATTGTTGGTACCGGTCTGTATGCAAATTCTCTCATGGGTAATTCTTGTGTTTTTTGAAACTACAGTATTACTTTGTATCAGTTGTAATGTAATAATTATACTTAGGATAAGATCCCAAAACTCTGATCTGGAAAAACAATTGCAAGATTAATGGAAGCATGGATGATAAGTAACAAAAAGGGGCATTATTATTATTATATGCAAATTGAGGAATAAGATATTAGCTTTTATTATCATTGGTTTTACACATGCAGTACGTTGTATGTAACATTATCATTGTCTTGTGTTATTTGATTTTTCCTCAGCACACCAGCTCCTCTAGTAATGTTATGAACTTCTTACACTCACAGCTTGGACCCCAGTCGACAAAACGCACCTATTTTTCTTATTCCCAGCCTTCTTCCCACTTCTCCTGGATACAGATCTCCTCCCTCCCTGACTTCTCAGTCCTTGCCTCTGTCTTGCCTCCTTGCCTCTCCTTGCCTTCTGCCCATCGCCTCCCTGCTGCCCTCGGTCCCACAAAGCTAACTCCACAGTCCTCTGTTCTTCAGCCCTGAGGCTGTGCAGTGTGTCACTGCAAACCAAAGAAGCAGGAGCACAGAGCAAGAAGGAGCGAGAGGCTGTGCAAGGAGGAGCTTCTTAATGGCAGCCAAAAAAGGAATGAGACAGCGTCTGTTTCATCTCCAGAAAAATGTGAGCGAGACCAGCTTCACTGGCCCCACATTTCGTTTTAATTTAGTCCAATTTTTCTTCACCCTCTATATTTGCTCTTTTGGGCCATTGTTGAAAAGTAAGAGCTTCATTGTGCAGCACATACTTGTATTCCTGTGGTTTTTGCTGAATATATATTTTTTGTTTTAAGGCTTTGTTCTGTATTTAGCTGCTTATGGTTCAATAATAATAATAATAATAATAATAGAAACTTTATTGATCCCTTTTGGGAAATACTCCACGATGCCTCCCTCAGATGTGGATGACAGCAAGTTGGCTATGAATGGCAGCCACCCATAGCAGTGCCTGGAGAGATGAGGGTTAAGGGCATCGCTCATGGAGGTGCAGATGTGCTGAGACTGGGCTTAAACCAGCAACCTTCTGATCACAGGCACAGAGCCACATACTAAGGGGCACTTCAATACTGCCATCTCTTCCTGTCCATGGGAGCCCCTCAAAAATATCTCCCCAGCATGCACTGCAATGTTGCAGTCTTACTCTGCCTTGTTCCACCGTGCTAGCACTTGAAGCACTTTGGCCTCTGACGTTTTTGTTTGGGCTTCACCATTTGGGCTACATTTTGCAAGGCAGAGTGCCTGACCTTTTAACTCTGTGTGAGTTTCTGCTTCTTGTGTGAGCTCTCATTTCAGGTTCCGTCCTGTTTTTCATGTACACTCTTTGTCCCTTGTCCCTTTCTCATTCCATGTTTCTGACTCTTTCTATATTCATTTTTCCTTGGATATCACTTTGGGCCATGTGGCCCGAGAAACCCTTCTACTGTTGTTTTGTGTGTGTATGCGAGTGTATGTATGTGTGAATATTTGAGTGCATGTGAGTGTGTTTACATATGTGTATGTGTGTTTGTGTGTGTGCAGCAGCACACGTGTGTAGGGGCACCTCAGCCAGCCCCCCCTCTACCTCCCTGCTACAGTGTGTGCGGAGCTTTATTCCCTGGGCTGCTAGTTATAATGTTTCTGGGGGTGATGGGGGGAACTTGAAAGCCCTGTGCTGCCCAAATCAAAACTAACAAGGAAATGATGGGGGCTCCTTTATCTCCTTTCTGGCCTGGGGGGGGTGGGGGCTGCATCAAGAGGGTGGTTGGGGAGTGGGACGGCCCTGCTTCCTCTTTGATTTGTAAAAAATGCATTACCTCCGAAATCAAACGGAAAATTACTGCACAGGAGAGAAACACACGTAGAGGGAGAGTCTGGGAGGCTGAGGAGGACGTGCAGGAGGACGGCGACGCAGGCAGTGCAAAAGGACGGCTTTGTTCATTTAGACAGACTGACTGTGGAGGATCGCCTGCCTGCCATACTGAGCACCAGGCAGTGGGAGGGCTTGCCAGAGTCTCACCGTGCAAACAGATGATCTAATTGCACACTTGTAAGATCCCTGTGTCCAGGGGGGCAGACCAAGTTTCTGTTTATTCTTTTATTATTTATGGTGGCATGTGATTTTTGGGAAAGTCCAGGTAAATTACTAAAATGCCTGAAAAGAAAGTTGCACACCTTCCCTGCGCTGCACCTATAACCTTCCGGTTTGCCCAGCCACCATACAACCCTCTGGCCACTAATCAGAAGGTTCTCAGACCACCTAGTAACCCACTGGGGGTGAATGGAGACCGGAACCATGCTGTCAGTTTATGTGGAATTCCTCAGGAGCTGCTGTGAATACAGGGTTTGGTGATATTAAGTAAAATTTTTACACATAAACATAGTTACAAAACCCACAAGGGGAGCCCTTGGTCGTAGTGTGAATATTGTATGGCACCATGTCCAAGATGAGTGAATCGAGTAGCATTTGGTGTTTGTTTGTCTTTCTGCACACCAGGCTCAGAAGTTTCATCTCTAACTTTTTACATATTGCTTTCACCTCCCACTACGCCAGACCCAAGTGAACCATGGCACTGGAGAGAAAGTGTGTGAAGTTATTTACCCCGCATAGAGTTAGGGTTACCATGTTTGAAATGTCAAAATGGGGTGGCCCTTGAGAAGCAAAGGCCTGATCATAATTATTTAAAAAACACACTAGGATCAAATAAATCAATGTTTAATGTTCGGTGGACATTTATTTTTTATGGAAAACAAGCCAAAAAGGAAAAGCAGCAAATATAGCAGAAAAGAATGTGCTGATATTGCATTTGATCAGTGCAGTTGTTGGCTTTGTGTTTGCTTCAAAAATATTTAAATTGTCCTGGAAACGTGCCATAACCCCCCCCCCCCCCCCCTTCCAATTAGGTCACTAATCTGATCATCATACAAACTAGAAAAAGAAAGACTACTATGTACCTTAGATTTGTCATTAACTGCTCATTGGGAAAATCCACAGACTGAGGAGGATAGAAGCAAGAAAAGAGAGAAACTGAAGAAGGATGATTATGGAGGTTAGAAAGACTTAGAAAGGGAATGGGGGAGCAGCCGGGAAGGGGTGTAAACATGGAAACACGTAAATGCAGGGGCGAAGAGAAGCAGTGCACACACAGGGTGTAGGAGAGAGATATAGAAAGAGGGAGGAGGGTGAAGGAGCAGGGAGAGAAGTCCAAAGACTGAGAGAGCTCGAGAAATGCCTGGAGTTAGCAATAATAATTTATACAAACACACCTTAATAATTCACGTTCCATTTCAATGCTGGAGGGAAAATCCAAAATTCACAGAGCATAATTAAGTACAGAGACAGAGAAGAGGAGGAGAGAGTGGGAAAGAGAGAGAAAGAGAGAGAGCAAAAGAGAGAGAGGGCAGTATAAAACAGCAGGGCATTTGTGGCTTTTCACCTCCATCTGACAGACTTTTCGCAAACTTGAAGTTGGCAGACGCTGTCATTTTATTGCAGCATTTATATGGAAATACTGTAACAGATGAGTATACGTTTATCGAGTCGTGTCAACCAATCTATCCGCATTTTAATTTTGTATATATGCTGTGCATTGATTTACTAACTGATTAAATTCTATTTAACGATATTTTCCCTTATATCAATGTAGCATCTGGTGAAACTCTACAAACATTTTCTTGTCAGTTTTATTTGTCCAACATTGACTTAAAATATAGTAAACTGGAACTTTTGTAAGAAAACACAATGACACTTAAATTAAGACATTCCTCCTGATGACTGGAACATAATAATACTTTTGTTGGTATTTTTTCAAGAATTATTTGTTCTTTGCTAAATCATCAAACACATTTTGAGGTATACAAGCATGCGGCATGCGTGAAATATAAAAATAGTGCTTTCAATTCATCAATCAGGTGAAGTTGGGGTGAAACTTATGATAGGATTTTGAAAACAACATTATTAGTTAAAATGCTGGAACCCTAATCCCCTGCTCTGTTTGTACCTCTAAATGCTGGTTCCCATAAACCCCTCCCATGTTTTTACCTTTTAATGCTGGTTCCCTGAACTCCTGCCCTCCACTTTTCTTGTCTCTCAGGTGCGGCTGAGCTATGGACTGTAGCTGTGTCAGTGACCTTTTGCTCACGCCCCCAGTCCCAGCCCTGTGGACACCAGGTAACTGTCACTGAGTGATACTTACCTACAGCACTGACTACTGCAGGCTAACATTTATTTAATGACTTAACCAACCAGATACAGAGATAATTACAAATCCATTTGCAATTGTATATTAACTTAAAAGATTTTGGAAAAAACACAGACTTGCATACGTTCCTGCCAATGGTCTCTGGGTTGGCAAAAATTATGTGGTATATTGTTTCTGACCTAGTTCCATTATAATATATAATAATAATCCATATACTGCTCTCCTATACGATTTCCCTTACTTACTGCCTTCTATATTCTGTATATTTAATGTTGTTTTTTCTAAGCTACAAAAATGAGGTTGTTGGTTAAAGCAAAGCAATTCACCATCCATCCGTTAGAGCTTGTTTGACGGGCCTCAGCATCCATCCCCACCTTCCACTCCCTGCATCGCAGGCATTGCCTTCCCAGACTGGGCATACAAGCCAGAGTCAAGCCCAGGCTCGCGGCAGATCCAGCTGTGGCACTTCATCCTGGAGCTGCTGCAGAAGGAAGAGTACCAAGGGGTGATCGCCTGGCAGGGCGACTACGGCGAGTTTGTCATCAAGGACCCTGACGAGGTAGCCAGACTGTGGGGCATCCGCAAATGCAAGCCTCACATGAACTACGACAAGCTGAGCCGCGCGCTGAGGTAGGGCCCGAGAGGGTGGTGGCACGGCGGGCTCCCAGGAGCCCTCATCACTCATACTCCCTCTTAATGACCGTGTGTCAGTCTCACCCGACCCCGTCTCTCTGCTCCTCCTCCATGTTCTTCTTCCATGTGTCTGTGCAGGGAGCAGCAGTGTCAGGAGGGGTTTCACATGGGGGGGGGTTTGATACATATTGTGACATCGCAATGGACACACATGCGAAAGTCATATCACAACAGGATGTAAGCAAGACTTTAAAACAATTCTAGAATAATAAAGATTTCAGCATTTAAAATAAAACTAACACTGTTTATGGTACAGTGTCATAACTAAACATAACCCAAAAAATGACTGATTCATATGATAAAATGTTTTGTTTCTGATGATGTTCCGGACAGACATGAAAAAGGATGGATAATCCACGTTGTGGCTAACGAGGTTGGGACTCTACGGAACAAAGTACAAAAGGATCATGAAGGGTCAAAAACAAAGTAGCTAAAGCACAAAAACGAAGTCAGGGAACAACACAGGAACAACCATAGTTGAACAGCAGCAAACACAAGAAGAATTTTTGGGAGAATCCAGGTAAAACACTAAAATGCCTGAAAAGACAGATGCGCTGCATCTATAACCTTCTGGTTTGCCCAGCCACCATACAACCCTCTGGCCACTAATCACAAGGTTCTCAGACCACCTGGTGACCCACTGGGGGCGAATGGAGAGCAGAACCATGCTGGCATTGTATGTGGAATTCCTCAGGAGCTGCTGTGAATACAGGGTTTGGTGATATTAAATAAAGGATATTACCAAAGTGTATATCTCCTCTGGCACGCCATGCCTGACACCATTCCTTGTGATGATCCGCTGACTTCTCCCTTTTTGTCTTTGACCATCCTGACAAAAACCAAATGCTGGCTTTTCAGTCTTCGCTGTCTATGCTGAGATCTGTGACTCTACCTGGAGTATGAATCACACACAGGAGCGTTACGCGTGTGAGGCTCTGCCCAGCTCCCCGTTAATGTCTCTGGGCCCCTGATTGTCCCTCCAGTTCCACTACAAAACAAATGTCACATACATCTAATTTGCTCACATAGACACACCCTCACGCCTGTTTCCCCCTCTCTATTTCATCCTTTCTTTTCCTGTCCTCTGTTTCCCCCCCTCCCCTCCCCTCCCATCATTCTGCCCTCTCAGTAATAGGTGCTGTCGGTGGGGTCTAATTGTTATGAATTGGCTAGGCCCTTAATTAGCCTCGTTGATTAGCCCTGCTTAATTGCTCAATTACTGATAGCACGCAATCGCCCAGTGAAGTAAATGCATACAAATTATTAAAATGACTTGACATAGTCACTGTATGCCCTGCATAGAGATGACAGGCACACATAAGTTTTATTATATTTTTAAACATTTAAATACAAATTCATATTTGTATGTTTTACTGTAATTTATACAGAAATATATTTTATCTGCATATAAACATGATGCGAAGTATAAATAGCTGCTACATACACATACTGTATATGTGTGTGTGGGTGTGCGTGTGTGGGTGTGCGTGTGTGTGCGTGCGTGCGTGCGTGCGTGTTTGCGCGTGTCTTTAACATCAAATAGCGTTTCCATTCTACGCAAACTTCATTTGCCTTGCCCCAATGTTAGGTCCTATGGCAACTCGCTGCAGGAGGCAGTGCAGCAGTGAGCTTCCCTTAACCCGTCCCCTGTATTAACCCCCTTTGCTTTACTCACTCTTCTCTACCCTTCTGATCCTTTTCTCTTCTCCCCTCTTTCCTCTGTCTCCTTTGAACCAGGTACTACTACAACAAGCGCATTCTGCACAAAACCAAAGGCAAGCGCTTTACCTACAAGTTCAACTTTAGCAAGGTGGTTCTGGTGAACTATCCTCTACTGGACATGGCCAGCTCCCCCTTCCTGCTGGCCCAAAACCACTTCAACGGAGGTTCGGCAGCACCAGACTGCAGCCCGGTCTCTCCAGAGGTACCGGAGGATAGCCTAGTTAGACAGATGGAGGGAGGGAAGGAAGGATGTTTTTGTGCCAGACTTTGTTCGACTGCTTAATTGTTTATCAATTACACCAACCAGCAATATAATTACAATTGCCTATACAGTTTTTGAAACACTGTCATTATACACTGCAAATCATTAAACGTCTACAAGGGCAATGATTTCACTACCAGAGCAAAAAAAGATGCTCCTATTACACTTGTTTTAAAACAGAACAAACATTTGTATAAATAATGCCTTTCATAATAGTCATTTAAAACTATGAGTCTTTGTGAACTTTTCTATAATACAATAAAATTGAATTTTCTTTCAAGCGAACGCACAATAAGGGATTAACACTTAATAACGCAATCCGACTCCTTTAGAGACCGGCGCTGGTACTCAAAACAAAGTGAAGGACGGGGGTGTTAGATGTCCTTAAAACAAAAGCAGACATTATCCTCTTTCATTCCCATCTCACATCATGTATCCTTCGCTGTCATCGATTGAAAAAAAAAATGAAAGAAATGAAGGCGTATATCAGATCAGTCGGTGGGGTAATTAATTCAAGTTTTCGTTAAGCAATCAAGATCTTGCGGCTTGGAAGTACAGTCTCTGACTTCAAACTTTGAACTCCACAGTGACAGAAATTATTGATCGCTTCTGCTCAGAGCCCTCAACCCTTGGCCCCCCGGGGACAACTTGCGACTTTGCCGTTTCCTTTATTTAGCCCCTCTGGGCCGTGGCTGGTGCGCCACCCCTTAAAGGGGACCTTCTGTGTATTCTTCTCCTTTTCTGACCTGGCCGATTCCTCTTTTCTTCACTACATCTCGAGGAAGACGGGGTTTCAGTACTGTGGTCGTTTTCTTGCATTTCTCGATCCACCCATCTGTTTGTGCGGTTGTCTGTATTGTACCGTATCAGTGTTGTTTCCTGGGGGCGGCCCCGTCTTTCATGTCTTCATTGCTTTGGTAACCCTCTCCAGCCCCCACCCCCCCCCGCCATGTTATGGGACAGGGTCAGTGGAGTCCACCTTTTGTTTCTCTGTGTGTGAAAGTCCTCCCATTTCCTCTTGCAAACTGGCCTTCCATTAAAAGAACCTTCATTATTACAATCATTTAAATGACTGCATATGGTTTTTATTTGCAATGTACTGAAAGAGATCAGTTGTGGAACTGTTGGATTCCTTTTAAATACTGATCCTGGAAGTCTTCTTGTTATAGTATCAATGTTCAGTGCTCTCATGGTTCAGAACAAATTCAAAGTCAAATGCTTTGAAGTACAAATATTTACAAACAATATTTTTCCCACAACAAAAAGACTTCTTTATGTCATCAAGAGGTAAAAATATCAACATCTGATAAATCCTGTTAAAACATTTAAGATATGCATAATATATTAGCTGTGCTTTTTCCACAATTTGTTATCACATGACTCAAATAGTAATCATAGATTATTAAGCCACAGAAGAGTCAATTTTGTTCTTTTCCACTGAATTGCCTTTGCATATAGTGTAATGTCCCAGTGGATCAATTGAGTTAATCTCTCTGGTACTCTCTCTCTCTCTCTCCCTCTCTCTCCCTCTCTCTCTCTCTCTCTCTCTCTCTCCCTCTCTCTCCCTCTCTCTCACTCACTCATTCCCTTTCTGCTTCCTTCCTTCTCTATCTCTATCGCAGGCACTGCAGTCCCTGTTTCCACGGTTGCCAGATTCTGGGAGAGGAGGCTCCCTGTTCGAGAGGAGCGTGGGCCCGCCAGGGCCCGACGGGGACAAGCTAAGACTTGATGCCTTCCCGTTCCTCAGCTCAGGTGAGGTGGCGTGAGCTTTGCAAGGTGCTGAAAGGTGTCATCATCTCACAGGCATATTGACGCTTTGAATCCACAAAGCGGACAGGAGACTATAGAGTGAAGTATATGAAGATCCTGCTGCCCTACATCGAATTAAACTATTTGGAAAGACAGATGGAGGTGTGGAAGGGGGAGAAAGGGAGGAGCATTAAAAATCACCCAGAGAGAGAGCGTGAGATTGACTGGATACAGGTCCGTGGTGTATAAGCTCATCTGCCTGCCTGCAGTTGCACTTGTCTGTTGGAGCGTCTGTTACCGTTCTGGACACTAGGTCGCTTGGTCTCTGCATCTCTGCATAACTGCTTTTGCGTACTCTTTATTTATTTATTTGCTTGTTTCACCCCCACTACTTTGTTTGTCCTGAGGTGTCTCTCCCTCCTCTCTCCTTATGCATTTCCCCTCCCATGTGTCCCCCCTGTCCTAATCCCTTCCCAGGCAGGAAGGGCCTAATTGAGGGTGCAGGCTTCAGTTTGTGGCCTGTGGGCGCCCATTACTGTGTTTTTATAAGCAAGTGAGGTCTGTCTGACTGATTCAATATTCATGTGTCTGCCAGCTACTCCCAGCCTAACGCAGTGAGATCCTACCATGCCAAATTAGCCTTCCATATCAAATAACAAAACCAGGGAGGTGCTTAAAAAAGCAGGCAGAATGAAGTGTGCCCTGTTTGACAATTTTTAGGGCTGAAATGTGATTCTTTTGTTCCACCTGCATTTAAACTTAACAATGTGCTTTTCATCTTTGCCATTAATAATCCTACTTCAGCACAACAGCAGTTTAAATATCTAAATATATGTGCCGAATAGCTGATGTCTGTT
Organism: Pollimyrus isidori; assembly: GCA_019775955.2. Classification (NCBI taxonomy): domain Eukaryota; kingdom Metazoa; phylum Chordata; class Actinopteri; order Osteoglossiformes; family Mormyridae; genus Pollimyrus; species Pollimyrus isidori. The sequence continues at coordinate 3,390,795 of JABFDZ020000138.1, read as the reverse complement.
TGTTTATATACAGTATGTGCAGAATAGCTGATGTCTGTTTGTTTATGGTATCCCTGTTGTATCATAGTTCAAGTTCAAATTTGCTGTCATGTGTACTTCATGCAATGAGCTTGTCACTGCATACCTTCTGCAAGCCTACAGGTAGCAGTTCCTTAACAGAGAATCACATGACGTGTCTGTACTGTCCACTGTGTCTTCTGTAATACTCTTTGTTCGAGTTTTTAACTCTGCTTCTCTGTGCCTCTTGTCTGCTGCAGGTGCCCCCTGTTATTCCAAGCCCCCCTCCCTCTTGGGTCCTTATCCCCGTAATCCACCATTTGACTACCCATGGAGCTTCAACCCCTACCTCCCAGGGGCTTTCTCCCTCAACAACTGCCCCAAACTGCCCCCTGGCTCCCTGTATCAGTCCCACTTTTACCCTAACCCCTTGCCGACCAGCCTGTCCCAGCTGCCCAATCCTTTCTCCTCGCTTCTGCCACCTGGAGACGGAGCAGAGAGAGTCGGGGCACAAGCTGGGGGTGTCGCCGGCACCGTGGGAGGCCTACCAGCCAGGCTCTGCATGCCCCCCTACTCCGGCACCTTGGCTCTCAGTCGGACTGAGATGGGAAACGGAGGTACGGGGGAGAGAGAAAGGTGCGAGGGCAACGCAGGAGCCAATGGTGGCCTAGGGTTGGGACTTGGACTGGGTTTAGGACTGGGCTTAGGGGGCGTTGCTTTGGGGAATGGCGGGGGAAGGCAGAGTCCAGCAGAGAGGCGCGGGGCCGTGAAACAGGACCCTGAGTCAGACTCAGAGCTGGAGATCACAGATCTGAGTGACTGCAGCTCGGATAATGAAAATGAACCTGAATTTATCATGTCCAAGGAAGGCAGGCTGAGTAGCCGATCGCAGATTCTGGAAGCCAAAACAGCAACACCTTTACCAGCTCTCTCCTCCCTCACAAAAGCTGGCTCTCCACGTCCTCTAAAAAGCGTAGCGCCCTCAGCGCCTTCCACCCCATCCCTCCCCAGGTCCCTGTCCCCGTCTCTCTCTCTGGTAGATAGACACAGGCAAACAGAAGCACTCAAACTCACTCATAGCTAATGAATTTTCGTCTCTTCTTCATATTCCTTCAACTCTCTCTCTCTTTCTCTTCTGGTCCCTTCTCTTTGGGATCCATATGTTATTTATTCTTTTTTTGGTTCCTGCCTTTGCATTTCCACCTGTATACTTCCAAATCTCTCATTCGGTTTCTCTTCCTCTTTTCACCTGTTCTGATCGTCTCACATTTGGATTTTGACCTCTTGATTTTCTGTTGTCTGTCATAACTTACACTCAACTCAACAAAATCTAATTTCATCAGTCACATGTATCTTGTTTACTTGTGTCCATTTAAATGAGATTATCTTCGGCATATTTATTTGCTTTATTTGCTTATTTTTGTTTGCTCAGATAGTACATCATTCCACAAAACCTCAGATACTTCATTTGTTTTTGATTGTGTATGATATATATTTGTTCTGACATGGTCACGTTGAAACCCCTTTTCTATGAGTGTACTCTACAACGTAGCACTGTACTCCTCTATATGGTCAACTATACTACTCACTATTACTAAGGTAGGGAAAATTAGTAGATACCACAGGGGACGTTGAGATCATGACTACTATATTTTAAAATATGTATTTGAGACATCACATTGAAAGAAAAGTGACAATACTGCGTTAAACAGCACTTATATCAAGGGTCTCCAACTTCGGTCCTGGAGAGCTACTAACCAGTAGGTTTTCTATCCAACCTGGCTTCTGATGAACCACACTACTTCTCAGGTAAATACCAGGAGCAAGTGCGGTTGCAGGTAGGATAGAAAACTTACTGGATAGTAGCTCTCCAGGACAGGAGTTGGAGACCCCTGACTTATATATTGAATTTTGCCCGGTTATTACGGGTTTTATTTCTGACAATTATTGCGTAGTGTTGCCACCTAGTGGGCAGTACATTTTACTATATTTTAAAGAATACCAAGAGCTAATTGTAACTACGTTGAGAGCCCCGTTGAGAGCCCTATTTTAAGGGGGGGGGGGCGTTTTTCCCCCCTAAAATGTTTTTAGCCCCACCCAAATAAATGTGTATAAATAGCTTTTTATGTTATATATAGGTCTGCCATCACCCATCCAACAAAAACTCAGCCCCCCTATCCATTCATCTCTAAGTACACCCCTGCTTCAAGATATTGTAGTGAATCTCAAATGCAAACCAATGCATTTTTATTAAATGTTTATTATCTATATTAATGTAAAACTGTACAAAGCAACCCCATTTCAAACGCCACCTCATGGAAACATCATGAATAGAGAGAGAGAGTAGGAAAGATCAAAACATTTGTATCTATACACCATGTATATATTTTATTGTGTAAATTCAATTATTATAAGCATTAATAACAGATCTAGTTGTATTTGTGTGATTTAATTCAGCATCTAAAAACAAATATTGGAAAATAGATAACTGTAAGTGTGTTTAATGATTAAAGGTATTAACCACAGCTTTCAGACTTTTTTGAGATTTATGAGAAGAACAATGTTTGGACAGGGAATTTTGTTCTATTTCTTTGAATTGTCCCTAATTATTCCCATTAGATACAGTCACAATGCAATGTATATTGGATCCGTTGATTAAGAATACTCCTTTTGTTTATTTTCATAGTTAGCGATCACTCAGTGTAACTGTAATGTGAATATGTTGTTAAATATAATGTGAATATGTTGACTACTTCATATTGTTTCTTTTAAAGTTGTCATTAATTTTGCTAATGTTTTTATCCAGGGTGACATTTAAGTAATACAAGCATTTAAACTGAAATACCGTTATAGGGGGTCTTTTTTTCAGTGCAATAAAATGAATATGAACAACAGAGCAGAGTGCTAATACACAACATACAGCGTATTCACTATTTAGTTGTTTTGTTAACATGCTGTAGGGTAAGATATGCACTTAAACATTATAAGAGATAAGAGGTGCTGATGCAATGATACTGTATAGGTCTGTGAGCACTGGTTTTCTTAGGAAGGCCCAGAAAAAAATAATATGCCTTCCAAAACTCATTTTTTATTTTATAGTCTTCTAACACAACTGTAAATAAATCTAGTTCCTTGTAAAATCTTCTTCCTGTGTGAAAAAAATCAAGATTGCAGTGAGATTATGAGTCATTTTCTTTGTTGAACTGTAAAAAGGATAAAGGGATAAAAAAAACAAAAAAGAAAACAAGAAAATAATATCTTCAAAAGCAATAAACTTTTTTCTGAAGTTTCGGCAGTGCCCGCGTTACATTGTGTTATTTGTGTGTGGACTGTTTACATGCTGCTGCTGGTGTATCATATGCAGACATGATGCTTCTTGCATCTAGTTTCAGTGCCTTTGGCCCATAATCTATTGCATATATATAGGTTTGTATGATCGTGAGGTGAGTTACAGACAACCAGAATCTGAGGTAGTGATCGCCAAAACAAAACCTTTTAAACCATCTGTGATATTTTTTGTTCCATTTTTGTTGGCTTGCTTTGGGGCATGTTTTGAGCCATTTATTTAACAGACAGCACCACCTACTGGGGTCAGAAAATAGAGAAAATGGTTCATGAACCATCATTTTGCCCATGACTACTTGAAGGCTTTTACATTATGCTGATATTGAAATCCATGCTAAAATGTATCCCCATGTTGTACAGATAACATCATTGTTCATCTGCACACTAGAAATAAGAAGGGGTATTATAGAAATTCACTTTTGTTTTAGATTCAATACGTAATCTTATTACATAGCTCAAAGGGCCATTATAACGGTGGTATCTTTACAGACTCGTAGGTAATTGAGTTAGCAATATTACACTCATAGAAATTCATAGTTATTGTATTTCTTCCACATGGAGGCAAATATGCTTAAAAGCAATACTTGTGTGATCTGAGGAAAAAGCAGTGCAACTAAACAGTAGTACCCCTTACAGTAGTGATGTGCACATGAAGTTTCACAAGCCATTTTCTGTATTTTGTACCTTGACTAAATGGTACTCTTAGATAGCTATGAGGCATGCATCGAGCCCTTTTTTGAAGGGCACCATTTAGTGGTGCCAGAAAATATAGCAAATGGTTTATGAAGCTTCATTCCACTACAACTACCTTACAGTATGTTTAAGTACTATTTCAAAACTTGAGGTCCTCCTTACAGGAGCAAGTAATTGATGCAAGACTTCATTTGCTTTCAATCCAAACAAAACATGGTTGAATAAACAAAAACACATAGTCTCAGGAAAAAATTGTGTTGCTTTCTACCCTTGTAATGCGGCCTGCCCGTTCAAAGTCGGGGCAACCAAATATGGACATGGGTTGACATTTTTATTGTTTACTCAAGACAGTGTAGAGGTGCTGGTTCAGTTATGATGATGGGCTTAATCCCAATAACTAAGTGCAAGGAACTTTGGAACAGTTAAGTTACTTTGGTTAGTCTTAACTTATTTTGGGTTATTTTTGTGTGATTATTTTTTTTTAAATTATTTACTTTAACTACGTTCAATTGTTTGGGACCCATTGGCACTTGGTTGGGAGACTTATTGGACAATAAAGCATTTGTATCCTATCCTGTTTTGTGAGGCCTTCGAGTTTGTCCATCGGCCCGTTGGCCAGCACGCAACAACTCTGAATTAATTTTTCTTTTTTGCAAGAAAACAATGGCAGTGGCAAAACAAACATTACAAATGCAGCGAGCTGCACTACTAGTCTATACAATTACAATGCAGAAGAGTGTGCATGAATGCCATTAAATTCTTAACATAAATCTTAATTATTAAAATACCAAGTGGAATATGGGCAGTGTGTGGTTCAGTAGGTTAGTATGCTGTGTTTATGATACCAGTTCAAATCCCAGCGTCAGCAGAGTGATGTCATTATAGGGATAAAGAACAAGGTCCAATTTCTTACCCCACCTTTTAGATAAAAGTGTCTGCCAAATAGAATGAATCATTTTGCAATACTCCTAATTATGGTTCTTATCCTAATATAGCTACAAAAACCCACTACACTTAAAAAGAGACTAGTCGTATTCTTCAGTCCCATTCATTAACTACAGTTAACTAACCAAATGACACGTGTGATTTATGGAATAATTCATCCACTAACCCTTTATCCTGGGCAAGGTCATGAAGAGGCCTGGAGTTCATCCCAGGCAGTACAAGACACAGGGCTGGGGAACACCTTGGATAGGATGTCAGTCCATCACAGGGTGTGCACACACACACACACACACTAATACTTCAATAGTATTATAATGGCTATATATGAGACTTCATTATGATAAACCAAAACCCAGATAGTGAACTGTAAAACTCAGATAAACCGATATAATTTATATAATTTGGAATATAATTTTTTTCAAAAAAATTCTTTTTTTAAATGAATGTAAGAAAAAAATGAACAAAGACAGGAAATGAAAAAGAGCAAAAAAAAGATGTGAAAGTAAGATAGTGTTTCAAACTTCCTGCACACGGAAGCCGAATGTACAGATGGAAAGAAAGTGCATCTCAAAAGAAGAAAGTGGAGTATAACTGATTGAGAAATGGTAAGTAATATTCATATCTGTATCCCTCAGACTGCAGACATGACTGAGTCCACAAAAAAATGATGAAGTATGAGTTAATTTGTGTGTACAGATAAGAGGCTGTGATATGGTTAGAAATAACAAGTGATTATCTCTGATTACAGATCACAGTATTTGGGTGTTACATTGCTTGGATGGTCAACACACTCAAAATAAATTTGTTGAATTTTTCTCTATTCGATTTGTGTGAAAAAAAAATTGCATATATGTACGTATTTATTTATATATGTATCTATATGTATGTATAAATTAGTGTCTTATGCAGTAGCATTGTATCTAAACTCATTTGAAGTCCTGGGATCTTTCAGTTTTGCATAACGAAAATATGTATACATAGGCACAAATCATTCAGTACTCATTGCGAGGCGTGCCACAGAGGAACATATGTAATGTCTTTCACTAAGGACATATTCGTTGCAAACACCATAGAATACTTATTTTGTATTAAATCAGAAAATTCCACAATAATCTGTATATGCAGGTAGTCATTTATGCTTTGTAGACGCAAATAAGCAGCACAAAACCGAAGCACCACACAACGCTAATACTGTTACAAGAATCGAGACTGATGCAGGGGGACAAATATAATGTAACACATCGCGGAACTGAGCTTCAGAAAGGAGCTACAGATCGGTCAGGGTATTTTTTTTTTCCCTTCACTGGAAGTCTAACAGGAGGAGTGAAATCGATAAAGAGCGAAACTAAGTTGCCAGGCTGAAATAATTTCATTACGATATTGGTAGATGACCTTTTGAAGAAGTCACATGCTGTAAAACACTGTTATATTTGTCCTAAAAGCAGACATATAGAGTGGTTTTATACGAACAGGTCTCCGGGATTTTTTTACATGTAAAAAATAACGCGATCGACTTTGTTACTCTTGAAACTCGCTCTTCCGCGTTGCAATGTTTCTTTCAAACGACAAACGGCGACTTTCAAACCGGAAATCTTATTGAACGGCAGTCTCTTCCTTATACATAAATTTGAGGTAAGTTTTCAGTCCATGGGGATATGATCTTGGCGTTGTTGATTTCGGTGCATAACGGGTTGGTGATGGCCGGGGGTGCTGTAGATAGCCGGATCAGACGATTACCCAGTCGAATTGGCCCAATGGATCCAGACACAACTCGATCGCCAGGTTAAGTCGCCGTGTCACATGGCAATGTTCACGGTCGTGCCAAAGTGACTTTATTAAGTGTAGCTAATAGCGAAGTGATCGCAAGCGTGTTCCCGTGTCAGTATACAAACGGTTGCCCTTGTTTTCTTTCCTTTAAGTTTCGTATTGCAATTTTAGAATGCTGTTGTACTTATGAAGTGCATATAAATATGTTGGACAGAGATACGTAGATGTGCCTCTTTTAATAGATACGGTTCTCCAAAAAATAAAATAAAAGTCAAAAAAGGGAAAGTTTACATAAACGGCAAAACAGATTATTACGGTTTCTTGTGTAAATATTGCACATAAATGCATCGGTACGGGTGACATGTAAGTCAGTCTAAGTGTTTGTTATAATGTATGTTATAATACAAGTATTTCAGGTTCAGTTTCTTCTAAACGTGGCTAATTATTCTAATTTAAAATTTTAGCAGACGTACGTAGTATTGTGTTTCAGCGCTCCGTTTGTAATTCAAGTTGCTGGACTTTTGTCTTTGACTTCGGAAACTTTGATGTCAGTTTTTTGTGTTAAACATCGGGTCTAGGTCCATACCATCTTACGGTACGCCCACAATCGTAAAGTCCCGGTACTAGTTAATATACTCCTCGTCTGTCTGTGAGTATCTGCTCTCCATGCCCCTCTCCGAATATCCACCCATTATTATTATTGTGTCCTCTGTTTTCATACTTCTTCCATTAATGGTCCATTAGTATTTTGCTTTTCAGCTAGCTGCTGTGAATTTTTGTTCTTCCTAAAAGAGGAGTAGCTTTTCCTAAATTGCTAAGTGATAGCCGTTGCATAATCGGCATGAATTTTCCCATGCTGGTGTCAGCAGTTATGTTTTGCTGCGTCAAGTCACTTTCCAGCAACTGGAAACGGATAATTGAGCCCAAACTGTACCATCCATACTTATTTTTTGGATTTCCTTTCACACCTCAGCGACAAGTCTGCTGCCGCAGACCTCGCTGTTTGTGGGAGAGCTGACATATTGTTCTGGTGGTGGGAATGCAAGGGGGATGCTGCAACGCTGGCTGCATTTGTGTGATGTATCGCATGCAGTATACTTATGATCTGCCGAGACTCGGAGGCTGGCAGGATGTGAGCAGCATGCTCACATGAATAGTAAGCTGCTCAGAATCAAGTTTTTTAGAGGTATATATGGAAATGGTAAATTATTTTGAATTGCACTACAGAAGACCTCACCTGAGATACACATTCACAGCCGTTCCTCCTTGTGAACAGGCCTTTGATGCTTCCTGTTGCTCTACCCCCCCCTCCCCCCCACAACTGAGCGAGTGCGGTCTTGTTTGAACCTTGTGTCTGTTCTGGAGGTATGTGGGATATTTAATGTTTCTGTTCTCCCCATCTCTCTCAGTCACATTACATAATTTGTGAAAAAGGTTCTATTTCTTTTTTTTGGTTCAGCAGGGGGCCTTGTGGAGGCCGTTAGAGGGATTAGCCTGAGAACTGCAGGGTACATGTGGACTGTCATATTCTGGCAATTTTGAATGGTGTGAAATGCAGAAGTAATGTTGCCATCCTCATTTTCACTATTGTCTTGAAATAGCAGCAAAGGTTTGCGGTAGTGTGGAAAGTAGTATTTTCTTAATGGGATTGTATGGTGTTAGATCTGTGGTGTTTCTGGGTTTTTCATTTTTTGGTTGATTGATTGACTTTATTAATCCCACAATGGGGACATTTCTTAAATTTAACTAAAAGAAATTAATTAATTCTAAGAAATGAAGCATCTGTTGTAAGGGGGAGAAGTCTCATCTAAAAGAGAGACCCATGTCCAATCCTGTGGCAACGCAGATGGCAGCATGTGATTCTTGATCCCCCTGCAGAGTGCCGTGCCACGTCCTGGGCTATGCCCCCCCCCCCTGCTTTCTCCTGGGTCAGACAGCTCGAGGAGGTGCAGGTGTTAATAAGAGGCCAAAAAGAGCTCTTTCATTCCCAGAGTGAACGGAAAATATGAGACTGGACCACGCAGAGTGTGTTTACTTAGCGATGGGGTGGGCTGTACAAACTGACTGTACAGACTGACTGCAGGCAGGTAGTGGTGGGGCCGGAGAATGCTCAATGCATGCATTGTTAATGAGAGCTCAGTGAGAGCGGCAAGGGTTCGGCTGTTGTGGGCTTTCAGCTAAGCTAACCTGTGTAATGAGGATTATTTTTACAGGAACTGTAAGAGTTTCCAAAACTGACCAGGATTTTATGCGGGGAATAGGCTGCCCTGTGCATTTACTGTAAGTTCATACCGTATGCCGCTGCCCCCCCCCCCCCCGACTAGTCCTCTGGGCCAAAACGTGTTTTCTTTTTCCTCGCCGAGCCACGTTTGTGCTGCAGAGGCCCCCGAGATGGGAAGTCCGTGCATGGAACAGCGCGTTCAGGAGAGAGGGGCAGCATGGTGCAATTACTTCAGTGCCAGACAAACATTTGGAAGCGTTTAGGCGTGCCGCCCTTCCCGCCCCTGCCCCCTCTCCTGAATTCCAGGCCTTGCCAATCAGTGTCCCTGACTTTGAAAAGCCTCAGTGTTGCCTGTGACGTGGTGCCTGGGGTGACCGTGGGTGTGGCAGGGGGGCACTGAGAGGTGTGTGTTTCTCTCAGAGCATCGAAGCAACGAGGTTGTAATGAAAGATGCTTTAATAATTTGTGCTTCCTTCTGTTTTGTTTCCATGGAGGTAGGAAGAGCATCCACATGTGCACCACTGTACCATGGTGGCTTGGGTAGCAGGGCTACTTGGGTGGCTGTGAAGGGGCGTGAGAACGAGGACGAGGGAGTCTCATTTCACACCTTGACTGGTGTCACCCTTTTCTGCCTTTCTCTCTCTTTCTCTCCGTCTCTCTCAGTTTCATCATATGAGCGTTCTGCTGCACATTGTCTTTTTCTTGTCTTCTTTGCAGAACACCTCTCTGCACTTCCTGTTCCTGTATCCACGGTCTCGCTTGGAGCCCCCGTGTTCTTTCAAGGTACTAGCAGGCAGCTAGTACCCGCTGGGTGGCTTGGGGGGGTGGCAGACACCCACATATCCCCTGCAGCCAGGTGCACCTCGTAGCTTCCTGGTGGCCCGGCAGGCCTCGGCTTGCTCTCCATTCCCTCCATTCCCTGCCAGGGCGTGGTGTCCAGTGACACCTGAATTCATGCCTTCCGCTTAAAGCTGTGAATGAATCGCACCCCGAGCCATGATACAGTAGCTTTCATGTCGTCAGAGCACTTGAACACCAAGCCTGTAGAACAGGATTCTCCCCCCAGCACAACAAACAGCTTCCTTCATGTGTCACATCAGAGCTTCCAGGCCTGCTTTCTCTTTCCGCAGAGGCCAACGTCAGCTTCCCGCTCAGGTTGGAGTTCGCTTAGTTGACTGCTTATTATTTCCATTCAGATAAGCAAGAGACTAATCCTACCCCCCCACACCACACACAGACACACACACAAACAACCTTACCCATAGCCTACCCCCGTTTGTCATTTTCACAAGAGTCTGGGCGGGAATCAACGAGAAATGGCTCTGATCATTTCCTGAGGAAATTACACCCACTTCCTGTCTCTGCCACCCTGCCCTTCTGCTCAGGCGCCTCTAGGGGCAGCTTTGCAGGACCCAGCCAGGACCCCAGCGAGTGCTAACTCAACCCATTACCTAAATCTGATTAAGAGAAGACAATTTACAAAATAAACAAATAGCCATTCATTTCTATTTTAGGCTATACAATTACTGTGCTGAATTGTACAGAAGGCAGTCAGTGTAAATAGTAATTACATCATTAGCAATTAGGTCAATGTATAGACAACTGCATAAAAATAAGGACCCTTGGCTTTGACTGCCATCTAACCTAATTCTGTGTTATTCCTGCACTTTTCTGTATTTTGTAGTGTGTTGTGGACTCTACTGTGTGAAGTGTGAGTCTATGAATGTGACCTCTTTGGACTTAATTTGACAGTAATATTATAAACATTCATTTGTAAGACCTGTTCGGATCATACAAGTTGTTGCAGCCACTGAGTTGGTTAATGGGGAACTGAGCAATTTAGATTTGTTCAAATATTACATTGATTTATGATTGTTTCATTAGTACATTATGGAAAATGGCGTTTTTGTAAGGGATGTCATTGTAGCTGACCTGCAATTTTAGGGAGCTGAAAATTCATAGTCAAGCCCATGTAGGACTGGAAAGTTTGGTGGCCCCCATGTGTTCCCTGAAGACACAGCGCCCCCCCATGTGCTTTCCCATGTGCCTGAAGAGAAGCTGACACCAGACACAAGCTGGATGACTGTCCCTCCCGGACTTGTGGTTCAGCCTGTAGACAGCTGGCACCAAAGCCTGGCACCAAACAAACTTGCTTACATTTTTATCATTTTTACCCGTTTTTATCTAATCTTTGAAGTCCTTTTATTAATGTTCTGCAATTACTGCAACATACTTGGTGATTTGAAAAATGCCTGCTGAATAATTCAAACAGGTATTTCAGACTGAACACAGATAAGATAATATCATTAGGGGGTATCTTAGTCTTTGGATAATGTAATATTTCCGTAACAGGTTTCTGGGCTCTAGGCCTTTTCAATGCATTAAGTTTCATATGTGAGCCTATTTCGGTTTGTGTGGTCTTTGTGAAGTGAAGATGCTGCTTCGAGTTGGTGAGAAGCTTCTGGGTACAACAAATGTACGCGCTGAGGCTTTTTGCGCTATAAGCGAGACCTTGTGTTCACTTGGGTTATCTCGGGTTCACTGCTTTGCACAGCGGACGCCCACACTGCTCGTTTTATTTCCTGTTGCTAGTCCCTGTCAGCAGAGCTAGCTAGTTTAGGTGGGGGAAGTGAGGTAACCAATGTTCAGGAGAACTAAAACAATTTAAAATAATGAGAAAAAACAAGAACCTACAACTAAGCTAAGATATAACTGTAATGTATATAATATAGGTTCTTAAAATAGTTTGAACAGAAGCTGTACAGTAAACACCCCTGATTAAACGCATACAGAATCAGAAACAGCGGGATTTTGAGTGGGGAAGTGCAGTGTGGAAGCAGTGCTGTGTCCTTGAGGACATGCTGTACCCAGCTGCCTTCTCCCATTCCTTGCTGGGCTCGTGGTTTTTTTTGGCACAGCGCCCCCTGCAGGTCATCCTCATGCTTCAGGGCTCCTAGCAGGGACACAGCTGGTAGTGAGTCATGCTCTAGTGGTCTAGAGGTCCAATGAGATCCAGGCTCTTTTGTCACTATAGCTTCCCAGCAACGTTCTTAGTGACACTCGGGTGATCCAACCCCCCCCCCCCCCAGCAGGGCTGTGGGTGAGTGCATTAACCCCCCTCACTTTTTTCTACAGAGGGGCCTGGTTGGAGCTCAGAGCTCAAAGAACGCCATGAGCATCATCGGAGCAGAAGATGAGGACTTTGAGACTGACCTTGAGTCCGTAAGTGTGTCTTTGCAGCAGTTCTCCTCACAGACTGGGGTTAGGGAACAGGCCTTCCGACACAGTGGAAGGGATTTAATGACATTTTTCTTTAGTTGTCCCAGTAGATTCTGGTTTGTTAGCAATCGCCCCTCTGTTTTTGTGCCCCTTGTTGCCCCTTTCCGTTGCCCCTGCCCCAATTCTCCTCTCAGGTAGTAGATGACCACTGCAGCCATTTTAGTAGCCTCGACCTGGTGAAGACCCGGCCCACCCACCTGCTGGTCTTCCTCCAACATGTCATGCTCCAGTTTGACTGCGCACCTTTGGTGAGCCTTTGCCAATTGCAATGACCAATCAGGGGTCTTTATGGACCTCAAGAAGTATAGCCTTTGTTTGTTTTTAATAATGGCCGGTACGTGTGCTGGTGTTTGTACAGGTGTATCACTTTTTGATTTTGAGAAAATGTTTCCAGTCACTCCTCACAAACCAGAGATGATTCTGCGAAACCTGCTCTACTGCTGCTTTTATACAGTGTATTTTAAAGAAAACTAAATAATAATTTTTAATTAGTTTCTAAACGTTTTTAATTGCTTGAGTTTTGTAGTTATGGTATTAGGGCATGATGTATTGTTTTAAAATGAGCCTATTAGAAGTCAGAGTAAGAATAGAAATAGGGGTGTGCAAATTGGTCACATGATATGGTCATGTGACATCGTCATTTGACACTGCCACTGCATGTCATAAGCATGCCTCTCTCCCTTTATTCTGCGTGCAGACACCGTGATGGCCTGAGGTATCGCCGTGCCCTTTCCTTCCCTTCTCTCACTCTCTGTGAGCTTCAGGATGTTGCTGCAATAGCTGTGTGTTTGTTTCTGTGTGTATGTGTGTGTAAGCACATGTATGTCTGCGTGTGACTGTGTGTGTGACTCAGGGCTTGACATTGGCGCCCGCCCACCCGCCAAATGCAGGTAAAATTTAGCTGTGGCGGGTAATAACTTTAGTCTCACTAGCCACTTTGGCGGGTAGTTTATTCTTTGGTATGACAATATATTTTTGTTGTAGTTTTCTCTAAAGGCATCTGATATAATAAACGCATTGAAACATAACATTACGCGCATAAAACTCCCATGAGCACCTATATCAACATTCTGATACAACTTGTTTAGAACGTGCGTTAACGTCTCTGGTAGCAGTGATAACCTGCAGTAAGAAGCTGTAAAGTTACTCTCAACTGATAGGTCTACTTGGACAGTATTATGTGGCGGCATTTAACTGGTGTCTCAGACCCTGCTGGTACTGTTGTAAATGAACAAGAGGAACAAGATAAGAGGAAGGTAAGACAGTTTAATGAGAAATGGAAATTAGGGCGAGATTGGCTAGTTCATTGCAACGAAAAAAACACCTTACACTGCCAAGACTGCAGGGAGTATGGATACGAGCGAGCGAGGGGTCTTTCTTTTGTGACTGGCACCAACAATTTTAAACTGGAGACTATAAAAGACCACGAAAAGTCAAACGCACACGTTGGTAGTATCAAGTCAAAACGGGCGAAGACGATGGGTTCACTCCAGGACAGCATAGCTTTTAGGTCCTTGGCTGTCATGAAGTCGGCTGAGCTGGAGAGGATAGAGCTGCTGTTCCGAAACGTCCATGCAACTGGAAAAAATAGTCGACCATTCACAGACTACGTCTGGATGTGCGAGTAACTGGAGTGTTTTTTTATTGTGGAAAAGCCCAGTGTTTTATTGTTAGCTAAGCAAGATCATGTAATTGAGTGTATAATGCTAACATTAGTTAACGTTGCGTTTTCTCTAAGGTGGATGAGAAAAAAGGCTTGAAAATAGGTAGCATTACAGGAACTCGAAACGTGCTGAAGAGTTCATGCATTTCATGGCTGAGGCTGAGAGACAAAAGCTTAAGGGAGCTCTAGCCACCACAACATTTCTGTCTGTTATGAGTGACAGTTCTACTGCCAGCTCAGTATCGGAAGAACAGTTGGTCTATGTGAGGTTCGCAAAACCAGGGAAAATGGATGTGTCTTTTGTGGGTGTCCAGGCAGTGGACAAACCTGATGCCACCCACATCACTGAGGCACGTAAGAGTGCACATAATAACACACTAAAATGATAAATGTTCTGAGTTGCTGTATTTTTAATATCAGAATGAGTTCAGTTCTACTGAATCTGTTATTTTTCAATTTCATGTTGTAAGAGGCTTGAATTTAAGTTCAATAAACAGAATATACTGTTCATGTTTGCATGTTTTTATATTGGGAGCTATCTAAACAGTACTGAATACTTGACTACTACTATAGTGATACATTGTATGCTGTCATTCATAAGTCAATCTAGATCTAACAAACATTAACATATCATGGTGAAAAAAAACTGCGAATTTCTGGTAACAAAATTGTGGCTAGTAAAAAGGCTGAATGGCTAGTGACTCCGGAAATCCACTAGCCACATTGGCCAGTGAGCAAAAAAGTTAATGTCATGCCCTGGTGTGACTGCGTGTGTCTGCACACCTGTCTGCGTGTGTCTGCACACCTGTCTGCGTGTGTCTGCACACCTGTCTGCGTGTGTCTGCACACCTGTCTGCGTGTCTCTGCGTGCGTATGCACACCTGTCTGCGTGTCCCTGCGTGCGTATGCACACCTGTCTGCGTGTCCCTGCGTGTGTATGCACACCTGTCTGCGTGTGTCTGCACACCTGTCTGCGTGTGTCTGCACACCTGTCTGCGTGTCTCTGCGTGCGTATGCACACCTGTCTGCGTGTCCCTGCGTGCGTATGCACACCTGTCTGCGTGTCCCTGCGTGCGTATGCACACCTGTCCGCGTGTCTCTGCGTGCGTATGCACACCTGTCCGTGTGTGTCTGCGTGCATATGCACACCTGTCTGCGTGCGTATGCACACCTGTCTGCGTG